>JARK01001400.1:228804-253205 GCA_000688135.1 Ancylostoma ceylanicum | reverse complement strand
CCCCCCCCCCCCCCCCCCGAGGTGTAGCAGACAACCGGAGTACGCGCGCCGCAGTCCCGCCCTTGTCTACAACCGTTTGGAGTTCACTATACATTCGTATTCGAATTTTCTGTTCAAATGTCATCCCTTGCCGAGTCTTTCGAATTTTCGGATATCGAAAATTTCGAGCCATTCGAACATTGAATTTGAGGACAGTCGAGTTTGAAATTTAAATTTTTTAACAAGCCTGATCTGTCCCTAGTTTAAAAATAAATACACTAGGGTGATTTCAAATTTGGTCTTTTGAAAATAGACGTCTCAAAATAACAGTAGAAATAGAAACGTAAAATAAGCCGATATAAGAATTTTACCGATTTTATAGAGTACCATTTCTCATGATTGAGTATCCTGAAGGCTAGTACATAGCTTCGAAGTGTGCAGAATGGGAATGTTCTCTTGGTAGCTAGGAACTAAATTTTTACGGCTTGGTAGGAGAATCCGGGAAACTGTCATTTTTTGGCAAATCCTGGCCTAGAATTCCGTCACGGATGTTCCCATGGGAAACGCCGAATTTCAGCTGTAACATTTAAGATTTTCTCGAATTTCAGGTGCTACTACCACGAGGGTCACACCATCTGCTGCTGTTTTGTGCCTCCAGGTATACCTGTACTATTTGAATATTATATGTTTTTCGTCATTACACTTGAATAAACAAGAGGCTTAGGAGATTGTAAGGTTTTTTTGTTACTGTATAAGATGAGATAATCGAACAGGGAAACTGTAAAATTACAGGAAATTTGTTACAGCTGCGTAGCATTGGTATAAATAAATGAGTAAACAACTAGATAAATATTTAGTAGAGCGTAGAGATGTAGAATTGTCATGGCTAATATCCCCTTTCTAATATTTTGGAAGGCGGTCAATACATACGGCGCGACGCGACCGCGCCGCGCGCATGCGTTCCTCGGATCCATGCTGATCATTCAGTTGAACACACATTGAATGACATCGGTGGCCACGTCGTTTCAGTGTGTCGGCGTACTATTCATCCTTCCAACCCTAACTTAGAAAATTTGTCTATTTCTCTGTTCATACCTTGGAAGGCTGCAGACGCGACGCGCACACGAATAGACCAATCACAGCCCATCAGCGTACCTCTAGCCTTGCATTTCTGCTTTTTTTCTCAAATTCTCCAATTTTTTGAAAACTGCCTAAGGGAGTCACAGCAATGAGGACGCAACATTTTTTTTGGGACATTTCTGATTTGATAGTATCAACACTACTTCTAGGAACCATGTATTTTATTGATGGAAATGAAACACCATGTTTTTGAGTGTGGTAGTGAACTTATTTAAGCGTTGAAACATGAATTTTATACTTAAAAAATGAAAATTCCAGTATTTTTGACATCTTCGCACCACCGCCACATGCTTTTCTTCTTTTTTCTTTTTTATTTGAGAGAGCTAGCTACCAGTTGTGATACTCTCATACTGCACGTGGAGTATAGCCCCTTGTGTCGCGACGTTGATTAGGATACCTATCGATTTTCTGCGCGGGACGTCGCTGATAGCGCGACTGCACAAGCCACCAATCGATAAGTTTCAAAATCGATGCTGCCCAAGCGACAGTGGCGGAGGGTGCTATACTCATCATGAAGTATGGTCGCGACCTTAAACATAGTGCGGTGCATTTTTCTGGGACAACTATATCCAGAATAACACAGAGGCGACCAAAATTTTGCTATCTTTATTATTCGTTCTCTACAACACATTTTAACTAATTTCGTTTGTCCAGAAATTTACTCGCTGTCCTCTTTATTTATTTACTCGTCCTAACCCATGCTGCCTTCAGACAAGGAGACCTGCGACCCGATGGAGATGGATCTCGTCCGTCCACCGTCGCTCAGCAAACTCCCACCAATTCACGTGACAGCACGTCCTGCGGGCAGTTCGAGGAGTACTGCACCTACAACCAGCACTGCCTCACCGACAACCAGCTCAACCACTACGAGTACAACCACCACGACCACCACCACGACTACAGTATTCCCAAGCACAAGGAGGCCATACCGTCCGACACCATCAGGGAACCAGTTGAACAAAAGGTGGTGGTTTCATTAGTTGTTTGAAAGGTGGTGTAAGGATTTACCTTTATGGTTTAGATGTCGCATCACGTATCCACGCAAGAAGACCGACAAAATGCGACCGACGCTCGTCTGTGATTCAGCCTACTCAATAGTTTCCTATTTGTTGTTCTGTTCATTGTTGTTTCATGTTTTCTAAATCTATAATATATGGTTGAAGACCTATAAATTTTAATAGAATATCTAGAGTCTGGCATGGAGTATGCACAAGTTTGAAACTAATCAACCAGTGTTGATTTTATGGGCGCCTGTGGGGCTTTGGGACACGAATGTGCCGGGTGAAAGGTTCTGTGTCAATTTGTTTGCAAACTGTAATCTTAGTTAGTAATGCTGGGTGACCCAAGAGAATCAGCAGTCCGATCGAGTCAACCGAGCGACCACATTTCTGGGGACCCGAAACGTTTGATTCGACCGTGTAACCCAAGGTTTGTATGCATGCCACAATACGGAACGACCCGAGGGATATTAGTGAAGAACCGAGCTACCCCAGGAGTTTGGGTCAGATCACCAATCGAATCTAAACGAGCAATTATGAAGATCAGCTGGAATTTTCCTGGGTTCCAGCTATCTCTTCTCGTCATCGACTCCTAACATAAAAATTTGAAAAAAGAAGGGTGAGTAATATATAAATTTTCTTGAAGACAAGGTCAAGGTAAAACATTGTCTTCCGGATTTCTTGAGAATTCGTGGCCTACGACGCTTTAGACGCAAACATTGGAAAAATCCCCGATAAAGTCCCACAACGAACGGTTCCCACTCGACCAATTTCACTGTGGCGTTTGCACGTTTGCAGAGTCCGTGCCTTCAATTGACGATATACGGCGCCCCTCACATGTTGTCTATTGTGGCGTCGTAGGAAAAAAATTCATTTTCAAAGGACTGCACATGTTCCGTTTGATGAGGATGGTTTCAGAAAGTGTTCGTTGAAGTGTATGTATCCATGCGAATTATCCATCGTAGTTCGTTATGCACGCGATCACCCTATTTGAACTGGAGCATGTTTTCCTGCGGTTAGAGTAATCCTCAGACGTCTTGTCCCATTTCTTGCGATTTAGCTGAATCGAGCTCAGGGTTACATATTGTCCGTGGCTATCCGATAATGTCGCTCAAATAAACGTGGGGAAATGGCTTTGGCACATACGCAGCTACGAGATCACTCCCAAGGTGAAATTTTTCCGCTTGGATGGGAAAGCCAAGCCTCAGGTTTCGAGGAGCACAGTGGGCCTATATACGAGTTTATTGACGAACTGCCTGGAGTTGTAGTAGCATGATTTATCCTAGTTTTTGGACCACATCAACAATCTAGTTGATGTCCTGTCTTTCGGCGCAAAAAATTCTCCAAAGCAAATTCGGTGCAAAGTGGCTATGACTCGGATCATGGAGTAGCCGTAGTTCTTCTCTTCAAACCCTGAATACCATTGGGAAGAGCACTTCGTACGCTTTAGGATACATCTGAGCAGCGAACCTCTTCTTGAATATTTGGTGGATTTCTCTGGAAAAAATGTCACGACAACCCACTTTTTTCGAAGCCTTGTTTCGAGGCAAAATGCTCGAAAGCAGAAGCCTCCCATAAAACCATGTTTCGAGTGGAGATACCTTGAACCTTTCTCTATTTGGTAGAGAAAAAGGGGGAATTAGGCATAGCTTCTTGGTGGAGGAATAAGAAAGCAAACGTTGTGCAGTAATTTATGGCCCCTGTAGATACGTACGACGTAGTCGTCTCTTCACGGCACATTGAGAATACTACATAGGTCGAGGTAACTTTTCCCCTATAACATACTGATTTTCTTGTTTGTCCATCTATGACTGCATTCTTGCCTTCGCACTTGCCATCGTGTCGTAACATTCTGCGCTGGAGTGGCAGCGCCGCAAGCGAGTTTTCACCCAGCAAGCCAACCACGTTGTCCGAGAAACAACACCCGAAGGGACGACGACGAATTTCGCGCATTCCATCGCGTTCACTTTTTCTAACGAGTTCATCCCCCATAACAGACAACCCTGGTGGAGAATCGTTGGAATCTGCAAGCTGTTGTCGTAGACGCGGTCATGCGGAAAAACCCCACCCGACCACACCTTGATCTGTACTCTGCAAATTAACCCCAAAGGAATTTTTCGACCGCAATAAAATGCAACATGTTGTCCGAGAACCAGAAATGAGCGAAGAGTGTTTTATTGGGACGTCACTAGTGCTAGTGTTCTTTAGTTTTCACAGGGTAACTAATAATAGCGTTGTTTTCATGATCTTCACGAGGAGCAGATTGGGAAAATGAACTTTCTTCTTTGAAATTTCTGGAATCCATTAAGTGAGCCAGGAATTGGGAGAACTTTTAGTAAAACATGCTTTGGTTAGGGTGAAAATTCTCCTAGTTCACCAATATCTGGGATGCATCAAGGAAGAAAGGGTAATCTCATACCCATAGATAGCAGCTGGGTATAGACAACGTTCCCTATAGGTAGCCTTGTGGATGGACGCATACATCATTGAATTTACCTAGGATAGAAGTGCTAACAGTACATAAATCTATCACTAGCAGGGGCATCAACGCTTTCACCCAGGGTAATCGCAATGATGCACCCACGTACAGGTGGAGGATAAGGTTTACCTACGTCGACAGGTTAACCGTGGCTAATCTCAGGGGTATACATACGGGCTGTATGATCATTGAGATCCTAGGGTAAACGTGTTAACAACGCCAAATTTACCTATCGCTAACGCAGGCGTCAACATGATTACCCAGGGTAATCCCAATGATTATTCCAGGTACTGGTGAAGCATGAAGTTTGCGTACGCTAACACGCCTATCATGGCTAATCTCGTTTATGCATCCAGGGCTCTTACAAATCACTGGGAATACCCAGGGTAAACGTGCTAATACCGCCAGATTTACTCATCGCTAACCCGGCTGTCAACGCATCTGCAACAGATGAGTAATCTCGAAGATACATCTACGGGCCTCGTGAATCATTGAGATTACCTAAGGTGAGCGTGCTAACACCACATAAATCTACCCGTCCTTAACAGGGGCGTCAAAGGTGTTTACCCCGTTTACCCAGGGTAATCCCAATAGTGCCTTCAGACCCACGTAAAGGATAAATTCATGTACGTTAACACATTCACCGTGGGTAATCCAAGGATGCATCAGCGGGTCGTATGAATCATTGGGATTACCTAGGGTAAACTTGTTAACAACACCAATTTTACCCATCGTTGACACGGGCGTCAATATAATATCTATAATCATCAGAGGTGATCTCAGTAGTGCACCCACACCCAGGTGAAGGATAAATTCATGTAGGTTAACAAGTTTACCGTGGGTAAACTCAAGGATGAATCCAGGGATCGTATGCATCATCGAGATTACCTAGGTTAACGTGTCAAAGACCCCAAATTCACTCATCATTAACATGGGCGTCATGACCTTTGTCTGGGTAATCCCAATGATGAGTCCAGATCCAAGCAAAGGATAATTTTATGAACGTCAACAGGTTTACCCTGGGTAGTTTCAGTGATGCATCCAGGGCCAGAGACAGTATGCATTGTTGAGATTGCTTGAGATCAAGATGTGAATATTCTCAGATTTCCTTATCGTTAACACGGGCTCTAGCCTTACCCTGGATAATATCAATGGTACATCCAGATCTGACAGTTTTTTTTTCCAATTTTTCACTTTTCTTATCTGAAATATTCTTCCCTTTATCTGATACAAAAACACTGATTTCGTAGGATTTCGTAATACTGATTTAATTGATTCTCATCCTATCTGTGATATCCTAGCTTATGTTGCGGTACTAATAATCACCTGAATGAACCATCGAGGTTACCCAGGGTAAACCTGTTGGCACCCGTATTAACGATTGGCGCAGTTGTGAGGTGCTAACATGTCACCCCTGGGTAATCTCAATGGTACACATGACAATGGAGGCAATAAAGTTCCCAACCTAATGTCCATTTGGCCCTAACGTAATCTTTCTCCATTTCTTTAACTTCAATAGGAAGTTCTGAGCGAACAAAGACCGTGACGAAAATCGCTTCGGCTGAAGTTCTTACATATTTTGGTTGTCTCCTGTGTGATGTGTAACTACACAAAAATGCTGTCCTTTTATTGAAACTATGAAGCGAACACATTCCTCTACTTTTTCCTTCTCCATTGGAAAGATTCCTTGGATAGAGACCGTAACGAAAATTGACAAGTGCCGCAACAAGAAGTTTTCCTTAATGCTAATTTTTAATACGATTAGTCAAACTTAATCACTAATTCGAAAAAGTATGATGGTCATATGGGCTGTTTATACTAGAATAATCCGCAATTCGACCAATTCGCCTAAGAGTTCTGGAGGGAAATTTCGCTGGCTTGTTATTGCTGCGCTTATTACTGTTGCCTTCAATCTCTTGGCGATTCTGAATAGGACGACGTAACTTGTGTGAGTTGGTCAATAGCCCCTGGATCTGGTCCTTGATAAGTCAGTGCGAAGTGAAGAACTTGTCCGCATTGGAACACGAACTGGATACGGTAGAATCATATGTGTGCAAGTAGAAAAAAGCTAGCAATTTGAGGCAAAGTGCCGCAGGCATCGTTGAGATTACCCAGGGTAACGTGTAACCCCCCCAAATTTGACAAAGACGTCAACACACTCACCCTTGTAATCTCGAATACCACATCCAGGCCCCGAGTGCAGAATGATTTATGGTTTTTAAAAGGGAGAGCTCGGAGGAAACTGATCCTATCTAGAATCATTAAAGTTTTGAGTTCTACAAGTCACCAGTATTCTAAGCTAGGATTCATGAAACGTTAGCCACATAAACCAATGGTGGTTAGCGTGATCAGTTATCCCACGGAAGGTTTATCATATGGAGAAGCAGGGCGTGAAACTTGGTTTAACAACCAGTCTCGTTTGGTTATACATCCACAAATTTTGGCCCTGTGGGTGCGCCCAGCTTTGTTTGAAGAAAGAAAAAAGTTGCTTTGAAATCATAAACAAACCCGGAAAAGTGCAATACAATGGGAGTCAATGTAGAGAGGCAGGTGAAAAAGCAAGGATGTTGTTCGACATCCAAGTGTTTCCACCGATGTATCTCAAGAACTATATAGAACTGCCGTACACTTGCGTGGCTTGAAAATGACAAAAGAGCATCTACTAACCAGAATACATTGTACTCTGGTAACTCCTCTGGAAATGCACAATCATGGATGGTTGGAAAAGGTTTGAAAAGCCTTCGGGTACACACGACCCAACCTACACGACGGGCCGAATAAGGGAAACAGTGGAGGAGAGGATGACAGATTGAGATCTTTCCAATGCTCTCGTGGTGTCACGATAGCACTTTTGGGCATGAGTACATCATTGAGATCACCCAGGGTAAACGTGTCAACGATAGGTACATTTGCGTAGATTTGTGTGGTCAATCATGTCTCAATCATGCATGCAGCCACTGTACTTCTTCCAAGGCTTCCGTTCCTGGATTCAAAGCAAGCTCAAAAAACTCTAACCGTATGGTGACCAAAATTTATGGCAACGAAGGAATGGGTTCCACGGAAGAGAGTTTTATAGAAATTCATTTCATATAATATATACTATGTAAAAACATCTTATATGTATTTTAATGAAATTTTATTTGGATTCATTAACTTAATGTATAACACAGTACTTTGCACTCACTACTCTCAATAACATTAATCCTTCAGCACAGTTGTTGCCTCCAAACAATTTACTGAGTTTGTCTTCAAGACAATGTGGGCTCGTTTATAGTAGGCGACATACGTACTATTACTGAAGTATTGGACCATTGTTCAGAAATTACTGCAACGTGCTTATTGACAGGCTAGCTTTTTTTTTTACAAAAAAATTCAACTAGCAGATAAGTGTGAATAAATCCTTGGATGCGTCACCGCTATGAAGAACAGCTATATTTAGGCATTGCTGCCTTATTTGCGGAATGAATGCTGAATGAACTTCTTTTTGTTGACGTCAATTTGTTTTCGCTGACGTCACAAAGAATTCGCTAAAGCGCGAGAACAAACGCCAGGAATAGTTAGTACATTAGATCATGACCGGGTACAGTTCGGTTTACGTTGAGTCATGCCAAGCAGTTTATTTCGGTTTTCTTACATCCGTTTTATTTCTAGCGTGTGGTGTAAGCAATGATTCATTGTTGCAGAGTATTCCCTACTGAAAATAAGCAAAACGCTCTGAACTCCTATTTATTTAATAAGAAAAAAGTAGTTCGAAAAATCAGTAGTATCCGCAAAAGATGCATTTCTGGAGATCACAGAGTTTCATTGTTAAATTATCCACCTAGAAAAAAAAGCATGAAGGCACAAAGCGATCCTGTGGAAATGGTAGCGCACAAAAAGTTATACCCAGGATATGGGCGAAGCACTAAAGTACATGGAAATCCAGACTTTATCCCAGCAAGATTTTTTTCCATGGACTATGCAGAAATGATTCAGAACTGATTGGATCAGTACTAATTGGAAAGTCTTCATACCTGCAAGATATGGTCCTCTCATACCCTCAACCCCGCAGGACCAGTTTAATGTTTTGTATGATCAGATTTGCAATAATTTCCACGAAGATATCAAGTCTTTGGAACTACCACCATACTTCCCTCCTGGGCACCTTATTATTCACTTCTTGTCCCACCACTAAGAGCCACCTTTTTCCGCATTTTCTCGAAAGTTGGGTGAGAAGCTTTCATTCTCTGTAAGGCTTTTGCAAAATGTTCCTTAAAACATTAACCAGTGTTACTGTGAACTACACACCTGGGCTGGGATTCATGGAACCACGCAAACCAACGGTAGTCAGCGGTTGTGCTTATACAATAGAACATGCAACATAAGGAGACACAGGACGCAAAATTTGGTTTTCTAACCTGGTTTCTCTCGCTTACACATTCTTGGATCCTAGCTCTGGCTGTACTGTGTAAATACACTGCCATCCACCGGTTGGAATTATATGACAGCATTTAGTTTCGATATTTTTTCGTTCTACCTGGCCCAATTCCAGGTGAAATTGCGAGAAGTAGAAAAGTATCTGACTCACCTTGAAGCCCCTAATCTAGCCAGTGTTAGACATGAAATTCAAGTGATCGTTGTCAACCACTGGGTATGTCAAAATGTATTTATACTTTGGACCGAATAAAAATCGAATAATTTTGTTTCTTTAATAACAATCTAGGAAACAATTCGAACATCTAGATATTCGAGAATGAAAAAGCTCTAGTACTCTTCTTCTCATTCCTGCAGCACTGTATTGGTCTCCCATGTTGGGACATTCGAATTTTCGATTTATTCGAAATCGAATATTTTTGCTTTCGAATATCGAATATTTCAAATAAATGGAAAATTCTAATGTTCTAGCATTAGAGACCCTGTGGTGCTGTACGAAAGAGAAGAAGAGCTTTGGGGCTTTCTCATTCTCAAATATCTGGAAGTTTGAATTGTTTCCTGAAATGTTATTAAAGTTATAAAAATTATTCGATTTTTATTCGGTCCAAAGTATAGCCCCTATATGATAGCAGATATAATAGAAACTATAATTCCCGGTCCTTCCCAGGAGTTCAGCCTTCATTTAAGGTGGTCATTAAATGCTAACCTGACTTAGCACCAATTTTAATTGCTTTCTCCTAGTATTAAAAAAAGAAGGAGCTGACAAGCAGGTGATAATTCTTCCTAAGTGGGCAAGAACTACTTGAAAGACATGAGACGGAGCATAAACTGTCTGAATCTGTACAGGATACCTTCCGTAGGTCTTCTATAACGCATAGATAAACAACTATGTGATGTGGTTTCCATGAGAATAGCTCTGAGACAATTATGCTCAACACTGCTAAGGACTCCTTGCAATTCTCATTTGGTTAAATTTCCTAAATTTCCTCCTATACGATTTCGTAAACAATCTGCATAATTCTTACCCATCAATGTGTGTGTGATATCTTTGTTTCTCAGAAATGAAGTCTTGGACTGTCACGCAGTACCGACCTACTACGGAATTTGATGTTTTCGCTATGTCTCTCTGTGAGTGATCTCATAAAAACCCAGCTTACATTCCAAGGCTGCTGGAAGAGAAAGTGAGAGAGTTCAAAGAGATCTCTAATTTGCATGCCGATCAAGGAATATTTTGATAGCTTGATGCATTCAGAGCTAATGGATGACCGCTCAACCATACCCAGGGCGGACGGACAAAGCTGGAGCAAGAACGGACCAACCGCGCAGACGGCATTCAAAAAAGCCCACCACCACTCGCCGAACGTCTGAAGTCTGGGGCCGTTGAGACGATCTCTTCACCAACTGTTTATTAACATTTGACGGAACGATAACCAAGGGATCATTCAATGTGGCCTCCTTTGGCGCGGATGACAGCCTTCAGGCGCTCAGGATATGCCTCCATTGCGGCCCGCACGTAATCTTATGGAATTTCGTTCCAGGCTTTCTCCAGAGACTTCTTCAGAGCCTGAATACTGATGTGTTTTTTCTGGCAATCCTTCTGTTCCAGCGTCGCACAGATATAGAAGTCCAGGACATTCAGCTCAGGTAAATTGGCCGGTCATTCGCAGGAACTGATGAAGTCCGGGAGGTCGGCGAGGCACTAATCTTGGTTGGACTTAGTCCGATGGGCAGGTGTTCCGCCCTGTTGCAGGATCCAGTCGCCGTTTTCGTAGTGTTCAGTGCCCCACGGAAGCAGATGATTCTTCAGTATTACCAAGTATACGTTTTTGTCAATCCTGACGGTTTTTTCCACAAAAACAGGGGGGTTCCCCCGGTCGGTGACACT
The DNA here is from genome assembly GCA_000688135.1 of Ancylostoma ceylanicum. Taxonomy (NCBI): domain Eukaryota; kingdom Metazoa; phylum Nematoda; class Chromadorea; order Rhabditida; family Ancylostomatidae; genus Ancylostoma; species Ancylostoma ceylanicum. The sequence continues at coordinate 242,311 of JARK01001400.1, read as the reverse complement.
CCGGCAAAAACCATCACAGATGCTGGATGCAAATTGCGTGATACGATCCGGCTGCTGCATCGGCTTCTCTACTACTTCCTGCGTACAATCTATCATTTTGGGAGCGTACATACATCTGCTCGATTCTGAACAGTTTCTCATCCGTACAAAAGCATCTTCATGTGGCCACCAGCAGTGGCCCTCTCGCCCAGCATTTTTCACTCTGGCAGCTCTCTGGCTCTCGCTGAGACCATGCAACTTTCGGAGTTTGTAAACTAGGATCCCAAGCTTGTCCTCAACAATTCTATGGAGACTTCTCTGTGAGGCACCCAGCTCGCTTGCCATCTTTCTCATGCCACAGCACGGATTTCTCTCTAAACGTTTCTTCACAATTTTCTTCATGCGGGCAGTTGTCACCGTTACAAAACGGCCAGTTCTCGAAACGTCATCCGTCGTTCCTCGTTTCAGAGTCCGGTGCACCAGCTTCCTATTCATTTTGAGTCGACGACAAATTTCCGAATGTGCCGTTCCCCTTCGACGTATCCCCAGAATTGCGGAACGGTGTGAGGGTGGCTTTGTCATTTCTTTGAAAGTGAGGCAAGCCAAGTGATATAAGACATATATAAGCAAAATGATATGCCGAACTCAAGAAGAAAAAAAAACAGACTTGAATCTGTAAGGTAGGTCAAATTTTGCACTCGCTAAATGATGGGACAGTAATTATGCGCCACTCTGTATTAGTAGATACTGCTTCTATCACATTCGTACCACGGCTCTCTTATACAGTGCGTTTCATAATTATAGGACACCCCCCAACTTTCCCACTTCCGGCTTCCCCTCCAACCGTGGAATTTTTCTTTTAATACCATTGTGATCAGCACTTGAAATAACCCTAGTGCCCCTCTTTTGAGCCCACCACAGCAGCTCTGGTTTTTTAGGAACATTATTTTTCTCTTTTCGCACACTTTGCAGTCACGACACACCTTCAGGTTCTAACAGGTTTATTTGCCGCACAATCGAATTCACGAAATTTCGATAATTTTTTGAGCATCTATGGACCACACTGATTCCATACAGTTTGTTACTCCTACTTCTTATAGGGATTCTGAGGACATCCACGTCGATAAACATGGCACATACAGGACTGCCTATCCCAATTTTTCAGCCGCTTAATGCTAACGGAAGTGCACTCAAAACTGGATGGCAAGGACCCACAGGGGTCCCGCTTTAGAAATGCAGCTAGCACTGGTCACCAGCTGTTCTACTGGCTTTGCTAGGTGGCGATCCAAGTAGGCGACACTCGCCCGACATCGAGGTTTTCCCATATTTTTTCACTAAAGCCTGTGGATGGGAGGTCCAAAATGACGGATATTAATCGCAGGAGTTTTCTGAGGTTCGACGCTGCCAAATCGGATACCGCCCTCAGTTTGCTAAAGTGCCTGCTTTTCGCGAAATGGACAGTAACTGATCAAATGTAGTGATGAAAATGTCACAGTTGATAAAGTGACCTGATCCTGTTCCAAGTACTCTGATTGGCCATGAATGGGGTGGCTATATACCAGACTTTGTAAATATGGCATACGGAATAGTTATTAACGTGATAGCGCACCACAGTCTAGACCTTCTGGAAAAGGAATTTTTCGTGATTGCTGTCGCGTGTTTGTGTTCAGTTCCCGGCGAAAGCAGATCTGGAGGGTAGGAGAATGGAACATAGTCTGACAGTGCCAGACACCGGCAAGTGCTAGCGAGCAATATCCGTCATTTTGTGCCACCGATTAGCGGGTTTTACCAAGAAAATGTGAAAAAACCTCGATGTCGGGCGAGTGTCGCCTACTTGGATCGCCAGCTAGCAGAGCCAGTAGAACAGCTGGTGACCAGTGCTAGCTGTATTTCTAAAGCGGGACCCCTGTGGGTCCTTGCCACCCAGTTTTGAGTGCACTTCCGTCAGCATTGAGCGGCTGAAAAATTGGGATAGGCAGTCCTGTATGTGCCATGTTTATCGACGTGGATGTCCTCAGAATCCCTATAAGAAGTAGGAGTAACAAATTGTATGGAATCAGTGTGGTCCATAGATGCTCAAAAAATTATCGAAATTTCGTGAATTCGATTGTGCGGCAAATAAACCTGTTAGAATCTGAAGGTGTGTCGTGACTGCAAAGTGTGCGAAAAGAGAAAAATAATGTTCTAAAAAACCAGAGCTGCTGTGGTGGGCTCAAAAGAGGGGCACTAGGGTTATTTCAGGTGCTGATCACAATGGTATTAAAGGAAAAATTCCACGGTTGGAGGGGAAGCCGGAAGTGGGAAATTTGGGGGGTGTCCTATAATTATGAAACGCACTGTACTTTTCTTATGATTATGTCATTAAACCACTCATGCTCTATTTAGGTATTAAGGCCCGTAAATTGTAAATATGATTTTTGGAATACAGCATACTTTTCCCTTCATCCACCCTCGTACTTACTCGTTTAAGGCTCTTCTGTAGAGAAAACGCTCGCTTTTTCTGCATTGTGTACCACTTTATATTTTTGTTTCAACAGTTCTGGCACTTATCCCATTTATTCTGTCATCGGCCAGAATCTCAAAATTGTTGGAAAAGAAGCAGACTCTGTTGTCCCCCAAAGCCTTAGCCGTATCGAACCACAAGTTGGAGACGACAAACCGTGCACGAAACGCGGCGAAGAATGTGTGAGAACGACGTGATTCGAAGCGACAACCGATCAGACGCTCCCCTAATTATAGAAGCAGATCGTTTCTGAGGTTATCGATCATGTCCATGCAAAGCTTGTCAGGATTGTTCCTAGGGTTTCTGGAGATTTTGTCTCTTTTCTCAAGGAGCTCCGAGCTTTTTTTCGTAGGTAATCTGACATAGAAGTTTTTCAAGGCTATAAAACCAATGTACAAAGTTCGCGCGACGTTATCGTCAAGTAGGAGCTGCGAAATCATAGATACATAGATGTACAAGCCTCAAGCAATATTTTTCCATTTCTGCGAAAATCCCCGTTTTCAATTCTTTCCCTTTACCCGCTTTATTTCCCCCTCGAAAGTCGAGGTGAACTCATGTCTTCCAGAAGGGTGGATCCTCATAACACCTGTCTTGGAAGAAAAAAAATTGTCATCGACGTGCTCTGCGGTTTCACGTTTACTGCCTAGACTACGTAATTATTACATTTTGGCCAATTTTTAGAAAAAGCAGTTTGTCATTTCGAATCAACACGCACTCAGTCACTGCTGTGTAACAGATTCTAGAAACATGTAGTTTTTCCACGTCGCGACCCGTCTCTGATGAAATATTGACGTACTTACTGGTTACAAATGACTCGTGACGTTCTCTTGGAACACACCCTTGGACAGTCACTTTCCACCCGTAAATAACGGTCAATTGTAGGGGTACTGAGAAGTTCGAGAAACCACAGAATTGATCAAATGACCAAAGTTTTTGCTGTGCCTTTGTGACTCCAGTGACCAAGTCAAAATTCCACACCTATAGGTCTATGAACGAGTTTAATTTTTTGCTAGCTAAAAATGAGCACTTGATGGAAATTTTGGTGGCTTTTCGAGAACTTGCCAGGAAAACTTGCTTGAAATCACTGAATGTATGAACATATTCGTGTCCTCCCCTAGTTGTCAGTGGCTTCATCTTCGCTCTTTTTCCTTCAAGAAGTCTTGGAAGGGTTATAATCTTATAGAAGTCATCCTAGGGAACGTCGGTCTCGGAAGCCTTGGACCCAGATAAACGCTTGCCTCGGTTCTTTTCCGCAGTTTGAATTCCTCGTATTTTATCTGCCCTGTGTTTGTGGTAAACTAACCCGTAGCTGAATCGATTACTAACCTTTATACTATATCACCTTCTTGTTGGTTGCCCCTGTATCCTTCCCAAATAGCCAGTAAGCACACTTAAGATTGGAAGATTTATTCGTTTCTCAATTATTCTCATGCTATCTACCCGCCAGTGCACACCATGTACGTTCAAGGCTGCTGTTTTACCTGGTTGCCAGTTCACCTTTAACCATTTCGTTTAAGGAAAACCGTAGTCAGGCTACCCTGGAATGCATTGCTAGGGAGGAGAATACCTAGTTTCCGAAAATGCACCCTCGGGCTACTCATCATAGACCGATTGAGCGGAGGCATCTCTCCATTGCTTCGGCCTGGCATAAACGGTCTATACTTTTTCGCTTAATCCTGAATGTGTGCTGTTGAACTTTACCTGGCTACTTTGAACATATTGATGGGGTCACTGCCTCAGTATACACAGTTATGAGACACATTTTGATTTAATAGAATCGATAGCGTGCTGTTGGATTAGACGGGATGGTACAGGGAGTGCTGCATTAATTTGTGCTGGTATGCGCTGTGTTTCTTTTTCAATTCCATTGGCACACCTTTGGGTGCAATAAATAAATAAGTAAATAAATGAATAAAAATCTTGTTCAATCGATTCGACATGTTAGTGGTGGTTAATGTAATATTGCACTTATTTGTGCGCTGGCTTCGGTCCGCGTCTTCAAATAAATAAATAAATAAATAAATAAATAAATAAATAAATAAATAAATAAATAAATAAATAAATAAATCACTCCCACATTCAAGCAGTCGCCTGCACGGCTTTTGAGGCAAACAACTCATTTTGGTGTGGAGCACATGCGGGTAACCTAGATCTACAGATTTTTGCTTTTGCTTATTTTGACGGTGTGTTATTTTCAAAACTAATTATCATTCTGGGGCGCGTGTGACACAGTGGTAAGAGGCTCGCATACGGTCGATGGTTCCATTCCGCGCCCGTGGCCAACTACGCCATCCATCCCTCCGGGGTCGGTAAATTGGTACCAGGAGTCTGGGAGGATGAAGCCACTGATTTGATTCATCGGATGCCCCCCGCAAGTCACTGTATAGGGCACATACGCATTCAACGCCTCTACGATGCTCAGATGAAGTCGAATGCGTGGCGCATCCCACATGACGGGATTGATCAACGCCGACCACTTTATCCACTTGACTTTAAGCATCATTGTGTGTGTACATGCATTCTTTGACAACCGTTTTCATACCTGAACTTGCACACACCTTTGCCGCTACCAGCTGAAGAAATTTCTACTGCTGTGACTATCAATCAAATGTTTGCAAGAGAATAAGTGAAAAGAGCAAAGATCGGCTGAAAAATGGCTGAATCACTGTGGATAGGTAACAGTAGGTGCGCTCTTTCCAAATCTTCTTTGCGCTTGGAAGAGCTGGGAAATTTGAGCTACACATTCAAAATGTGGTTAATATCTTGTTTTGTTGTCGTGATATTCACCGAGAAATCTGGACGAATTGAGTATGAACGCGTTTTATCCAACAGCAAATTTTTGCTTCTTTCAGCTTCTTCTATTTGATTGCTCTCGGATCCTCCTCCTCGCTCGCTGGGTTTGTCTCGAAGCGACATCACCACATTGTTTCCTTAGTTGTCAGAACCTGGAAGCTTAGTCCTGTAGGATCTGCCTCCATTACAACTTTCCCCATTTTGTTTGGTTTCTTCCAAAATTTATTTCCATATTTACGTGGTGGTCCAATTGAAGTGACAATAACTTTGAAGGGTTCGTTTGATAACTCTGCAGAACAGCTGAGAATGAGGAGGCAGAACATGTTTGTACATGATCTGCAGGAGTAGCTGTATAAAGCTGGTTGCTCTTTCTGAAGTATCAGTGTCATTTTTCTGCCATGGAAGACAACCACTCCACTATCGTTGCGCTCTATCGCTCCGGAAAGAAACCGCTCCAAATATTCAAGGAGCTGAAAAGTGTTGGAGTTAGCCAGAGCCAGGTATACCGGATCATCAGAAGATACCTTGAAACTGGCTTTTCAGAGAAACGTTACGGAGGCGGCAGAAGGAGGACAGTACGAATAGCAGCTAACATCGGAAAGCTGAGGAAACGACTGCAGAGAATTCCTCGGCAAAGCTCAAGAAAACTTTCAAAAGGCACTGGTATTTCGAGAAGCACTGTTATGAGGATTATGAAAGAAGACCTCGGACTTAGACCGTTCAAACCAGAGAAAGTTCAGGAATTGTCGTCGGCTCAGAAACGAAACAGGCTCACGAGATCCAGATTACTACTCAGGCGGGCCGCCGATGGTGAACTGGAAAACATGGTATTTTCCGACGAGAAGGTACTCACGGTGGAGCAAGTTTGGAATGAGCAGAACGGCAGATTATGGTTGAAAGGAAAGAACTCTGTCAGTTCCAGCCTGTTTAACGTCACTCGCAAGCAGGCCCCTCCTTCAATAATGGTCTGGACCGGAATCACTGAGTCAGGATCAACTCCGCTGGTTTTTTCTAGAAAAAGGATCCAAAATGAACGCCGAGCTGTATCGATCTTTAGTTCTGGAAACACTTCTCAAGCCGTGGGCCGGAGGTGGATGTTCCAACAAGACTCTGCTCCTTGTCATACAGCACTCTCAATTCAGAATTGGCTTCGAAACAACGTACCGAACTCCATATCGCCAACGCAATGGCCGGCTGGCTCTCCTGACCTGAACCCGATGGATTTTAGCATATGCTCTATTTTGGAGTCAGAGGCCTGCTCTACACCGGCACCGAGTGTTGAAGTTCTGAAGGCTCGACTTCGCAAGGCATGGCTCAAAATTTCCCAAGACACCTTGCGGGCGGCCTGTCAAAACTTCAGCAGAGATTGTCGCTTGTTGTCAAGGCCCGTGGTGGCCATTTCGAGAACTCTTGTTGAATTGTTGTTGTTAATATTGTGCTTGTTCAAAGAAGACGATAAACTTCTAAAAAGAAAAAAAACCGAATTCAAAAAAAGTATGTGTATCATTTGTCACTTCAATTGGACCACCCTGTACTTAGTCATCTGCAATTTTATCCATGAATTTACTCCTGGTGATGAAAGTACGACCGCTGGAAGACGTTGAAGCTCTAGATGGTGAAGGAAGTGAAGGAAAAAAGGCATCCAAGCTCTATCTTCTTCACTAATTTGTAGGGGAATTCTTGTTGGTGAACTGAGTATGTATTTACTTATTGAAGGATATCATATTGTTCCAATATGTCGTTGCATGTTCCTCTTCCACTCAGTCTTATCCCCAGCTGCTACTCGCATCTATGTTTCGCCAAGGTATGTATGATACAAAAGTATCTCTCCATCTCATTTTTGGTTGCCCAAATGATCTTTTCCGGGGCCACGGTCGCCATTGTGAAAAATTATGAAAAAATATAAATAAATACGCATGTGTTTATGAGAAGTGCACGATACAGATGTTTCACCATGATTTAAACTCCCATACTTATGTGTTCCCAGCGCGACCTTATTCATAATACGTAAATGGTTAGGGAACGAAACGGGCAATTAGGTACCCATTCTTTTGAAAACTTTTTAACTTCCTTTTCTTTTCTATACTAGAAGTAACACTACTAACATTATTTCCTATTCCCTTGTATTCCCATATCTTGTTCCAACACTTCGTAGAAATTTCGGTAGAGAAATTAGATTTATTTCCAGTGGCGCACTTGGGTTAGGTATGCACTCAATTTGTTACCTTTTTATTGTCACTGTGTACGCTAGAATCAAACATTTCATCACAATAGTTTGAGGAATTGTATCGAAAGGTAAAACAAATGTTTCAGAACTGGTCTGTAGCACAAAATAAGTGTCGAAAAAGAACCATATTCATTGGTATCAAAGAAGCAGTGCTTTTTAGGCAATTTAATCCGCACAGGAAAGGTGATTTTTTCTTGCACCCCATCAATAGCTCACTTGCTATGTTGACCCCGGAGCCATCCTCACGTATGTAACTCGAGTTGTGTGGTAAAGTTTGCAGTGCTGGGCAGGAACCAGTTAATAGTTGAGAACTTTGATCGTTTACGTCTACATCATCACTCTAGCAGTGCCGTATAAATTGTAGAACGAAAGTACGTCGCTACTTCCGCGTTAGTTGTGGTCTGTTAATTTACCTTCAAAATACGTGAATGTTCTCACGTGCCCTGCAAAAATACTTCTGCAAATGCCTGACGTAGGTGTTTGTTCCAGTTTTTTTGACGGTTCTGGTAGAATGCTGATCAACATGATTTATTATGAGCACAACTTCGATGAGAAACGGGTTTATGACAAGGTCTGGATAAGTTTGGTTGGAGCTGCCGTTTAAGTAGTCCCACAGATTGCCTGAGAATAAACGCGTGGACAGAGTGGAGTCTTTATCCAAATATAAAAAAATTATAAAGAAGGGTTCAAGCATGGCAATTAGTTAAAAATTTACGTGAGCCAAGCACAATCCACTGTGGAAAGACGTAGACCGAGAGGAAGACCCAAAACCCAATGGCTAGACAGAATTGAAGATGATATGCAGTTACTGAAGCTTAGTGTGGATGACGTGTTCGATCGAAGGAAATGGCGCAATCGTACGAGGAACGCCGACCCCAGACCATGGGAAACAGGCTAGGAAGACGTGGGCCAAGCAGAACGCACACACTTCAAAAAACCACTCTTGGTTTCTGGATACCTCTTTTGGCTTCAACGGAGAGTTGAAAAAACCTTCAACGACTCCAGCGCGCGATTGTCCCAACTTAGTCGGGCTATTATAATGCGCTTTCTTTTCAATTCTTCATCGAGAAAGTTGGTGTAAGGTCTTGTCCTGCGTTCTAAGACCTACACAGCATAGTTCCAGAAAAATTTTCCATCCTGAATGCCAGAAATTTATCCCTTGTGTTGTAGAATCTCACCATGTGTTTGATCTCTCTTGTTTTGCTCGTCCATCATGCGATTTCTCCCTGCTGCGACAACCGTTGTAAGAGACAAGAGTGCAGGGAAAAAAGCCAAGGTTACGATTTTGCAGTGTTTCAGCACATTCCATAGGTTTTCTCGGAAACATCTTCGTCAAAGAGATGTTTGCAGGTTTCTCTTGGTCTTAGTATGGCTATGTATGCACTACGAGGGATTGCAAAAATACGGTGATCCCTGAATCAAGTATACTAGGTCCCTGATATAGAAATAGCGCACATGAACTGCATTCCGCAGCTGTTTTCGTTTGTCAGAAAACCAACTGATCTGAAAACCAGCAATCGGCGCCACTTCGTCGAACTGCGTTCTCATGATACAGTAGCATGGCGCGTTGCTAATGCGACAGCAGAGAACGCACACCGCGATCTGAGACTATTAGTGCGCCGCGTTCGGCGTCTGCGCCAACGCGGCGCCATTCGCGTTAGCGCCGAGAGTGGACGGTTCTTCGGACAAAAGACGCCAACCTAGGGCTTCTTATGATATTGGGTGAATTGTGGACCTAAACCCACTGATGAACGCGCCATTTTTTGCACTTTCCCATGTTTGCTCCAGTTTTTGCTCCTTTTTCTGCTGCGAAATTTTTATGAGAATTCTATTTTGGAGTTTTGCAATCAGAATGATTTAAAAACACTATTACATCACCATCTAACAGGACCTGCTGAGATCATTAACGCTAAGTGGTCTCTCAATCTGATCCATGTGGTTTCATAGACGTCTTTCATCATCAATGGACGTGGTTCACTGTTTATGGGTTCAACAGCACTTCTGAAGGAATATGTTTGAGTTGGCTAGAAGTGAGAACGGCTCTCATCATGGATTTCTTCGGGAATTCTCGGCGAGTTTTCATGAGTTGTTCAAGGACCTAAGAAGCCTTATCGGCTCCAACACCAACTATTCTTAGCGACTCCACTCCGGCGGCTTTCTCCAAAGTTGTGAGCTGTCGCGAAGCGATCGCTCCTCTCCAAAAGAAGCCCGAGGCACCGTACTCATGATCGCGCCGCGGGCGGCTGTGATCTGAATTTGACCACATCCGCCCTATCGGCTGTCGATACGTACGACGTGCAGGTGGCTCAGTTGCTACTAATCTCCCGCCAGATTCTGCCCCACTTTTCTCGTTTTTACTCAAAACCCTTTTTGCTCTCATTTTATATTTTTATTGCATTGTAGATGTTCGTACCTACTTCATTACTTCACCTTTACTACATGAGGCCTGATGGCCGTGTCTACTCGGCAACATAATACATGAGGCTGCTTTTGGCTCCAACTTTACTACATTTCAAATTAATCGTTAGTTAACGTTCACGTCCTCATATGTCTTACTTTCACCAACTGTTTTGCGTCTAATGTCAATAGAAGATTCAATAAATCATTACTGATCTGGTTTTACCTAAACTCATCCGCTGGTTTTTCCAGCAAGTGTTTTGCGTATGAATGACTCCACTTTTTCTGTTCTGTGTTTTGGTACTTGGTGCGTTGGGTGGTCGCGCGGGCCCACTGAGCCGCCGACTCGCGACATGAGTAAAATGTTACTAAAGGATCATAAAACCAAATAAGAATCCCATCTAGTGGTACCGCTTTGGGGTGCACGCTCGTTGAGATTACCCAGGGTAAACGTGCTAATGCACATGGCGGTAAATTTGGGGGTGCTGTCACGTTGAGAGTGGGTAATCCCAATGATAGAATGCACATTGTTTGGAGATCTTTACCCTTGCACGACCAATCACCATTTACGCGAAGTCTATCTCCGAAGACCGCTAATGTAAAAGCAACACAAGGGTAAATTTCATAAAATTTCCATAAAAAATGAGATGTTAGTGTACTAGAGTCGGTTCTATGGCTCAAGGAGCTCAGATTGTTCCCAAACTGATTTCTATGTACTTTATCAGCTTTTTCAACAATAGAGCATTCTTTCATACTGGGCCTGAATGCATCATTGAAATTACTCAGGGTAAGCGCTTCGGCGCTGATGCTAACAAAGAATAAATTGGAAGGCTATTAACACGTTTATCCTCGGTAATCTCAATGAGGCAGTCAGCCCCTGGGTTCACCCCTCGCATGGTGATGGGATTCATGAAACGATAACCAAACAAATCAGCAATGGTTAGTCCTATTGGTTTTTGTATGAACCACGCAATCTTGAGAGATGCTGGACGTGGAAGTTAGTTAACCTGGTTTTGCCCGGTTATGCAATCATGAATGCTACCCAGGAAAAATCCTAGAATAAAGACCTGTAGAAAACAACCTACAGCATTGTTCTTTTTCGAACTCTGCGTTTTTCCCCTCGTAAACGCATGAATTCCCTTCTATTTCTCCTTCTGTTGTTTCTTTTCCTCTGTGGATTTGTCGTGAAGCTTAGTAGGCACCAACTTACCCAAGAGGTCAGCTTTATTGATACGTTGTACGCCTTGTTGGAATTCCCTAATTTTCACGATTTCCCTGCATTCTAGAATTTCTACGAAGGCGATGAATTTGCATCATTTGGATTTCATGTGACCACAATAAACTGGTCTATGTGACGATCACAAATGCAGTAGTCGTCCATCATTTTCGCACATTCTCAATCATCCACTTTTTCACGAATACGTTTTCTGTGCGACTGCAGTCAACATGAGAAATGATAATCTGCTCGGATTGTGTAACTAGTGTTTAAAGTCCAGTTGAGAGAAATTCGTCCCTTCTTGGTGTAAAAAAAAGCATTTTAGATGAATTGTCACCATTCTGCACACTGACGGTCAACGTAATAGGTTGTTACAAAACCGATGTCGGATTTCGAGCGCTGACTTTGAGCGATTCTAACTCTGCCCAAACAAAGCATTATTTGTCGGGTTAGTGACAGTTTGGGTAAGCAGACTCAATAGGGATGAGCGGATATGAGATTTTCCAAGATCCGGATAACGATACGGATAACGGACAGCCCAAAAAACCGGAGAACGAATACCGAATACAGGATAACGGCTGTCTTCGGCTAAGCACAACACAAAAAATCTCAAAAACAATTTGCTCTTCCTAGACAAGAACAAAACGTCCGTGCTATCCTCTCAAACATTACTCCAACAATCTAAAGCACCAATGAAACTTGATGGAAAAGGAACTGTAGTTCGTGGCACGAACTGTTCTCTACAAAGTTCTCTACAGATGACTACTGTCTTCCATAGAAGACGGCACTTTGAAAGCGACAATTCTTGTCCCACCCGGGGGCCCGGATAACGGTCCGGATAACGAATAGGCCAAAACCTCCGGATACGGATAATTCGCTCATCCTTGATGCTCACATCATCTTTTGAATAACTTACCACCTCCATTAGAAACGAAGTTGTGTTCTTTGGAACCACTGAAGCTAGTGGATGTTTTTGAGCACAGTGTACAGAGTATCCTGACATTCTCCCTCTATCGGATGGGTCCAAGTTCTCAGTTTTTTGTGATCCTGGAGGAGTTTTCGTAAGAATACCGCAATTTTTCGATGGCATGACGCACTTAGATTTCTTGATGAACTTTTGGGAAAGTTATATCCACATTTTCCCTCTGAATGGAGCATCTCCAAACCCCCACGGTTCCCTGGAATCGCTTGTAAGACGCAGCGCAAATTGCGTGGTATGCGGTCTATTTGCAGCATGCTTCACGTCCCCGAAATAGCAATGCGGAACAGGTTCGCGGGTATGTCGCCCCGACCTCTGGAATGATAACAATCCGACGAGACAGAGTGAGCGAGAAATGCTGCCGCCAAACATTCTGTACAGTGAAGCTGCACAATTTGTTATCTTTGGGATACCTAGCACTATGCAACTGAAGCACATGGGTTCTTGTTCTTGATTGTCTATTGTTGGTTGTTAATTGCTTGTTGGTTTAATCGTCGAATCATTCTGTCTATGGATTCGTTTGGAGTTCCGCGAGGAAAAATGTATACATAATTTATTTCGAAAAAGATCGTGAGAAATGGTAAGTTTTTCAAGTGGTGAGATTCATGAACGTTCCCGTGACGCTGTGACTTACCCGCAGTTCTGGAATTTGGCGAGTTTTCCAGGAACAAATGAGTATGTTGCGTTCAGAAGATTGGAAAAGTTAACGTAAAAACAGCAAGTTTTATCAGTTTTCGCTCAACAAACTCGATTTTAGAGAGGCAGGTAGCTGAGAAATAAAACCTGTTAGTGCTTACTTGATTTCATCATTGCTAAGAGTTTTGACTTCAAAATAGGCATCTACGTTCAACTTTGTTCGATTGGTAACCTGCTAGAACAACCGCAAGTTTTGACTATATGAAAACTTCACTCTAGTTAACAAGCAATATCACAGTAACCTCTAGGTGTAAAATAAAATGTGCAACTACAAGGGAGAAAACTTTTTCCCCATACATGCACTCGCCTAAAAAAGATGAAACGTAAACAACCAGGAATCCTATGGTACAGGCGTTCGTTACAGTCTTTCTCGTCCCAGTGCGTTTTCATTGCCCATATAGTACAAGAAGCACACCTTATGCTAGGTCTAGAGGTAATGGAGAATCGGCTTACTAACCAGAGGTGCCAGTAGATATGTACGGTGAAAGGCAACTGTTATCGCACTGCACATTGCAGGTGAGGCAGAACCGCGACGCACAACGGTAAGCGCAGCGCGGCAAGGCATCTGGCCACCATGATTCCCACGAATCAAAATAGAATTGCTATTGTTCTCGTCATTAATATTCCTATTCTATGGGCGTTTGAAGTAGAAGTGCTAGCAACGAAAATAATAACTACTCTAGTGATGACCTCAAAATACGCTCCCCCCCCCCCCCC
>JARK01001400.1:201735-218639 GCA_000688135.1 Ancylostoma ceylanicum | reverse complement strand
ACCCCCCCCCCCCCCCATCCCTTATGCCAACGAATCAACGAGTCTCTCGGCTTGAATGCACAATTGAGATCACCCAGGGTAAAAGTATTGACGCTCGCGTTAACCACCGGTGAATTAGGATAGTTAGCACGCTTATTTTGGGTAATCTCAACGATGCATGGCGCCCCTGCATTCCTCCGCAGGGCAGTAGAATGACACCGAAGGAGTCTGCGCGATGAAACTCTCGTACTTCGGGTCCCGTCTCCCTACCACAGGTTTATTCGAAGAATAGGAGGCTCTGTTATCCTAGAAAGGATCGAATGTAGTGTGCATTCCAAAAAAGGACTCACCTCTTTACCCTTTCATCACTGTTGACGCATCTATTTCTATTCCTCCTAGTTAAAATCCACGAAAATCAGTGACCATAACACGTTTACCCCAGGTAATCTCAAGGATGCAAGCGACCCTAGTGGTAATTTCAACGGCACAATGGCAAGCAGAAACATCTGTCGTAGACCTAGCGAACAAATCATCAACATTCTTGGTCGCTATTCTCACCCCTCTTTTTCTTTGCCTTCTGATACACGAGAGGTGTCTTTGCCACATGCTCGATGTTCAGTCCTCGCCTTGGACCTGAAATTTGATGGAGATTCGCATACAACGTCATCTGGGCTAGGATTCGAGGATCCACAATTAGCAAAACCAACTCAACAAGCCCAACAGTTAACCATGCCCAGCCTCGAAGTTCGAGAATGAGCCCAGCAGTCTTCTTCCTCTCAGCTTAGGTCGCCTTGAGGAGGATTGGGCTCAGGAGGAGAAAGCTGGACTGATCAGCATCTGGGCGTGTTGACTTTGGGGCTATAGGGTCCCTTAACCCCTTTTATAGAGGCGTGAATTTCTCCCAGACATCATCATGGCTAATGATTGCACTTTTTCGGAACAACAACACCAAAGTTGAAACACCAGATCGTTCTGCTATTTCTCGTGAACATTTGTAGATTCCACGTGAAGAAAGACGTAGAACATTACGCTCATCAATGCTTCTGTCAAGGTCTCCTACAATTTTCTGGAGTCGACGTGCTAAAGCCTTTCCATGCCATCATTGACTGCCTTTCTTATATTTTGGGCAGTAAATAGGGCTACAGTGTGCAAGATCTGTGCAAAGAATGAAAAAGAAATTCCTGATAAGGTTGTCCGACTTTGAGTGGCAAGGATATGGTGAGGCTATGTCTTTAATAATAATAGTTAACACCTACTCTGGACATATCGGCGCGTTGCTCCGGAATATTAACCGGAGTGCGTGAATATTCTGATCTCTCTGGGAGTTTTCCTAATAACACAGCTCAAGGATGCTCCAACTTGCCGGCTTTGATCTCCGAGGGTTACCCAAAAAAGCGCTGTTACTTCCTTTCGTGCCTCAAAACATTCACATCATCAGCAGCGATCATCCTAAATAGCAACGAGTGGAGCTATTTCTGACCAAAGATGCGTGTGAGCTATTTGATGTTTGGTACACACTGCGCTTGTGAAAACAAAAAGTTAGCGAGTGGTTTGTGCTAACGATGGATGGGGCATTTTTCCACGGGAAAAATTGAATGATTAATGCCTACATGGTCTGACAGGTTGCGCTGTTGGAAACCACTGAAAATTTGGTGACTATTGAGAATATGCACTTGTTTTTAGACCTGGCGAAGACGTTAGAACGTCTAAAGCTAGCCATAAAAGAATCGATCGCCCGTAAGAGTCTATAATATCAACACAGAGAAGCTAATCTCAATGGAAAAGTGAAATTTTTCTTTTTTCAAAGAATCTAGTACATCTGAACTTGGCTCAAAAACTTGTTTCTAACATAACCTTATTTGCAGTAGAGTATTAGTAGTAGTAGATGTATTACTAATAGTAGAGATTTTATCAAGTGATTTTACATACTCAACATTTCCAGCAAATCCATGAAAACTGCTTCTCCTGAAGGCGTACGCGCACCAGAATCTTTCAAAACCCTTTTCATAATAGAGGGTTTTTCTGAGTATACACAGTTTTAATCTCTTAAACTAATAATTCTAAAATCCCCATTTTTTAAACAAAAACTACTAGCTTTCCCCAAAGTTACAGGTAGGAAAGAAGCATGTAATACTAAAATATCATTGTACAGGCGACAATTAGGACGAAATCTCAGCTATCTCCACTACTCTCACACGTCCCAAACCTCCTCCATTGCTCGTCCTGTCTAGTCACGAGCCTAGATTTTTGCCTATATCAAATTCACGAAATGAATCAACAGATCTTTGTCGGCAAAAAGAAATAATGCAGAGTTTGAGATTACGGGCATAGCTAAACAGATACGCTCCACTCTTCCGTGTTCTTCGAGAGAAACTGAGAAGAACGTACGAGTTTTCACAACTACTTGAACAGATTAGATTTCACCGGCATGTGCATAAATAGTCCTGTATGTCATCAGGCTCATCTCCAGTCATTTTTGATTCAGTTTAATCCACTACGGATTCAGCAGCTCTACTGAATGCTCCCAAATACATAGCTTGATTTCCTAGTCTATTAATGGAAAAGTTACAAAGTTACTATTTCTTTCACTGACAACAAGTTCTCTAATCCGTCACGGACAAGAAAACGTAAAAAATTTGAAGAATTCCCAACAAAAATGAACTTTAAAAATTAGACGTGCACTATCTCTATGTCGATCTAGTTTGAACCCCAACCACGTGACCAGTGTTCCTTCCAATCGCCCAACTGTGTTCTTGACATGTTCCCCGCAAATCGTCAATGACAGCCCTAAAAATAGCTGCACCACCTTTAAAATTCAGAACGAAACACCGCATCGTGTGACTAATCCCAGATAGTTTCCCGAAACCTGATGCTGATGCTGTTCGACCGGTGATGAGACACGGCTCGAACGAGCGATCAGTGTTCTTTAGTGAATCACAGGGATGCGTTACCAAGCCGCCTCTCCTAGGTCGATCAACAACGATCAACAATCATTACAACGCCCGAAATAGAAGCCGCACTACGGCGTGAAGTGACGTAACAAAAGAATAACGGGCAAGAGGAATTCATTACATTGCATGATTGTGGTTCGTGACCTTACAACACGGGTTAAATGTGAGACAAGCACAAGTCAGACTATTAAAAGCAATAAGCATCATTTTACGGCAAAATAGATTGAAACAAAGAAGCTGAAGACTCGGCATCTTGCAGAGACGTTGAATTTCTCTGCATGGAAGTGGCAAAGGGTAGTAGCAGTTAGGCCTAGGTGAACCATTAAGTTTATCCTGGGTAAACGAGATAAGCCCATGTCAATGATGGGTAAAAAAATTGAAGAATGTCAGCATGTTCATCCTCGGGTAGCTTCAATGATGCTTGTGGTCTCTGGTCATAGATCAAAGGACTTGTGGACTTTGTTCGAGTTAATGTAAACAGATATAAGCACTATACGTCTACTAAATTTACCACTACAGAGCACCGCAGTACTAAATCTGGATAAATCCTTCTACTGGATTTTCAATCACTGAAAAAGTGTGAAAGTATTTCTGGGCAGTATGGTCGTTTTACTTCGTTAATAGGTTCAAACTTAGAGTTAGGCCTGTTTGCACCATTAAGGCTACCCAGGGTAAACGTATTCAACGCTCGCACCAACGATAGTCAAATTTCAGCAAACAGAAGAGAAACAATGATTCCCAAGTTGTTTCTATCACCAGATGGAGACACAGAAAAGGAATTCAAGATGTTATCACATTTACCCTGGGTAATCTCAATGATCACGCGGCGAGTGTAGTGATTCTCTCATGGATTGTGCTCCATTACTCCTGTCAATATTCATTGAGGTTAACTATGGTAAAACACAGAACAATGGTTAAGTACTGAGCAATTCTACCATAAAAAGAATCGCTTTGCTTGAATTTTGAAGGGAACTGCAGTGAGGACTCATTGAACTTGTTATTTTGGGAAATGGATAAACTTTTTGTACTTTCAGCAGCTCTGTTTCACTTGAATTTCGATGGAAATTTCAGTGAGATACCTTTGGACTTCTACTTTCAACAAATGGACGTATTAGCAACGGAATCCTGAATAAGTCAGGAATCGTACCTAGATATCCTAGCCCAAGAATGGACGTGAGACCATCGAACACCACTGACATATAGGAGATTTCAACACTCTGGACCCATAACCACGCGTCGCACCGTGTGTGTCCTGGCGCTGTGATCGTCTGTGTGTTCGCACTTTCACATTGACGCCACCGTTCTCATTCTCGATCGATATCGATAAATAAATAAATAAATAAACCACAAAAGGTCGACTTGACTAGAATCGTTGAACTTCTTCTTCTTCTTTCAAGAAATAAACGTACTAGCAAAGGAATCCTAAAGAGCCAAGAACTGGGAACCTTAGCACAAGGATGGATTCTCAATAACCAATTATGTTTAGGAGATTTCAACGCTCTGGACCCGCTCGTACGCGTCGCACCAGCCTCGTCCTTGCACTCTGTTCGTCTGCGCATCTGCACATTCCATTGATGCCACCGTTCTCAATCTCATTCGATACGGTGGCGTATCGCGGCGAGAAGATAGGCGTCCAAAGGGCATTCTATATTTATGCATATATTTTTATCAACAAACAACGTGTGTTTTTATTTGCTTGATTTATTCACTTGTCTTATTTATAACCCTTATCACATCAACAAATGATTTCAAACGCCTACCCCCCCCCCCGCCTCTCCAAATTAACGGGTCATGAAGCACAAGCACTAAACACCCATTTATAGTGTCACGTCATTGTGTCATCAAAGATCCGACTGGGATTCCAGAAATAGATATGACGTCGAGAAATGTGAAAATCCGGTCTTGTTCGTTGAACAAAGAATGGTTGTCATTGCCATGGGGACAGTGACAGTGCTTGTGATCACACCACGTCTCCCTCCCCCTCCAACAGACCTGGGTAAAATTAAGGTTGTAATACAAGAACTACCTTTGGAAGACAATTTTTGTTTATTTTTACTCCTGTACAATGTCCACACTTCGCCAGGCGGTCACCTCGTGGTTTCCTAACCCTTTCTCACGCCCGTTTCCCAGAAATCATTGGCCTGCTTACGTGAGGTGTGTGAGACGCCACAGACGCAGCAGCGTGGTGGTAACTTGATGCCCAGCGGTGAGAATGACGCACATGTCGTCGCGCTGGTACCAGGAAACTAGACGTGATGGACGCGCGCGCGCGCTTGCGTGCGTCACCACACGTGGAGCGACGGCGGCGGCCGCGGCTGGCTGTCCGAGAGTGATGCGAGCCACGCCTCCAACGACGTTCTGCAAACGCTCTGCATCGTTAACCGACTGCTACGGTCCGCGGCGGTCGGCGACAGCATTGCAGCCCGCACGCACGCACGTGATTTTTTTGCATCACACCTGAGAATCGGCGCTCTCTCACGATAAATCAACCTATTTACATCACAACACTGCATCCGCGTTTCGATCGACGCAGCTCAGGAATGCAGCGCCAGCTGGCTGGCTGAACAAGTTCACGCGTTCACGATGCGCATTTTCTGCTTTTTCTGGTGACCTTAACCTAATTATAGAACTATGACCAACTTCTAGGTTGTTTACATCACTTCTAAATTCGCTGGAATGGAAACAATATTGATTCCTTGCCCTATTACTTCAGCGAACAGTTTCTTCTCTGGATGTGAAAAGTACAAGTCCTTGACAGATCGCTGTACTGTCCTTGCCCAAGGACTACAAACTACAAGGTTCAGCATCACCTGGAATTTTTACAAGAATGAAAGGGAT
Source organism: Ancylostoma ceylanicum (assembly GCA_000688135.1). Lineage (NCBI taxonomy): Eukaryota > Metazoa > Nematoda > Chromadorea > Rhabditida > Ancylostomatidae > Ancylostoma > Ancylostoma ceylanicum. The sequence goes on along the minus strand of JARK01001400.1, from coordinate 212,871 downwards.
GAAAATTCCGAGAGTTCAGATCCCACTCACTTCCTTGTTCAAGAACGAACGACCGCTAACCGGTCGCTCGTGAACAACGCGACGAGGAACGGTTTCGGCTAATAGCGCTACGCAGCTTCGGTGTTAGACCGTCTAGAAAAGCTGTTCAGATGTTAAAATTTGATGAATGTCCTCTTCAGAAATGTATTTCTTGTTCATTTAAAACTACGTGACATCTCTTGTGAGAAAAATAGATGATATGCATTGGAATACCCGTCTTTAGAGTCAGTTTAGGAGCTCAGTGGTATCAGATCTTGAGGTCGTTATGAGATTTCTTCACAAAATCTACGGCTACGAAATGATTATCCTTCTCTGGAATGGCAATGGTTCTATGTACTTATATTTTAGGGGCAGAGGAGGTTCAGCTACTGATAAGCCTGTCTTAATCACGAATTTTCAGTTTACCTCGGTATGAGCACGTTTTTATTGACGAAAATATCCGTTTTCCACATGTAGACATCCAGAAAGTGCCTACAATGTGACGGAATTCAGCACTGACTAAATTGATCGAAGCATGTCGTTATGGTTAGATCACGGACATAGTAAGGGGCACTGGAATGCAGTAGAAGTTGTGCCGTAGATCCTTTGTCCTTAGAACCTGAAGCAAAAATCAGGTATCATCGTGTAAATAAAAATTGACAAGGAATATTTCTTGGTAGAGAGTGTATACAACTTTTTCTGAATACAGCCGGCAAAATTATGTATATTTTTAACAGTTCTCCAGAATAGAATTTTTGAAGTTTTTCTTGGTTTTTCCTGAAGCATTTTTTAAAAATTCTGATCCGAGGTGCATCATTAGATGGATAGGTAATCTCATATTTATGGGTATGATTACCTCGTATGCTTATCCATGTATGGTAGCTAGCTATGGAGAACGTCACGTATGGGTAAGTCTGTTGGTGGGTGCGAAGTAAACGGTGAACTTGAGTTTGGTAATTGATTTACCGAGGTTTTTCGAGGATGTATACGAATGCCCTGACGAAACCCCAATCCTAAGATCACTGAACGCATTAGCAGCCCGGTATCATATGCGAAACATGTATCACACGATTCCAGAGGCAAGGTCACAGATCCCCGATCACAGCCTTTCATGACAACTCCATGGATCCACCACAAAGTTTGTAGACTACTGTGTAAGTACTACATCCGAAGTGCAGAGATAACTGAGGACAATTAAATTTCTTCAAGGTGCAGTAGCACCATAAGTCATTCCAACACAGTGATCAACGCTATAAGACGGGTACAGGCAATCGCATAATACGAATTAGGCTGGTAACTGTGCTCTGACCATAACGTAGCGTACTGATCGACTTTTGGTCTTGTTGCAAGGCCAAGAGGTCTTGCACTATCCTTACTTATCAAAGTGGTCGAGCCTATGCAGCATGTGCTGTACTTATATAATATTCAATTAAAAAGTAGCGCCAAAAGAGAGAAATTAGCCGGTGGCTTCTTTTGCAGCAAACTAGCAAAAGAACTGAGGATGATCCAGGAAGAACTGCGACTACATTTGATCGGAAAATAGTCTTCATTGCTTTCAAAGCTCCTCAGAGGCTTCAATTTTGTATAAACCGGTGTAAGAAGACCAAGAAAGGATGCTAGGATGCTATACGGCGTACCAGACTAAGGTTGGTAACGACATCTACAATAGGGAAAATACGGAGTCATCGAGGAGAGAAACCCTAGACTATATCCTCCATATTTTGGGAAAATATGGAGTTATTGGGGAAATAAGCTCTGGATTACATTCTTCTTTCATTTTAAAACAACGACATTGATGACAAAAAACGGTTCATCCTCTGCTGATATACAAGAATCCAAAATAGGAGGGGTGGAAGGCTACAACCGCGTCTGAAGAAAGGAGGGGAGACGCTGTCACAACCCATACATGATCCTAATAAATTTTTCTCAAATATTTTCCTCTTATCTTTATGTAACTCTTACCCTGAGGAACTGAAGAGCTCCATTACTCCGGCTCCAACCCAGTCAATATTCTCGGTGGGATTCGAGAGAAGATCTCATCCAGAAGGACCGCAGCAGAATGCTTTCTGTGCTAGGACTTATGAACACATAACCTAGCGAAACCAGGTTAGCAAACCAACTTCAAAAGCCAGTGACTCCTAGAATTACGTGTGCTGTACGATAACTATCCACGCTAACCATCATTGGTTCACCGCTTATCGTTCCGTGAATCCCAGTCCTGGTTTACTTGTCGGCTTTGTGCTGCAGTCCTTCAGCGACTGGCCATCCCAGGAAAACCCCCTTCAACTTTGTCCGAGAACCAAACCTGCTCCCTGGACATCGCACTTGTGACGAAGTTGAAAAATCGAAGATCTACGCGCGTGATATTTTGGCACACAATAACCCTACCCACAACAAGGTCGAAGTCCATTTTTAGAAAGTGACCTTCCTAATAATCGATGTTTGATAAACAAATTAACAGAAAGCGGTTCAATTTCACGTGTCAATCAACATCTTTGCCAGATTGGTTGCATGACGACATCATACATCATCCATTTTTTGCAAAGTCATTTTCCGATCAGCGAATAGTCGACGGACGGACGGACGGACCAACGGACGGACGGAACGCACTATGCGTTTACTTCTGTTTTTGTGTCGCACTTTATTTAGAAACCCGTGATCACGATCTAATTTAATCCGATCGCTATTTTTCTTTTCGCTAATTAGATCATCACTGTGGAATGCGACGACAACGACGGACGACATTGCCGAGACACGTCGACGCGCGCCGACACTGACAACGCCGAGAGTCGCGACTCGACTCTTCTTCTTCCTCCACTGTGCACCACATGAACTTTATCATCAATATTTATTTGTTCATGTAGGAAATTCCTGATCATCACATCATAAACAAGGAGAAAATCCAGAGAAAATCTGTACAAAGCGTCGCCCGGAGACGAAGCGCTTACGGGAGATCATGGCAAATAAACACAGATGCAGTTAAAGCCGACAAGGTAACAGTAATAAATAACAACTAGTAGAGCACTCAAACACTGTGGAAAGTGAACGAGTCGAACCGTAGGTGAAATTGACGACAATAAAGCTGGATTTAGGAGAAGTTCGGTTGGATAACCGTTGATGACAGGTGGGACGATGTCGTGACATGCACTCACGACTACGTCGACGAATTGCTCCATAGCGGAGGACCATTAAAGTATAGTAGTAATTTGTTGAAGAAGTTGAGCCGATGCAGTCACTTAGCTCAGAATTATGACCGTCTTCGCGTGATAATCGGTCATGCCCGGTGTGTAGTACATGAGTAACTCGTCCGGGTACGTGCAGCACGTACTGCTGCTGCTGCTGCTGCTGTTGTGGTGAATCTAGTACAGATCTGCGCAATCCTCTATTGAGTAGCGCCAAGGAGGAAGACATGTAGCCATTGAGTGCGGCCGAAGGAATTGTGCCTGGGTGTGGTCGGGGCCCAGCAGCCGCCTTTTATACTAAGGCGCGGTCGTGGTGGGCGTGGCGCGGCAGGGCGTGCTCGCGCGCTGTGATTCGCGCATGGTTACGGTGGCTGACCACATGTAACTCGAGACGGTATGGCGGATTTACGTCAGCGACGTTGAAAAGCGTCACAATATGCACGTAGTCCGAGGAAACATGGATACTCTGACGAACGTCACAGCGACCCGTGAGCTGAAATGAGCCGCCGCGTGGAGACAACTGACGTCGCTTGCAAACTCCCAGCTGCAACAAAGCACTACACAGGCAAACCCAGCCCTGGTGAACTCGGGCGCGGCCCACGCTTTCCGAGTTTTCTTCGGTTTCGTCGCGACGGGCGTTTTCGCCGCTCCGGATAATGGCTTTAGTGCTAATCGCACCTTAAACTCCATTAGTCCGACCGCAGCGCCGCGCGGCGACCGCACCCTCCTCAGCCACACCCAGTCAGCCGGCCGGCCGGCCAGCACGTCGCCCTGACTTCCACGAACAATTGCACGAATTTCTGTCTGATTCGCATTAGTCCCAAGGAGTACGGTCGGAGGTCGAGACCATTTCCTCGAACAAGGGCGTCGCCAGGCCCAGTTAATCTCGGCAGATCGGCTGGATGACCTTCGACTCTGGCAGGTTCTACCGCTCATGCCGCCCATAACCAGACATCCGAGATTCAGCAGCTGTTGAGAAGTCTTTTTACCTTGTTACAAAGCTCAAAGCCTGAAAGCAAGGTTGGTTTGTTCATAGCTACATAGCTGTATTTGAAAATGAGTTCCCCATATAACCGTTGGGTTGGATGCCTTCATTGAGGCTCACTCTCGAAAAAAACCCAACCCACTATAGATTCCTGCCATGGCTTCGAAGGATACCTTCCTTTGTTATGTTGAAAATGGGAGAAGTGTGAGGTCAACGGAGAGTTATTGGAAAACCTGCTATTCACCTCGATGAGACTTCCTCATTGAGGGAATGATTTGAAAATTTCTTTCCGCGGATCGAGACCCATTTGGATTTGTTTTTAACGGGTTCTTTCCTGCAGGAACTGTAAGCTCCTTTCTTGAGCAACCGTTGCACAAATTTGATGCGATCGAACTTGTAATTTGAATAAATAAAATAAAATATCAGCTTCTAAGTCGCTGAACATACATTGAGAGTGGGCGATTCCAAGTCGAACGATTTTTCTAGCGGGAGATTTAGACTCACCTCTATCAGCCTATATTTCTCACCTCAACTCAGAGAAGAACCCTCAATTCTACGTCTGAGGACCTTTGCTTGTTGTTGAGTTAGCTGCTGCTTCTATTATTTCTTCGGATCTTGTCTGGCGATTTTGTCAACTTGAACATCCAGGGCAGGTAGGTTTTAGAATGCAAATGAGTGAAATAACTTGATTAATGCTGAATATTTTACCAATAACTACCGCTAGAAATGATAACGAACCCCGATAAACAGAAGAACGATGAGGCAGTTAATAATCTCAGATACTTCAATGTGGTCCGCGTTAGCTGAAACCTGTGATCAGGATCATCTTGTAAGCGCTTATCATTAGTTATGCTCAATAAACAACTACGCCAAGCTTCTCTTTCTTTTTTATCTTTTACCTTGTTATTCAATTCCTATCGTATTGTACACTATCCTTCCGATCACCTCACCTTTACATACGTATTTGATTTTTTTCAGAGATTTTTTTGACGTCACCTGGCTGACTCTCTAGGAGCAGGAGCTATGTACTAGGATAACTTACCAGCTGAATTCTCAAACTAAAAAGAGCCTTCTGCACACATCCACTGAGTGTTTCTGGGATGTCCACTACTCTCGTGACACACTATGTGTTTTCAGACAATTTCCAGCATCCTCTCGTCTTCGAATGACAGCTCGCATCACTGAGATTACCCAGGGTAGATGGGTTAACACAGCCCTAATTTATCATTGGTTACATTCGAGTCAACACCCAGGGCGGCCAGGGTAATCTCATTGATGCATCCAAGCCCACAGCTGGATTATGGACACATGGGAATTTCGTAAATCTCTACAAAGAAAAGATTGATTGGAATGAAAATATTCTGAAAGGGTATCCTTCGCGTCGTATTATGCTGTGAGAATAAATATTAGGTTGTTGCAAAATCGATGTCGGATTTTGACAAGTTGACTTTGAATTGTCGTAACTCGGCAAAAACTGAACTTTTTCTGCCGCTTTAGTACTCATTTGAATCAGCACGTCTCCGCCATTTTTATCCTGAGTTTTCGTTCCAACAGGCCTGGAGCCAAGCTCTTCAGACCCAGGAAAAGCGGCGAGATCATTTTCGGCTAACGTATTTTTGCGGCTTATTCTTCCTCTCAGGGATGGGTCCCACCGTTTGAATTTGTGGTCATCGATAGGGTAACAGCCCGCTGAGTCAGGCAAATACGGAAGAATCTTCATCTCCGCCTGCATCTACTTCCAGAGCGTCTCGAGTGAAAAGTGTGGTGTTGAGCCACTGTGAAATACTGGAGGACAATCGAATGGGATCCACTTGTTTAGTATTTCCATCATGCTCGTTTCTCCGATGGCCCCAGAAGTAATGGAATAATGAACCTCAAGGCCACTGTCGAGATGCTGAACATGTCTCCTGGTGATAGCTTCTACCAGTGCTTCCGAAAGGGCCTTGACGTCATCAAATTTTAATCCATAACTCTGAGGCATGTGTCGCCAATACTAGATGACTTGGGCCAACACTGGGCTACCACATTGTTTACCATTCCTTCCTGCATAGGTCGGCAATATTTCCTTTCAAGGGCACTTTCTTGCTATCGAGTTTAAATTCACGAAACAGATCGGGACGAATTTTAGCGGACGAGTACATTTTGATTGAAGTCGGAAAATCACAACAAAAACGAGTAGATCTGAATAGAAACGAATTGGCAGAAAGAGGAAGAAATGGGCTTTGGAAGAAGTACAAAACATGGTGGAAGCACCATTCCACATTCTAAAAAATTATTCCAAAGTTCGTGGTCCGAAAATCCGACATCGATTTTGCAACAACCTAATACAATTCTATAGCGTATATCCGAGTGTCTTCTAAACGCCTCCTACAGTATGGTACTTTCTCAAAGATTTTCAGTCCGATCTCGCCTCTAAGGACATTTTCCAAGCCACCTCTAACATTTTTGTTGGCGAATTCCATATTCCTGGCTTGCTAGTAATAGGTTTATAACTACACTACAATAAAAACACGTGATCATTTTCACCAACGTAACTTTTAGATCCTTCAGCAGCAGGATTCATCAACCTTCTTTGGGGATTCCTGGCCTTCAGGCTACTCCAGATTGGAAAACTTTCCTCTACTGTAGCCTTACTCCATTGTTATCGACACCCATTTACTCTGCTTGATTTGAGAAAACACTTGGATGAAACTCACCAATTTTTGACAAAGAAACCCGTCCTCCATGGGTTTGTAAGTTGGTTTTCGCCTTTTCAAAAGCATTGGTGAATTCTGGCACAGAAGTCCAGGACGTTTCGCTTTTACGTGAATGAGGTTTTTCTGAGGAAGATTGGCCAAAGAAAATTACGTGTTCACTTCATTCATTCCACATACATTGTTTGAAGAAAAAAAAACTCACTACTCAATCATAATTCCCGAACTGTCCGCCGAATACTGTTGGCCAAATTTAGTAGTATTTGAACTGGCACTCAAAGATTAGAACTGCATGCCCCTAAGCACCTGACTTCAGCATCAACTGAGCAAAGTGAGCGTTTTAAAACTCCCCTAATTGTTAAATTTGAGTGGTAAAGTTACAGAAACACGAGTAATATTCTTCACAGTTCTTTGGATTAGACCATTTCAGAGAAACTGCGTAATAAATGTCCTCTGAGCATGGAAACTCTGGTTGATTCACCTTTCCTGAGGGATCTGACTTACTCGGAGAGAGTCTGCCGTTTTTCTATTTGCAAATAACAGTACTTTGAATCATCACGAAACTTACTATATGTAGGTGTTACTCTTTATCGATGCTCTCGCATGATTGTAGTACGGCAGCACCACATTTTTCCTGGCTTACTCTTTCAGGAAGAAGTTTAATTTTTTTGTGTACAAGTGAGAGACCTTCTGAGTCCAAAACTAAACATGAAATGTGAATCTGGAGAATTAACTCTCTTGGTCATTAATTTGCCTTGGTAATGAATTTCGTTGGACTATGGTTCACGTCCTGAAGCTATTTCTACAAAAATTATGCGTTTTTCTCGAGGAAAATATGCAAAAACTTCTCCGAATCCTGAAAATTAGCTCGCGTTGTATTCTATAAATAGAGCGCCGAAGGGTAAACAATGTTCACACTTTGCTCCACGTATCTGTTTCAGGTGCGTCACTGCTACGGAATACCCCTACTATTTTGCCGGTTCTCAAGTTGCAACAGAGCACAGAAGCTTACCATTTCCGACAAATCCTCAGGAGGGGTCTAATTATAGCATGCACTTTGTCATGACCTAGCACTTCCGTTACGCATCACAGCTGCTGAGAGTAGAGATCTGAAATTCGACACCTTCTCGATAGGCTATAACCTCCTGATTCAGGATAAAAATAGCCGAACAGGCGTTGAAAATTATGAGGGCGGCAGAGGACAATGTTTGCCGCACTCCCGCTGAGGACATAGTCTACATGTGGGCGAGCTGAGCAAGCTGTTTGCGAAAGCAACGAGCTGACGAGCGAGGTATGTGCTGGTGACGTGGGGGAATGAGGTCATAGCCACTCCACACCCGATCCATCATCCACCCGCTACTCTCAACAACTTGGTAGAAGTGCCGGAAACTGACTCATCTGTCCTCGGCGAACGACGCTGGACCAAAAGCTTCTCGGGTTACGGACGTCAGCGAGTTTGCGGAGGATTGCGCAATTGAGTGACACCAAGTGAAATATCAGTTGTCATAAACCTTATTTCCCCTAGATTTCTTCTCTTTTTCTGGTATTCCCTGTCAATTTATCACAGTTGCTTCAAAGAGAAAATAATTAGAAAATAATGAGTTGCAAGTTTATTGTCATACAATGTATAGAGGAATACCCCCCCCTATAGCTGCTTAGCAGACCATTTGACATACGCAGATCAGAAGAGAGTTTTTCCTGCAGCGTTTCCTGCGGAGTTTTCATTCCTGAGATGAGTTCTTATAGGTGAGTTCCTGGAGGAATTCCTTGTGATAAATAAAAGCGTATGTTCATGCATCACTGAAGGCATGGGTAAGATCACATCCCATCTAAGGGTATGATTACTATAGCATGATTACCCAACGCCATGACCTGGATGCATAATTGAAATTACCCAGGATGAACGTGTGGACGCCCTAGTGGTAAAGGCGGGTAGATTTGGGAGCTGTTAACATGTTTACTCTGGGTAATCTCAGTGCTGCATGCAGCACCAGATTTGTCTTATCCATGGCTTACCAAGCCACGCATGGATAAATTTATTGATATTAATTCACAAGCCGCATACATAATTGAGATTAGCCAAAGTAAACGTGGTACCACCCCAGATTTACCCAGCCACTGAAATAGGCACCAACAAGTTTACCCTCAGTAATCTCGGTAATGCATCCAGGCCTTGGAAGCTCGCGAATTCGAGATCCGTAGCACCCTTACCCTAGGTAAACTGGATTCTGCATGTTTGTCCAGAACACCAGTGTCTACCTACGATGATATTACATAGTAGGTGCTCTTGTAACCGGAAGCTCGTGGGTAGGACCTCTGATAGGCCTCACAATGCTTGGAAAGATACTTGTGATTCCAGGAAATTTTCCCAGCTTCTATTGACGAAAACTAGCCCGTTGTCCCACAAATGTCACACTTGAGCACAAAATATCCTTGCAGATGCCATAGTTTCTTGTTCATCATCCAGGCTTTTTCCTCCAGCAACAATACAAAAGTGATATAGCTCACTTACGATATGAATTCCCCATGAGCGACGTCTTTCGACTGAATGAATTCATGAAAGTAGGAATTCTGGATTTCTGAACTTCAGCAAATGAACAGCAGTGCCGCCTACGCAAAATCTTTTTGGCGTCATGAGTGAAGTGGTTTATTGGTTTTCTTTATGATGCACTATAACTGCTTACATCAGCGAGAGGCTGTTTCAAATACTCGAAGGAGTTGGTTATCCCAGCATTTTGTTCGTGGTTTCCACGATGACATTTCAGCTCGTAACAGGAAGCTTTGAAACTTTCGTCCAGACAGTACTATGACCACAGGAAGATATGTTTTGTGACCGATAATCAGCGTTGTACGTAGTTTCAAAAAACAGTTGCTGCGTATTTACGTAAACGTGTACGTAAGCGGACTCTCTATGATAAGATATCTTTGAAGGTTCAGAAAACATTCAAGCATTAGGTAATCACGGACATAAGCGAAAATGTCCGACAGGGCTAGAAAATCTGGACTCCCTTCTGCACAAAAAGCGACGCATCTTTTTTTTTTCTGAAGATCCTGGAATAGTAAAAGTGAACCAAACAATGAAACAATAACAATATGTATACAAAATGCTGAACAATATATGAATAGTGAATCAATATAGATACATCTACTACTTAGGAAAAGGCGTCCATACTAATATGCATCCAAGTACATATGTATATAAAAGAAAAAAGGGATAAGAATATAAATGAATAGTTAAACTGTTACGTTTGCATGTCGGTACGCTACAATTATGCTAGATTTTTCCAACACCTTTCCTCAAACCAAATTTCACAGTCATTTGCTATCGCTGGTCCTTCTGGAATAAGAGAAATAACACATACAACGTTAAACTGTATAGAAGTGGGCATTTACATTTCCCATCACGATATTGGCTTGTGATGAAAAGAGGAAGTGATGCCATAGTGTCTACATACATAGATGTGTTTATTACAATTCACACATTTTTATAGCTTCCGGAGAACTCGCAGCACACTAACTCTGATAACCACCACCAGTGCGTCACCACTGCCATCACCAGATAAGAGTTGAACCAAATCACGCAAATGCTTTAAATTCCTACGTGGGGTCATTACGACGGCATATGGTCAGGAATCCGGAAATGGCGTCCAGACTCAGAGCTGCTGACCGTGCCAGCACGGAAATGTACCCATGGAGCGGCGGAAAACTAACGAAAATTCCGATTGAGAGAGCTTCTACTAATCGAGGCTCATTTTGAGAAAGTGCACATGGATTCAACAGGGATCGGTGTGTTTGTGCTTGAAAAATACTGTCCTTGGGAGCAAGCGACCAGGATGCAACCCTATTTGAAATGTATATGCCTAATGGAAGTAAAATAGAAAATAAATCAGATTTCAAGTGATTAATCCAAGGGCTGCATTGAGATTGCACGGAATAAAAACACCACACATGTTAACCCACTGGTAACACACGCGTCAATATGTTTACCCTGGGTAATCTCACTAGGGCGCAAATCCAAAGTCACAAAATAAGACCAGACTGGTGAAAGGTCCATGAACATTGCAAACCCGCAGAATGTCCACGAGTGAATTTCAAAAATAATGCAAACTAAAATCAGCGCGAGAAAAAATCATAAAGTTCCGATTAATGAGAAGAGGAGAGGAGAAAGCCGTGGAACGTAACAACATTTTCTAGACAGAGATTTTCAGTCACAATTTTCCTTCCATCAGAGGGGACGCAGGAGGCGGGGGGGGGGGGG
>JARK01001400.1:189068-201580 GCA_000688135.1 Ancylostoma ceylanicum | reverse complement strand
GGGGGGGGGGGGGGGGTCCGAAGAGAGAATGGGTCGCCAAATTTTCCAAACCACTTTACAAAATAATTAAGACATCCTGCCAGTTTATTTCTGATTGTTTATTTTTATTTTTAGTTTTCGAAATAATTACCGATAATTTTTGAATGTTGTAATTAATAATTTTATCATTTTTATTCTCCATCTGGGTCCAGACTAGCAAAGACACCAGGGGCCGTAGTAATTGCGCTGTAACCGACGGTTATAGAGAAAGTTATGTCCTTAGACAACTGCCGGTTCCCTAAGATAACCAATTTATAACCAGGCTATAGCCACATTGCAGCCATGACTTGAGCGAAATCCTTGTGGATACATTCGTCTCTCAATCTTGTTTGCAAAATTCTGCTTGCGGGAGGAACCGAACGCGTGACAAACAGCACGTGAGACAGCAGTCATCGCACTGCGCCACCGTGCAGGTAGATCTTCAATTACATAATGATGAAGGAAACCGACTACATACACATCGTTCTTGTAAATACTAGAATACTAAAGTACTAGTAGTGAGATAACTGATTCATAGGGGAAGTATTCATTACTGAACTTTGTATTGAAAGTGAATCAATCTTTTGTCATTTAGTGTGGTTTTTTCCATTTCTATGGCAGAACCGAGCATAACTAATGTGTTTAAACCTTTTTCACTACTTTGAGTGAGAACAAAAAAGTGAAGTACAAAAATGCAAAGCTTTCGCCATCTGCGGGATTCGAACCCCGCACTACCATCACTGTGGCCTATCGCGCTAACCACTCTGCCACATCTCACTCGATGGGATGACTCATGAATACCCTCCATAGCCCAAAAACACAAACTAATACAAACTAGTAACTGGTATACTTAATGTGAAGCCTCGATATGCAGTGCCTCGAACACTGTTGATTTCATTTCAATATGCTGAATCATAATTCAAGATGCGATAGGATCCGTTTCCGAAGCTGGTTCATTGTTTTGTTTTGATGAAAAAAAAACCATGAGGAGTTTTCGAACAAAAACAATTCCCTCACATCCTTGGTCCTTTGGAGCATCAGATTCACAGCTATAAAACAAAGTTGGATGAGCATTCGTTTGGCGCGCGCAAAAGCGTAAACTTGGAGCATATGGAGATCCCGGTTATTAAAAAGTCCTCTCGAGGACCTTTTAATAACCGGGATCTCCATTTGCATGCGTCTATGATATCTGCGCGTTCTCTGCGCGCACTCTAGCAATATCGATATGCCAGTGCCAGTGCGATCTGCTCAACCGATAGTTTCGGAGCACCCGAGACCAGGATCCAAGCCGTGGTATAACCTGCTGGTTATATCACGATTATCGGAACTAAGTTAATGGCTTGATTCTTCACACTATATTGAGCTCACAACGGCTCCAGGTTATGGAGTGTACAATTGCCGGTTTAACTTGCTGGTTAACCGGCAGTTATAGTGCAATTACTACGGCCCCAGTTTTTCCCACGCCCACTCCGCGTCACCCGTTGACTTCCAGTAATCTTCCAACAGGAACTGCTCATAACCCTCAGCTCCGTGCGGAAGTTCGTTGACGGAAATAGCTGCTTGTTGTTTTGCTTCACACCATTTCAAGTGTCTAGCACGAGCAGACTTCATTAGGGACATTCACCACCGTGATAAATGATGCGGCTATATTTGGGAGGCTTCACATTATGGACCTATTTTGGAAGCCGGTAAACACAATGATGACGAATATTTTTCTTCACATATGCATGAAAACAAAGACAGACATCATGAAAAAGCTGAAATAGAACAACATTAGCCAAAATAGAACGACAACAGGATTAATAGAGTCGAGAACAGACGTGTTTTGTCTGAGAATGTCTGCAAGCAAAATCCCATAGACATTGTTTGAAATAAAATTCATGTATGATCTGATGTGAAGTTTAGATGAAGAATGGCATTACGAAAAGAGTTACAGTGGGACTGTCTATGGCTTAAGAAAGAAGGAAGTATGATTGAGAAGAGAAGAAAAAGTTTTTGTTTTCTATTTGTGAAAACAAACCACCAATAGTGCTATTCTGGAGCTCTCAGAGTGCACCAGTATTCGTCAAATTCATGAATTCTTTGAGAACGAACGAAGTCCTTGCACCAATTCGGGTAACCTTCCGTTATTACATAGATGAGAATTAAACGAGGATGACTTGAACTATGAATCAAACCGATGTAACCTGGTTCATGAAATTTCACGTCATAAATAAATTTTATTCAAGTCACTACAAGGGGTGACTTGAATAAAATTTCATTTCCTGAAGCTGTTACATCTACAAGACAATACTTTTTTGTTAACCGCGCAGGAACTCAATATTTGAATCTGAGCAAAAAGCATAGCATTCCCGTTAAAGTGAAACAATTCAGAAAGTTGGCAAAGAGATTCATAAAATCTTCGAATGCTTCCGATAGTTTTCAGTAGAATGTATTGCTTGTTTTCAATACTATTGTTGTCATTATTTGTGTTATAATTGTATACATTTACTTATATTTACCCACATGGTCTTTCCATGTATTAATAAATAAATAAACATCAATTTACAAGGAGAGGGCGATAGGTTTATCCAGCAGATCCGAATGAAGCCTATACTGTTCGAAAATTTGCCTCACAACGTGCAACAAAATGTACATCATTCCTCCCTCGGATCAAGAGAAGTTGAATACGAAAGTAAAAAACGAGCGATGCTGACGAGAACTCAACCTCTGAACGTCTCCTACTCTGCTGATTGCCAGAAACACAGCCCGAGCAGTCCAATTTGCCAAGGAGAAAGCGGAGTGGCATCTGCATCCAGCTGCTACTGCTCAACTGTTCCTCAAGCTTCCTTCCTCTGGGCAGCAATTGAGGGGAGGATGTCAGCAACTGGGTTTTGTGGTCTTGCTAAGTTCTCAACGTATTACGCCGTTTCGGCTGCGTTTCTCCTGCACAGTCATAGTACAGTATGCAATATCCACTAAACCAGACTGGTAAATGAATCTGTATGCTTGTGTGGTAAAAAAAACCACTGAGTCAGGGGCAAAAATGTTGTAAATTCGGAAACGGATTCACGAAATCATAAGCAAACAAAGCCAGGTAAGCAAACTAACAATAAGTAAGATCCGCGAAGTTCACCCTTGCAATGATGAATGCCAGCCCTTGAAGTCAGTAGTCTATACTGTAGGCAGCCGCGCTAATGACCGTGCTTTCGTCATCGCTTCATGAATTGCGGTCCTGTAGCACTTTATTAGGCAAAGGTTCAAGTGAGCGCCATGAATGCATCACTGGAGTTACCCAGGGTAAACGTGTTAATACCGCAATAATTCACACAGAGTTATCACTGGCGTCAACATGCTTACCCTGAGTAATCTTGATGATCTAGCTCCAGAAAGGTTTTCTCTAGATCTGCGCGGTTATCCTCTTGCACTCCTTTGTGAATTGACGTTCATGTAGACAAAATGACATGAAACCAGGCTAAAAAACCACCGCTGCATGACCTTCTCGATAGCGAAGCTTCATAGCCCTTTCTCCGTGGGTGGTCCAGGGGCCGTATCCAAGAACGTCGGAAATATGGGTTAAATGGGATAACCCGGCAACAGTGGGCGTGGCCAAAATTTCCTGCGATCCAAAAAAGTTTATCCGCCGAAATTTTTCCTCCCAACGGAAAAATATTAATCCGCTCGAAATCATCTGGATATATGGATTAAATGAGGAAATCGTTCACTAGGAAGTACTCCTTCCATCAATAGGCGATGGATTCGCTGCCATAAAATGCGTATTGCTTGAGAACTCGAGGAGTTTCATCACTACCATGCTCACACTTATAATGATTGTTTTGTTTGCAGCATTATATGGATAAATAGTGATGTTTGAGTGAAACACGAAATAGAAAAGAAGAAGTACCTGGAATAAGAATTTTTTTGTTTGACATTTCTGCAGTAATATGTTGTGTTGATGTTGTGTTAATGGTCAGCATGCAGCACCTACGTATGATAGTACACCTATCAGCAGGAAATCTGGGGACAGTATACAGGGAAATAGGTGTGTCCAAGTTTGTCATAACCTCTTCGGTGAATTTTTCAAGAATGTGATTCAAAAAAACTTCTTGCAGACGATGCCTCGAGACTTCTAATTGAAAGCATACTTCTCAAACGTATTTCTTGAGGCTAAAAAAGAAAACTTTCCCTGTGAAAGACCAATCTGGATATCTCTGGAGAGAGAATAACAAGCCAATCTCTATTACTTGTAAAAAGATGTGGAAGACTCCTAATTCTTTTGGATTATAAGAAGTATGTGTGCAACTAGTTGGGAAATCATACCCTTTCCCGAAATGGAATCGTTTTCATGCAGTAGCATACAATTGTCTCTCATGAGAAGTCATAGAAACTCTGCTCCAATTGCAAATCTGCTGACCTTTTCCAATCTTTGTGTTGAAGCGGAAAGCTCGTCCACGGGAATGTTACCAAACTGGAAATACCATTCTTGGATCGCAGGATTGGAAATGTTGGCAGTGCGCGGTTACATTTCCGTCTGGATTTCATTTCCAACGGATATGTTCTTGGATACGGCCTCAGGTTGTGGTAACGGAGCTGTCACTCACTGTACGAGTTTGTTAGGAAACGTTTCTTTCTATTCAGTTGAAATTATTATACGACTCCTGATATGATACAGAGGAGCAGTGCTGGAGCCACATTCATCATTGAGGCCACCCAAGGTAAACCTCCTAAAACCACAAAAATTTACCCGTTGTTAGCAGGATGTCAACAAGTTTACCCTCGGCAATCTTAACGATGCATCTAGGCCCTGTAACGTTCATAGGTTACATAGTTCACGTCTTTTCTTCGATGCCGCCATTTTTACCGAGAACACACTTCACAACAGATGCTGCGAAACCTAACACCTCACGTGTTGATGGGCTAAATTTAACTCGAGAACTGCACTGTTCCGCAGCCGTCGTATGCATTATAAATGTACAAACGCAAAGCAAAACATGACACACCCACTGCCGCAGCGCACCATCAAGCTGGAATTCGAAACACTGCGTGTGAAATGATGTTTATGACGGAGAAACGGCAGTAAACACGCAGTTGAACGCAGTAACTCGTGATGAAACACAGAGTATGTCGTGCTTGCAAATTGCCAAGCCCTGGCCAAGAATTTGAGGCACTTGTTGAATGCATTTCTCTGCAAACACCTTTAGGGAACGCCCAAGCGGGTAATGAACAATTACATGAGCTGATTAGCAGGGAACAATGTATAGGGGTCTGGGTATTTACTACAGTATTGATCGAATTGAGTATTAGATGTGTTCGATATTCGAATATTCGATTTCGAAGTAGTCGACAAGTTGAAATGTACACGAAAAGGAGAACCTCACATCTCTGAGGAAAAGAAATTAGGGGCTTTGAAGCCGTCAAATTTTGAAATATCCGATTTTTTTTTGAAAAAAAAAACCATTGAACTGTTAGCCAAACTAATTAAATTCATTCTATTGTTTATTCGATCAATACTCTAGTATTTATCACTAAGAGCAGTGCTCGTACGTAGTGAAATCTTGTCAGCCAAGATCAGCTGAAGAAATAAATGTTCAGCCGAGCGTCATTCCCAGATGAAGAGACTCAGACGATATTCAGCGCGGTTCGATTGGTCGCTCCGTCACAAACGATTTTTCTTGGCATGTTTTTTTTTCTTTTA
Source organism: Ancylostoma ceylanicum (assembly GCA_000688135.1). NCBI lineage: Eukaryota > Metazoa > Nematoda > Chromadorea > Rhabditida > Ancylostomatidae > Ancylostoma > Ancylostoma ceylanicum. The sequence continues at coordinate 195,888 of JARK01001400.1, read as the reverse complement.
CTTTTTTTTTCATGAAATTGGAAGCACCTTACAGGATTGCATTCCTTTACAACTCCTTAACCAGGGCTATGGTGGTTTTCCAAGTATCCCGTGCTACGATGCCGCCGAGTTTCGCTTCGTAGGAGTGAGTTCAGCCGAAATTCCTTCACGAATTCCGGCATCTTCCCTCCCAAAATTAAAAAAATTCAACAAAAATTTGAACCTCGCTTGAAGTACGGTAAGTATTTACAAAAGCTTCAAAATTTGCTGCCAATTCTTGGGCAGATTCCCATACCGTTATAAGGGAAACCAGAAACTTTCTGCATCGAAGATGTTGCGACGGAGGACACGCAGTATTTTTCCGTCAACCTAATAAAAACGGTCTATTATGGGTAAAGACATTTAACAAAAACGAGTAGTGATAAAATGTGGAACAAAAATCTTTAAAAAATCAAAATTATAAACAACTACGAATTTTTACACAGGAATCTCGCAGAATAAATGTACCAATAATGCAGAGCCCAATGGCGAGTCAGCAAAGAACTATACATAAATATTAGGATGGTCCAAAAGTCTTGCACCGAATTTTACACATTTTTCTCAAACAATCATAAAATTACTGTTCATAGATGGAAACTGGTCTGCCAGTTTTTATATTTGAGAAGTGGTAGAACATTTTACTACATTTTATCTCCAAAGAATTCCAATTCAAGATCAAGAAATTCTGGATTGAAAAATAAATCTTGGCCAAGACTTCCGAACCAATCTAGGATTTTATTTGAAGTCTCCTTTAAGAGCGCATCTTGAGCAGAGTTAGTCTGTAGATGTGGACGAACAATAGGCACAACATGTGAGTATACTGGGATAGAGACCATATAAGATGTCTACACCTCAGCTTAATTATGAACGTCTCCTGTCTGCCATCATGAATAGGTGTTAAGCCGACTCTAGGGATACTTGCTGAACATTTGCATCAGTCTTAATATCACTTTCAATGATCACCTTATCGACGGCGCTGATGTCCTTGCTGTGGGTACCATCTGAGTCGAAGACATCCTGAAATGCACATTCATGCATCACTGGATACATAATTTCAGTACACAAGTGTAACACTTCTACTGAAGAACTTGCGAACATTCCGGGAAACGTTTAAGCTTCCAGCTCATCCGGAGCGGACACGTCTTTCGAGCAAGATATCGCTGTCCGAGGCAAGTCTTTCGAACAGATTACATGACATTTTCTGACTGCAAAACTCGTCCATTCTCGAGAGCTGGTAGGTCACACGCCTTCCGGGACACTCATGAACCCCGCAGTAGGAAAGCAGGCTACGAACGCACCTTGTACAGATGATTCGACCGAGATTTCCTAAAAGAACAATTTAAAAGTGCCACTACAGTCGACTGGGTCCCTGAGCAAATTAACAGTGTTCAAGTTGACCTATGAAACAAACTCTGAAAAACCTATAGTAATTTTTAACTATCCAAAAACCACATGGTAATTCAGCATGTGTTCCCACAAAACCAAAATAATATTCGATTTCAAGAGATCAGTCATCGCTTTTGGCGCAAATCAGAAGCACTACATAAAAACTAAGGTGAGTTAGGGGAACTCGGGATTTTAACAGGAACCAGCTCAAAACTCGCTTTACGAACCATGAACACTCCACAGAGATTACCCAAGGTAAACATGTTGATGCCAATGCTATCTTTGGTACGTAAATGTGTGGGGTGCAAACACGATAACCCTGCATTATCCAATGATGCATGTGGCCTCAAAACTGCATGGCAAGAATTCAATGGCTTTCAGAACAGTAAGCAAATTCGCAGGATTAATGACGCCTTGAGCTAGTAAGGTGGTTTTCCTCATCCAAGTAGATGTAGAGTTCCTCCTAGAAGCTCAATTTTATTCTCTTCCTACTTGCGGTTAGTTCCACTCATATTTTGTCATAATTTTCATGTCAATGAGATTCAAGGCAGATTTTACGTCCTACATCTGAGGCCATATGCATCGTTAAAATTACCCGGGATAAACGGATTAATACCCTCCAAATTTATCCAGTGTCAGCAAGGGCGTCAACACGTTTACCTTGGGTAATCTCAATAATACACCTGGGCCCTGGATTCCGGTTGACCGCCATTTTGCAGTGCAGAAATAAAAAATGGTAAATGCTATTGAAAAGTGTGGCACTAGGAGGGAATGGGGGGGGGGGCTTCAAAATTAAATAGTTCTATGGCACCTTGTATTGGGCAGTTCTCTCGTGACAGTGCTCTCCGTAGGTGTCACAGCATACCCCTCCGAGTTCTTGCGTCGATCATCTGAAAACAATATTGGACCGAGTTTACGGAAATTTTAAGACAAGGTTAAGCTACCAGCGATATCATAAACTGAAGAGAAACCCCTCGAGTTCCATTTCGTGATTACACCAATGCCAAGTAGGTACGTGCTCCATCTGGTAAACGGCAGCTCTTCTGAATGCTCAGCACGTTTACATGGTAATAAAGTCACTACAGATAAGATATTAAGAAATTTACCAAGAACCACAAGCCCATTTGGGGCATCCCTTGAAACACATTCGAGATTACCTTGGCGGACCCATGTATCAAGCCTCTTGAAACAGCTACACTCAGAGAAGGCACTAGTAAAAAGCATTGTTATCGTCCTGAAACAATCCATAGCTACCTCCAGCTACAACTGTGGGATTTGAGCGAACACTTCCGTACATCTTAGGCTCGTCGAAACGCGTGAGGTCGTAGAATATGATTTTTCTTTGCTCATCATTGAGCTAAACAGGAAGTATAGAGAGATGTCGAGGAACTTGAGATGCCCACGGGCCACATGCATCATCAGAGTTACCCGGGGTAAACGTGCCAATACCCACAAATTTACTAGTTGTTGACGCGGACGTCAATACGTTTACCCAGGCTCATCTCAATGATGCATCCATGCCCAGGTAACAACCGCCTCGGCGTAGATCAAAGCCAGCTTTTTCGACGCAGTTGTGTCCAGCTCAACGCTTATACCATGTGAATGGGTTTCACTGTCCTTTGAGCGATGTGAGTTGATCTGTAAAGATAAACTCTATGAACATACAAAGGGAAAGCTGACTGAGGAACAGAAAAGAACTCACTACCCTAAGAATATGAAGGAACGGTATCACCAGAGACTCCACAATTCCATCATCATCGCTCTGTAGAAGTATGCAGCGACGGCCCTATCAATACAGAAAAGTTAGGCACAGTTCCACAATGAGGGTCCCAAAAATTGTAGGAAGCTTCCCACGAGGTTGCCCACATATTTCAGGTATTGGGGCCGCATGCATTGTAGAAATTACCCAGGGTAAACATGTCAACATCACGAAAATTTACCCACTGTTGGCGCAAGCATCAAAGCATTTACCCTGAAAATCCCTATGATGCATTCGGACCCTGGACACCAATCTTTCTAATTGGATCATAGAAAACTTTTGTAAGGTTAGGGTAAGTACAAACAAGCCACATCCAACTACCACTTCCTCAAAATTGACTTCAAATTACAGTGATCCAAGAAAAATACCACAAAATCGGAATCACGGTACAAACTACATACATGCTCGCACCTAATAAGACCCATCGTAAAATTTGAGGCGATTTTGTTAGATACCGAATAAACTGCATGGTTACTTCTTCCTAGCTTAGCACCGAATAATGCATCACATAAATTCGAATTCGAAAACATGATTTCGAAGAAGTTGAAATTTTCGATGTCGGTAAAAGACTGTGAAGTGAAACTCTTGAAGAATGGGTCGTCGAATTTTTGAAACTACTTTACAAAGTAAATATGGTGTATTAATTCATCTTTAAATTTTTATTTTTATTATTTTTAATAATAGTTACTAATTATTCAATATTTAAATTAATACTTTTATTTTCAGTCTGGGTCCCAATGCGGCAGAGACCCCACTTTTTTCGCACGCTTCCCCCCCCCTCTCATCGTCCATTTTCTGCGTCTGCCGCTGGTTTAGGGCCACTTTTTTCAACATTCGAATTTTATGCATCGAGTTCTGAATTGATGGTTAAATTTATTGAATTGTTCCGTTTTTATTCAGTTCTAAGTATACTCGAGTTCAACATCTCAAATGAGCCCTCCACGTGAGGTCTCAGCGTAACGCGATAAAAGAACATTTGCTCTACCACTCTGCCACATTCAACTATCAGCTTCCCGGAATTCCCTCCAAACTTGGGTAACTGAACCGAAACAGTAGATGCAGGCCAATTGATCGATGGCTATAATCTGTACACATGCAATGGCACGTATTGCATATGTATGACTGCTGAAGAGCCCAGGATGCTGCCATACTGCCAAGAAATTCTATAGGTACAACTACTTTTCCAAGTGGAGGAAAAATTCGGATACTTTCCGAGATCAAACTTTAAATAAGCGGTTATTTTAAATCACAGTGCAGCGATTTCCTTGAAGAAGCGTTCGATATTTTTGTGAAAAAATAAGCGAAAATCACTGATATTAACTGCAAATTCACCTTAGAATGTGGTTTAGCACTGTCAGCGTAAATATATTTCATGCAAAAATAGTCATTTCAATTTTCCGACTTCATATTTATTTTTATTTTTGACGACTTAATCATTCATAAGGATTAATAAAATTGGAGCCTCCATTAAAAGTAGGTTTCCCTGCTGCATCAAGCAACAACCAAACCTAACACGCCAGATGACTAATTTCCCCGTGTTGTACGCGAGAATCCCACCCGCGTGGGATACGGCGTGCATGCAGCGGCGCCTATTAGTAGAGGCGCTGCTGGCCTTGCTATCGGCGGCGCTTCCTTTCGAGTCTAGATTGATCGCGTACATTTCTCGCCGAACTTTAGACGTTGCCGCTCCTCCCGAGGCCCTTCACAGGCTGCCCGGTCGACTGGAGCCACCTGCGTAAATTACCTAGAAATCACTAGTAACTTGCCAAAACTTGATTCCTAAGCGCTGCCAATGGGGGCTGAGCCCGCTTTTTGATTTCGCATTTGAGTAGACTTACGCTCCTGCTATCCTTGGATGGAAAATTTTGCAGCAACTTTAAATTCAGGTACTTACTGACCCATTCAGCTCGTTCTGGAAAGTTACTCCAAGGAGTTTTGGTAGTTTTGCAACGGAAAACTCAATGGCTTTCCTTTTTGAAAGCTTCTGCTCAACTAGGAAGAGTCGGAAACTCTTCATTGTTCTTTGAAATAAGTCTACCCATTCCAGCGCAAATTTTTGAACAATTTTTGAGCAAATTTTGAACTAGTGAAAACCATTACAGCCACATCAAGAATTAATATGCCTGGTAATCAAACTACTACATTGCCCTGGCGGACACAGAGTGGGAGGCGTACTTTACTTTACAAAATACTTTACAAAATTGTCCAAAAAATTTTGCACTTGCTTATCTCTAATTCATCCACAATTGCTTTTCAGCATTTACTTCCAAAAATTTGCACTTTAACTCAATTTTTATAAGATATACAGAAAAATTTTATGATTGTGAGTACTCTGAGTATGAATGACATGCACTTACAGGCGACTCAGAAAAGAGTCAGTGTTGGCGTATTCCTATGTGGAAAGCACAACGGTGAATCTGACAAATCGCGCACGTTCTATCATGTCAGTCACAGTGATATTTAGCTGCCTAACATGTTAAAACAATCCCGGAAGTGATGTGGGATTACGTGAAACACATGCGTTCAAGCGGTGCGAAACCGACCCTCGGGTGAATCGCCTGTATATACATTTCAAGAATTTTCTCAACTTTTTTTTTCATTTCCACCGGTTCACTTTGACCATTTTTGGACTTGTTCAGTCGACAGTACTCAAACCAACTTTACTGCACGCTATTAGCAAGTCAAAAACGGCACAAGCGTCCACCCCGAAGCTGTTAGCGCTAAAAATCCAGAATGAATATCACCAACCAGCACCGTGGCAATAAGGTTGATTTACAGTGATGCGCAGGTTCCGACACGTACTGACATGTACTACATGGGCATCAATGAGTTAGGACATGAAAGAACGCGTCAAGTTGAACATTTTAACAGGCTAGAGCACGTTAAGGCTCAAAAGGAGTCTGCGCTTCCTTCCTAGGCCTACTCCATCTGAAATCCCTGCGCTTAGCAGGTTAGAACGTGTGCAACATGCCAAAAACACCTCTGTTGTCTCTAGCAGGTGCCCCCCCCCCCCAACTCCCTTTTCACCCCAGTAGACACACCCCCGAACAAAAATAACGAAAAATCATTATAACCGACAATTAATGAACAGGCGGGCGTTCATGTGCAAGCCGCGTGCCATATATGTGCCCAAACCATTCGAAAACCCCAGAGATGTGGTGCATATAATAGATGTTTGCTAGGAATTGCAGAACCTGTGGAAAGGGTAACACACTCACCTCAAAGTCGTCCATTAATCGGACATTCACACTACGAAGACGATATGATCCTATGAAAAGTGCACAAGTACTCTATAAAGAGGTCGTATATGTATAAGTTTATCCAACTTCAAACGATATCCAGTTTGATGAACACTCCATTCATTTTGTACCGTACCCACGTTTTTGTGGGGCTATGGTAAGATTACCATACGAAACCGAGTTTGGGAGGATGCTGTTTCCACTGTAACAGTACAAAAAGTCGGGTTCCGGTACGAAACGGATTTGATATTGGTGTTCAGCGCCTTAAATGACGTTACAGTGCAAGATGCCAGCGAAAAAAATAGTGAAAATTTAGAAACCCTGGATGTGGAGTAGTGTCGATGACTTTATTCCAAAGTTACCAGAATGAATCTTCAGTGAAAAAAAACCCCTACAGGAAGTATAGCACCTATTGCCA
>JARK01001400.1:158276-188665 GCA_000688135.1 Ancylostoma ceylanicum | reverse complement strand
CCCCCCCTCCTCCCCCACCTGTCTCAAATACTCATCTTCAAAACTTTCAAAGACAAAGTCTTCCTTTTTTGTTGAATGTGGACACTTTCGCATTCAACCAAAATGAAAAATGACTATATACCAGAAATCATTGCAACCATGAATGTAGAGAAAAATTCTGAAAGACAGAACCTACCGCTTCATCTTGATAAAACAATGAATCATGCATAATCGGAGTATACTACAGGTGACTGAGTGAGCAGCAACTCCTTCCTATCTGCTAAAACTACTGGCACTCATAAGAGGGAGGTGCAACACGTCGCAAACAGTCATAAGAGGGAGGTACAACACGTCGCAAACAGGATAGTAAGGAAATTGTTATCAAGTGCATCGTAGTTTCACCATCAAGGTATAGGACGTCCGTATGGCAAGCGACTGTATTCGTTCCAGGACCCAAGACTATCGGAATCGCCTAAGCACCCTCGGGCAACGTAGGCAACAAATTTGACTGTTCTCCGTTCCAGAAACTGGCGCGCATCCAAAACTTACAATGTGCATCTCATTGTGATTTGTAGGAAGCTGCCTACATTTCTGTTTATGAGTGAACAATGAACCTAAGATAACGCTAAGTATCAAAGCTTCTTTCATTTGCGGAGGGGTCCCTGACACGTTTGACGTTTTTATTCACTCTAGGATGGAAACGATACCGCTGCAACCACATCAACCCACAGGACTCAAAGTTCAACCTACTAGAGCTGATTTTGAATCGTCGCAACCCGAGTAAAACTAAACTTTTCTCCAGAAGTAGTTCAGTAGTCGTTTGAATCGGCTCACCCTCTCCATCTTTACGCTGAATTAGCGAACTCAGGGCCTTCACACGATGGTTTCACATCCCACAATTTTGCGTCTGGATCGAATTGATGCCGTTCAAAGATTTGTTCGAAAGATCCCGTACATACATACATATATGCGAAACAGCGGACGCTATGAAAAATGACTTTCTTCGAAACAGAATTTAAATTAGTTTAGTACTGCTTTGCATGCATAAAAATTAAAATGTCTGAGACACTTATAACCAGTTCCTCATTTGTGAGTAGTTGTATACGAGTGAAAGTAGATCAAACTCAGTGAAAGGACCTCAGCCGAAATTCTAAAAAGCTATGCGTAAATACACAGTGGAATTTGCAATCGAGACGACCATTTTCGACAGAACTGTCACTACTGAGTACAAAATATGAATTAAATAGTGGATATACATACAAGTTATTTGTCTAATAATATTAGAACACATCGTCATCATCCCCTTCCACGTCTTCTTCTAATTCGAGATCTCTGTCCGAATCTTCTTCCAAAACCGCGTTTTTTCTCGCAGCCTTCCTAGTCATTTTCGCGACATAGTCGAGATCGTTGTGAAGGCTTCCATAATTCTGACCCTGAATTGCAAAACGTGTTTGGGCAATGTTAAATGACGACAAATTCAATCAAATCATGTAACAGCAAACTAAAGCCAGTGTTACCTTGTTGGAACCCCTTCCTACTTCTGTTGTTTCGAAGCGAGTGGAGTTTCCAACACGCGAGAAATTCATCCGCGACATATCACGGCAACCTCCTTTGCTAATGAGATGGTGGAAATAGCGGTCTTGTCGCTCTCTGCATATAAAAACATGAGGCCACAGTAACATAATTCGAAATTCATGCCTCTTACCGTTGCGCGGAATTAACGGGCGTTCCCATTGGTAATAAACTACTTCTTCTCCGGATAGGCGTGTCGTCATCCTCGGCTTCGGCCAAGAACTGGCGGCGATTTGCTACCTGGATTTCACAATTTTTTCCTATTTCTCACACCACCACCTTTGTAGCGTCAGAATCTCGTGTTCATTTCATTGAAGATCATCAAGAACACTACTTTTTTCAGATCATCAACAATACTTTTACGTATCTGAGGAGCAGCCACAACCTCAGGCTTCCAGAATTACTAGATAAGGTACACTCTAAATTATGGTATTTTTTCGTTTCACACGGTAATTACTGATTACAAAAAAGGTTATCTTACGGAGTTGGATGAGGCTGAACGTATCAGTAACTGACCAGTGCGCCTCTTATAGATTCAGGCCATAGGCCGAGGGGATGGACCAAAACTGCTAATACTTTCCAAATTCAGAAAATGAGAAAATTTCACGTCTTAAAAATCAAACAAATGTGAACAACGAAACCTTTCTCTCAGCTAGTACTGCGGCAGGAGTACGCAACGCCTCCAGAAGTGAATCGTCAGCACCGAATTCGGTCACATCAGGTATAGCCAAGCTCTTAAACGATGGCACATTCAAATCAAATATTGAGATGAGAAGAATGACACTGAGGAAAATCATAAATCATACATTATTCATATTTGTTTCGTTGCTTTTGAAGAAATCTTCGCCCTGTCCGCCTCCGCCCAACATGAATTTCCTAAAGAGTCAACATTACAAAATATCACGCAAAACTAATTACCACCTGAGATGTAAAAAAAATTTCTTAGTCTAGGCAGTTTTCGATTCTTTCATTACAAAAACCAAGGCTGTCCCATCTAGCAAGTTTATAAAATACAAATTTCAGGATGAATGTTCGTAGAATGGATATTCTGTGATCACCTGGTGTATTCATTAGTCTGATGCTGGAAAGCGATGGTCCCTGCTCGAGCAGTTACCACCTGCGAAACCTTGACAGGACCAGGAGATTCCGCTGCCGATGGTTCCCATTTCAATTTTTTGATAGCTGCCTTAAATTGGTATTTTGAGCAGCAGATCTATGCTACATGATGAGTAAAAGCAGTATCGCTTTTTTCGCACCTGCTTGCATGACTCCGGATCCCTACCATCACCCAGAGACCGTGCAACCTTCTCCCAATCGTCATCTGTTCGCACACGGATAGCAGCAAGAGCTAACTTGAATAGGCAGCATGGGAATTCGTAGCATTAACGGAAGATTCAATAAGTCCATTCCAATGTTGTTACCTTCAATCTTTCCAACTCCGTTCTATTCCAGCCCTTTTCCTTTTTCAAAGCCGGTTTCTTTGAGCCGGATTCTTCATTGGCTTCCTCTTCACTACCTTCTTCATCTTCGTCATCCTAGAAAAGGAAAATAAAATGACAATTTGAGTGTATCCCATGAGGTGGATTGCTCTAGTAAAGATACGTAAGCTAAATGCAGTCCAATAATCCACTAAAAATTGGCCTCGCTGTTGAAGTACTCTGCACGTAAAACAGCACAGTTCATGACATCTGCCACGAATAGGTATAGTGATTGTTCATGTATCTGTGTATATAATCTGTGGAATGCGCAACCCATATGTACGGCTGACCCAACGATGCACCTGTTGACACAGCTTTGCGCATGGAAAGGGCGCATAAAGAGGTAGAGAGATGAAAATAGAGAGATGTATTTATTGCGTATCTCTTCAAATTCTTGCATATTACCCTCTCCTGGCGAAACGGGTCCTAGCAACCTCTTACAGTTGCAGCTGCATTATCACTTCCCGAAGATGGGCATAGAGTTTTTGTTGAAACACTTGATGAATTTTTCTGGAATCAGCGTGTACAAGAAATCCAGAATCTAATAAGTACAAAAAATCGGTGATAGTGCAACTACAACTGTAAGCGGTGGTTAGGACCCTTTTTGCCAGGAGATGCTGACATGCAAGTGTTTGAAAGGATACGCAAACGCAAAAGACGCCATGTTCTGTCACAATTTATTGAACCTAAATGACATTTGATCTTATCGATCAGGCACACAAAGACTTGTTAGCCAATGCTGCAGCCGTGACGGACAGCCAGCACGCAGGGTCGCTCCGAGAATTTTGCACTTCGTAACATCTCGAAAAAAAAAAAGATTTTCGTAACTTTTGTGGCTGTTAAACATCGTCAAGGACTAGAAGGACTAGCATCTGGTGGCATCTCCAACACGCAAAACAAGATAAGAGAGAGAGAGAGAAAGAGCTTTTGACAAATCTCACCTCGATGGAGGGAATTTCGTGAGTGCTGCACCCAAAAACTACGAATAGGATTGAAAAATATGGAGCAGGAAAACGGCAAGGCAAGTCAGCTTACAAAATATTTCTCCATAACAACTTACCACTGTAGTACTATCTTCGGAAGAACTCTGCTTCCTCACTCTTCGAAACCGTTTCTTTCTTCTTTTCCGTACTAAAATGATGTCAAACTATTTATATGGAAAATCTACAACAGACTTCTGAAAAGATAAATAAGGGCAAAACAGTGACTCACCTGGCTCATGCCAGTCACTGTCTCCATCAGAATAATCGGAATCCGAGAGCTGCGCATCTTCTCGAGCCCAGTCGTCCTCCAGCCGTTCTGCATCTAGCAGATCCTCCCTCCAATAGTTATCCTCTTCATGCTGGCGTGGCGGTGCTTTCTTGCGTATGTGTTGTTTCTCAACTAGAGGAAGCGATTATTTCTAAATGAAAGTCAGAATCAGCTCATTTACAAATGCAGTCCCACCTTTTGGCTTCTTTCTATGGTAATTTCTTTCTTCTACCATTCGTACGGGTGAATAATGCCTACTCCTAGGTTCGCCTTCAAATCGTCTTTCTTTGGCTCTTTTCTTCCTCCATTTCGCTTCATGGTAAGCTAAGCGTCTTTCCATTTCAATCAAATTTTCTTGTTGCCTTCGCAATTCTCTAGCTTGTTCCAGAAGTAAACGACGTTCTGCGTTCAGCTCTCGCTCGATCTCGTACTCTTCAGAATCAGTCTGAAGGAGAAATGTTTGCAGCAGCCGCAAACATATCCAACATAGAGAAAATGAATGACGCTGACCTGGTAAGCACGTCTGCGACTATGTTTCTGTACGGGACTTTCCTCGTCTGAGTAGGGTCTAGGTCGCCTTCTATTGAATTCTCTTCCATCATCGGAGCTGTCACTGTATGTTACCTGAGCCAGACTTTGTATTAATACCTGTATTCAATCAATATAACCAAGCGACGTATCCACGTACCAAAGCCTTTCTTCTTTTCATCGTCTTAGGACCATGGTCGACTGCTAGTTCAGGCACTTGCAAGAACGCCTCGGATTGCCTTGGTGGTCTTGCAGGTGACACACCATAGTAGTTGGAAAGAGCCAACTAAACAATCACGATCAACTGGTACCAACTTATCGTTTTCGCTGTAAATCCACGTAAATCAAAGTACGCACAGCCCCAACGGCTCCCTTCGAATGCATAGTCTCAGTGTTGACACCCTGCACACCAATAACATTCCCGAAGCCATCATATCGAACTCGCTCGCCAGCCCACTGAGCAAGAGGTGCATGTATACACCGTCCGCTTCGAGATCTTCGAACTTCTGAAATTTTTTTCAACAAAATTTGTGAGTAATTCACACATTATAATTATATACAGACATACATACACAAGAGATATAAGTAAAATAGCCACTGTATTACCTGGTCCTGAGGTTGAACTTCGACGACTTACTGCTGCACTACTGGTAGCGTCTCTGATGTAAGGTTCATCTGAATATCCGGAAGGAGATGAATCTGCAATAAGCGGGCTTGAGGGACGGATGCTCAACAAAATTTAAGAACACAATACAATTGAGAAGTTACATAGATGCCCTGGTCATATGATTTGGTACATTGAAGAAGAATGAAAGAATAGGTACGATGAGCGATAATTCTGAATAACTGACCGCTAATAAGTGTACGACAACTGACCAGCAACAACGAAACAGGATAGTTCCATGTAAATTTATAAATGAGTTGTTGAACTGAGCTCTCTTTATGGTCTATTCTAATCATCGAAATGAGAGCTCAATTACAGAAGCTATTGGGACTACCTTATCCTACTAAATTAATAGAATGGCCCTAATTCCATCAAACGTATAGCAACGCCTGTCACCTCACACACTTCATTCATCGGGCCCGATTTCTCACTAACGATCAGATAATCACTGGGGTGGAGCCTGGCTGACAGTGGAGGAGGGGACCGACCGGTGATGGCACCCGCTCAGCCATAATTGCTCCAAACCGAGCAGGTACAGCTGCTACTACTCGAAATCAAGTGCTCAGAGCAGCTTTTCCACCACTGCCCGTCAACTGAAGGTCGGCAACGTGACACCCTCTAACAGCTCGGTCATTGGTTACCCTGTGCCTCGTACTGGACTGCTCCGGGTTCGAGCCCGCTGTGGATCAGCAGTGGAAAAGATGGCCTATTGCGAGGTCTGCCTATGCTTTCGTAGTGCTAGCTGTCTTTTATCATCGAGTAGATTCTACCAATCTGATCAATGCTCATGCGTGATTGAGAATCCGCTGCTTTATCCACTTGGCCACCCAAGATGCTGATCTGTTTCGCTCGGCTGATGCCTTCCTTTATCACTTTCCTACTATCACCAACCATCCATTCCGACCAGGCCGGCCGGAAGGCTGGATTGGTCGATCGGATCGGCCGGTAATGCGCTGCTACTCAGGCGGCAGATGGCGATGAGCCGGATGGCGGCCGGTGATCAGCAGCCATTTGGCCAGTCGGCATCTGTTGGTAGAGCGGGTGAACCGCACCAAGTGTCTGAGGCAGCACTTCACTATGCACTTTTCACAGAACAAGAAGGGGTAAATAAAGTAACGGGAGGGTACATGTTTCGAGAAAGTGCTTTAGCAGCGCCTACAGGGTAAAAAAAAAAACAGCTCGCGTGAGAGCGCAGAAAGATAGGGTAATCTACGGGAAAGTATGCGTTATGAGAATCCTAAGCGAAGACTCAAGATTATCAATTTAACGAAAACAAGATGTTACAGAATAAAATTAAATACCTATTCGAGCATCTCTCCCACGTTCTGAGTTGTAACCTATAGTATCCGAACTCTTCGAACAACCAGCTCTTGACGTGCGTCCGTTCTGAGCCTAAACCGTAGTTTCTATTGTTGATGTAAGAACAAAATATTACAAAATGAGGAAAGACACCAACGTAATGAGACTTTTGAAGTTGATCATAACGATCGCTTTCTTCCGAGTCTTGAGAGAATAACAATGGCTGTTTGGTTTCCTTTTGGCTCTCTATGCTGTTGTGCGTGTCGAGATTACCAAAGAAAGTGCTAAAGACAACGTTTAAGTTCCAAACCGAAGTTTGACTTTTGAAGACGTTATTCACAAAGTAGGGTTAATTTTCCTAAGGAGCATAAGAAGATGACTGACTGAATTATATCCAAACTCGAGAAAAACCGGGAACCCTAATGAACTCTGGCAGAGGTGTGAAGAAGGTGAGTTGGTAAAACTTCTCCACGATCCCACGCAAGAATATGGCAAGAAATGTGTCACAAATCCGAGATTTAGAAAATTCAAACAGCTAAGATACAGTAACCCAGTTATAATCCGGACAGATTCAAATCAAGAAATGAATAAAACACATAAATTATGAAATTTAGGAACGACATTCTCCTAATACGAAAAACAACTCACTCATACAACTCCGTTATCCTAGTTCTCCAGTCCGGCGGAAACCCACGGATAAATTTTGCCACAAACATTTTTGGGAATCCTGAACATAAATTCCAAACTAAATCGTTTTCAAACGATAATTCAACAACTTGCCTGCGGAAGCAGAATCCATTATATCCATGTCGCCTACGAGTCGGTATTTTGTAGAAGATGTGTGAAGAATTTCGGCACTCTCTACACGTATTATTATTGAAGTCCGCCATTGAGCACTATGACCTCTGAAAAGTGGAAGTAGTGTGTAGCAGTTCTGTTAGTGCATCCACATGCAGTCCCACTTTCGATTGCCGAGAAGAACAAATCTAGGAAATCCAAGTTCTGGACCATCAATTCCAATCGGCGCGAAGCGAATAGACCAATCACTGAGCTCCACAGCATCATCAAGAGTACCTAAAATGTAGGAGTGCGGTGCGATAGCAATTTATCGCGCCTTCAGGAACGGAAGAAAAGGACCTCTTGAAGGTCTTCGTGTTGGAACCTTGAAGACATCAGAATCCATCGGTACAAGAGCGAGAACCTTTGAAGAGTCATCGTCAGCTCTATAAAGCATTTTTCAGCTCAAGCATTAGATTCACGAAGGTGTCCGAACGAACCTTCCGTTGTCTTCTCCGGTGCTAATTTCTCCACTGCAATGTGGTTCTTCAAACACGGGCTGAAAAAAAAACGAGAATCGCTGGGCAATAATATGACAGAGAAAACTCTGGCTCACCCCGGCCGAGACTTCTTGTTCAGGTGCTGGTGAAGCAACTGATGCAGGAGACTGCACGATGGGTAGTTGCTCTGATGTCTGAAGAGAGAAGAGATGAGCTTCCAAAGAAGCAGTGTGGCATTATCGCGTAATTACTCACTTGAGAGTTTTCACTATTCAAACGAGGAACAAATATATACGAGGATTCAGAAGAAGCAGTGCTTTCCTGTAATAAAATGTAGATTACATTATTATTGGAGTGTTTCCGCCATATCTTGCACAGCAGCAGCTCTTCAGAATAAAGATTCTCAGAGAAAAAGCTGCTCAGATACAATTGAAATACCTCCAACGCGTCCGCCGGCACGTCATTAGCTGAACTTTGGCGCATATTGGCAGCAGTATCATTTGTCAAGCATTTGCTCTGAAGATAGTGTTTTAGTACAACAGAATGAAAAAAAGAATTAGCTCAAAACAAAGAAAAATAGAGCATACTTCGTCATTTTCAGCAGGAGAGGGCAATGGTGACACATTTGAGCTGACAGTTTCTGCGTTTTTCACCTGAAGCTATGAGAGAGTTGAGTAAAGACTTAACTGGTCTGTCATTGTAGATTTCAATACCATAGAACAAAATATGACAGTGCAAAAACATAAGTTGACCAATAGTTCGCTCAAAGGTAAGCTCAATGAAGCCAGAAATGGGATGTTCTACAAAAATCGCTGATTGTCAATGGTTTCGATGGAATGCTGCATGAATCACTTACATCTTTTAAACCAGATCGTGACAGAATTTCGCGTATTCGAGGACTACGCCGAGTTCCTAACCGACTTATGCCATCATTCGACTTCGGCGTCTGGAACATCAAGCAAAGTTAAGACAAGCTACTATTAAAGAAAGCGATTCCTTCTAAATTGGAGATGGAAATTTGGAGGAGAGAAGCAGCTAGATAACAAAATATGCAGGAAGAACAAGAAAAAATTACGATGGAATCGTTTAAGTTGGATGCTTCTGCCATACGCAAACACTATGAGTGCGTCATAGGACCTGAATTACTGTCCCATTCGCCTATTACATACGTCACGAGGGGAACAGAATTCATTTCACTTAAGCGCTTGAAAAGTTATTCACCTTTTTTGATGACAGCGAAGACGAATTTAGCATGCTATTCTCCTTCTGCTCGTCATCTGCTTCAATTTCTTCAGCGATTGGAACAGGAAGCGTCGTGGATGCAGGAAGAATTGAAAGGCGCTCACTTCGGAGCTTACTCTGAAACATCAAAATCAAATCGATTCCTTGGAATGCCACTTGAAAACTCCTCACTGTGCTAGATTCTCTGCCACCAGACAGTAGATTGCGGCCCCTCACAGTGTTCAAAGATCTGCGTCGAGCAATACTGCTGAAGTAATGCGAAGCATTCATGGGATTTGTCGTTTTCCTGAAAATAAAAATCCCCTTAACTTGCGCCTTAGAATGTATGAAAATGGTGCAAAGACAAGTAACAATAATAGCTCACACGACATAAAAGTACTCCTTCAGAATACTCTTCCAGTTTTCTGGGAAACCGTTTAGAAATAGTTCAACAAGTTCCGGAGGGTACCCTTCAAAGGAGGAAATAACATGAACAGTATCACATGATCCTTCTAATAATGGAATAATTTCATAATTAAAAAAGCTACCGTATTGGCGAGCAAGTTCTCTATCTATAGAGCCGCGTAGTTCGTAAACAGAGCCACTGCATGAATGCAGCAACGACGGTGTTATTCTTTTCTGAATGCCACATGAAGCTAACATAACTAAAGAAGCAATGACGAAAAGGATGGCACATACCGATATCGCAGTCGAGTGCCAGTTTCGGAGGACAGTTTCTGTCTCGTCGTTGGGTCGGTAACCTTCGACGCATACGCCAAACGATTCGATGTCCTCGACATCAATGAACTGAAATTTCGTTTGGAAATGAGGATGCTGTTCCCTTTAGAAGTGTAGCTTTCAAATCATGGATTCCCATTCCTTGTGATCAGGGAACTTCTGATATGTCCCCTACTTGAATGAAACGCATGGTATAGCTTCTAGTGCCTGGATGCATCACTGAGAAGCGGAACGTGTTGCGGCTCGTATTAGCGGTGGGTAAATACAGTGGGTGTCGGTAGCGGCGACCCATCCACGGCCTCGAAAAAAACGCGGCGCGAAAGCGCCGCTCACGATGGGATCGTCGCTGCAGTGGCGAATCTAGGTTTTCTCGGTATATGTTCACCACATTTGATGTTACCTAATAAGAAAACTAGTTAACTATCAAGAAAACCCCATAGATTGTTGTCCCGGAGGGAATTCCTGCCCGAGCGGCGCGGTCGCGCCGCGTGCTTTTCGAGGCCGCAGAGGGGTCACCGCCATCGACGCCCACTGTATGTGGGAGGTTGACACGGTTACCCTTGGTAATCTCAATGATGAATACATCCCTCCTATAGGCACTATTCCACATTGGGGGCCCCAAAATTTTCAAAAAAAAATTTTTTCGTTGAAACTTTGTATAGGGGGTTATCTGATGTGCTGAACACGAATATCGTATTCATTTTGTACGGTAACCCCATTTTGGTAAGGTTACGGTAGGGTAACCCAAGACACGGTACCTCATGAAATTCGCTCAAATTTTGCACATAAAGGTTATTTGAGGTGCTGATCACGAATATCAACATCATTTTGCATGTCGCCTCCGTCTTCTCCGTGAAATTGGCATTTTTCTGAATTCCATACCGTATGCCTACCGTATCCCTACAAAAGTGAGGTTACGGTAGAAAATGGATACGATATTCGTGATCAGCACCTCAAATAACCGTCTTGGGCAGAAATTTAGAGGATTCTATGAGGTACCGTATCTTGGGTTACCCTACGGTAATTTCACCAAAATGGGGTTACGGTACGNACGGTACCTCATGAAATTCGCTCAAATTTTGCACATAAAGGTTATTTGAGGTGCTGATCACGAATATCAACATCATTTTGCATGCCGCCTCCGTCTTCTCCGTGAAATTGGCATTTTTTCTGAATTTCATACCGTATGCCTACCGTATCCCTACAAAAGTGAGGTTACGGTACAAAATGGATACGATATTCGTGATCAGCACCTCAAATAACCCTCTTGGGCAGAAATTTAGAGGATTCCATGAGGTACCGTATCTTGGGTTACCCTACGGTAACCTCACCAAAATGGGGTTACGGTACAAAATGAATACGATATTCGTGTTCAGCACCTCAAATAACCCCCTATACAAAGTTTCGACGAAAAATTTTTTTGAAAGTTTTGGGGCCCCTAATGTCGAATAGTGCCGCTCTCTCATCCATTGTCAATTTCAGATTCTTTTATTATTTTTTGAAATTATATCATGCTTTTCATAAGTCTAGCGAATACACAACCACATTTTTACTCGACCCGTTTAAAAACACCAGTTTGTCCCATTTTAGCAGCGAGTACTGTATCCAGCGACTTTGCCCGTGATTGCGTCCAGGCTTATTCCGACTCTTACTTTTTTCTCGGTTGTGGCTGTCTACGATTTGGAGTTAGTGGTTGGTTAAGGTTAGTTAGTCACCCTTGATGGTTCTATACTCCTTTGTAATTTACTGAACATCCGTCGACAGCTGCTGGTTTAGTGAAAATGGCAAACGACTGGATTCACTGTAACGCCTGCTATCGTCAGCCAACGCAGAAATCTGTGTTCTTCCTCTCTAGTTGTGGTCACATCATTTGTCAGAAGTGTACTTCCACCTTGGGTAAGTGTACTATTAATTCGCCAGTGGCATCAGAAATGTTCTATATTGTGATAAACAGATATTTCAATGCGTTTAATTGTTCTACTGCTAAATTCGATGTGTGTAGGTGACAAGGACTCGGATCTGTCTTGTCCAGTGTGCCACAAGAATTGTGCGTTCACCGAGATCAACAGAAATCTTCGCCCTGAACTGCAGGTTGGTAGATTGTCCATTGAATACCATTTGGCATCTTTCAAATAAGGACAAACTAACACAAGGAGGCCGCATGAGCCGCAGGGTCCCCCCCACTTTCCCCTTACTGTCTTTCTACCAAAAGATTTTATGGACTGACCATCGTTGAATTTTTTTAAAAGGTTTCCGTACGAACATACTTTTAATCAGCTTTGTTCCCGAGTGTATGCGACGCTGTATACATCACAAGGTGGCTGCATATGTTCAGTAATGAGTTGGAAGCAGTGGCGGACGCAGGTCATGGGCGTTAGGGGAACGTGGGAAAAAATAGGATCACTGCCGCTTTGGAGAACAGTATGGAAAATAAAAATCATGGAGATTACAGTATTGGAGGAATTTATCTCCTTCAGATTTTATTTCGAAATCCTAAAGACGTCGCAACTCAGTACATGAGGAGCCTTGCTCAAGTGCTGGAATTTCAAGGAACGAATAGAACCAGACTCGCTAAACATGTTGCTGAAAGGGTTCGTTGTTTGCAAGTTTCTTCGCAAGTCTTCACTTAATTGCTTTTTTTCTGTTGTAGGAGAAAAAAGCGGTCAAATTCGCTCATCTGGCTCGCGAAGAGATTAAAAAGAGGATTGAAATGGAGAAGTAGGTTTTTTGGAGCTGATTATACACGATATACCCAGCCGCATTCGTTCACACGTTTTGTGCTTACACAAAGTTATTTTTCAGCAAAGCAGTTGAAGAGCATACACGTCTGAAGCATGAATTGGATATGGAGCGGTTCCGTTGTCGTGCTCTTGAAGCCAAGTTAGTCTTTCTTCATGTTTACATCATATTCAGTAATTACCAACATATTTGACGGTAAACAGCAAATCACTAGTAGTCTTCCACGATCCCCGAAAAGCGAATCACGAAAAGAACAAGCCTGTTTTGACTGTCGTTAACCTACCAGCTATCGGTAACAGTAAAGACTGCCAGTAGTAAGTAACAATTAGCTAGCTGGTACCTGTTATAATTCAATCGTTTCAGACTCGCAGAGAATGAGAAACAGCTTGAACAAATGCAGAAAAACATCGACGCAGCGGCCCCAGTGATTATTCGTTCTGGTGAGTTTCGGCATATCGTTTACTGCTGCTTTTAAAGCGATATTTTTACGTTCCGATTGTTGTCTTACTCTTAAGTTTCTGTTTAAGATTCGGGTATAGATGCCGAAATGGATATTGACAGTAACATTTCCTTTTTGAACGTTGCCACAAGCACTCCCATCAAGAAATGCAGTGTAAGCAAAGTTTATATTATATTATTTATGTCGCAGATGTAATCTTTGCTATGGTCTGGTAGCGCACACAGGGCCCATGATCTGACATTGTCCGCAACTACGACCACACTTGTTTCCAGCGATGGGAGAACGCCACAGAATTCTTTTTGAAGGAGATGGATGCAGCACGCCAAAATAGAAGGAATGATANGATATTCGTGTTCAGCACCTCAAATAACCCCCTATACAAAGTTTCGACGAAAAATTTTTTTGAAAGTTTTGGGGCCCCTAATGTGGAACAGTGCCCTCCTATATAAAGACTGGTATCCACAGAAAGTATAAATGCACTTTCATGCGAAGTCTCATACTATTATATTTGAAGTGACCAACCAACTAGAATGAAGGCAGCATAATACAAACAAAGTGTTTGAAAAACGAACCTTAAAAACCCACAACCGGAGGCTTATTCGGTGTGTTCGAGATAATTGCCCAACGGCATCAGTAGCCATGACCAGATCCCAAACCTTTGCTTTATATTGCCAGCATGTACTCTTCTGTAAACTGCATTATCTGCATCTGTTAGATAGCACGAAAGGTAGAAGAGTGTTACGAAGAGAAATGGATGAAATAGGGACAGATATGCAGGAAGAAAAGGATATTTTCAGGTACCGACGTTGCACAAGAATAACAACGCAGAATTCAAAGTTGTCCTCCCAATTCTCTCAGCATGAGTAGAGCCCACTGATCTTATAGTGAAGATAAAGCGATTTAAACTTGAGTAAAGAAAAATGGATGGATATGGAAAATAATGAGGACGCGGCATTCAAAGCCATCAAAGACTCCACGTTAACTCCCAGGCATGGGGAAAGGTGATCAAACAAAGGAACAATTAAATGTCATCCTGTGTACAACCTGAAAACTAGCCAAAATAAGGATTAACCGACGATACGATTAAAATTCAGCTTCGAAACATGCTTAAAAAATTCAAATAATTTGCCTTCGCGCGTAGATGTCGTCCACGGAGTTGCCGTGGGTCACGTTATTCACCAACTTTACGCTGCGTCCAGCGTCATGATTTCCTGATGAAACTAACCCCACCAAAGGATGTAAAGAGTCTTCAAACCAGACTATATTGTTGTTAATTACATTTATTTGTGTTAAACAACAAAATGAAGCCTCTGACTCATGGATCAGCTCATGAGACCTAGGAGCCGCATTCTGCAGAGGACTGAAAGGTGCAGATCGCCCGTTGCTGGCAAGGATGCTCGTGCAAAACACAGTTTTTTTTCTTTCAAAATCTGGCTCATATCCTGCGCAAAAAACACGATTCTTCTGGTCTCGTGCAGAAATCATGGACGCCTATACAAAGAACGGTTTCCATGAGGAGCAATAGATCACCCGAGAAAAACGCAGGTTCTATTTTCTATCCATAACTCCACACTAAAAATGTACTGGGAAATCTCAGTTTCTTATTAGTGCTTTTACGCTGTTTCTGGTAAGCAATCAAAGCTCAGTGCTCTTTTAGTTTGACTTCTGTTTCTAGTTAATTCGAAACTTCAATTTCGACTAAATAAACTATTTAACAATTAAATACTCATAACCTGCATCATTAGATCCTTCTAGTCGTTCTATGAATGCAATGAATGGCACCTGTTGTCTCATTTGAATGAATCGCACCGTGTACAAAAGGATGTCCAACAGAAATCAGAAGAAGTGTAGAAGCGAGAAAAGCATTCCCCTTGGATCCGACGCGCTATTGACGGGCCAAAGCCTATTTACTTCTCCTGAGCACAGGTGTCAGCTGTTTTTGGATCGTCGTAACCATATTTTGACATTCTGAACGTTTCCCTTCCTTTTTTCTGCTGTGATTCGCCAAGCTCGGTTGCTATTTACATCCTGTGTTTTCCTGAGAATTTTACGTCATCTTGTGTTTGAAAAATTCGAATTCTACTTGAATTCGTGTTTTTACGTGATCCTTTATCTTTCCAGTGACTAATCTTTTTGTTACTTACTTATCTATAGCTCTTTATCTGCTCCAGCAGACGTGTAAAACAAAAAATATAAGTTAATGCGCAAGAAGACATGGAGCCAGAAGGCGAAATCGTCGAGTTTCTTTCATATCGATCCATGCCTCTGGGATCACGCAACTCGATCCATCCAATACACTGTGGGCGTCAATGGCAGTGGCCTTTCCGCGGCCCCGAAGAGCACGCGGCGCGACCGCGACCCTCACGATGGAATCGTCGCCGCAGTGACGAATCTACGTTTTCTTGATAGTTGTTCATCACGTTTTATAGTAACTAATGAAAAATCAGCTAGCTAGCATGAAAACCCCATAGCTTTTTGTCCCAGAGAGGATTCCTACTCGAGTGGCGCGGTCGCGGCGCGTGCTTATCGAAGCCGTGGAAAGGCCACGGCCATCGACACCTACTGTACGCTAAACTAATGAGTTGATGGCCTGTGGTATATGAAGATTTGCCTCGTTTCGAGATGTTTCAGCACTTCAACGGCATTTTGCCTATTTGAACACCACAGATTATGTGAAAACCTCAAGATCGAAATTTTTCGTTAGTGCTCCCTTGAGGTGTGCCTATGAGAGAAAAAAATGAAATGAAAATTCCGAAAAATTCTCGGTCGTCTGAAAGTAAGCATTTTGACGTGTTTGTGATAATAGCGAATATTTATTAAGCAGAGATGAAGAGTGAAATTGTGACAAAACTCAGAAGAATGAAATAAGATCGAACATTCCCGTTAGATTTTGGTTTTTCCTTTTCCTGTAAAGAGTTTTTTTTTCGAAAACTAACACATACGTGTAAGTGAACTCCAAACGGTCTTAGAAAAGGGGCGCGAGCGCGGCGCGTGCACTCTGGTTGTCTGCTGCACCTCCCGAGGCAACGGGAGACCACGACGTATCGATTTTCCCCCATGTCTCTGCCCAGCAGGGCCGCTGCCTCGCTGCAGCAGACAATCAGAGTGCCCCCGCCGCTGTCCCGCCTCTTGTCTACGACCGCTTGGTGTTTACTGTATGTATTCTCAAATATGTACAAAAGGAGGTCGAACTACCTGAATCTGTTCTGTTGCACATGTTACTGGCTCACATGTTACTGTTACTTGTGTTGGACAGGGCATCATACCTGTCCCAGGCATCATAGCTGTCCCATGCTGTCTGGGCTCAACCTAAAGAAGAAAAGTAATTTGGCAGCTCATCTAGTAGGGATTTCATCCGGAAGGTGGCAGCAAGGTCAGAAAATACAATGCTTGAATATCATTGGAATATTCGGGAGTTCACAAAAGTTTATCGTACAGCAATAAGCGAGCGTTTTTATATAACTAGACGGTATGCCCGGCTTCGCTCGGGTGTTTTATTTCTCCCGGCAGTTTAACGCTGACGGCGACAACGATTAAACCCAACGATCCTTTCATAGTGCTCATCATTTTCACGATCAACCCAGAAAATCCTTTTTTCATTCACCTCTGTCAGAAAGTAGGAGAATTTGTTTTGCAGGTAAATTCTTCCGTAATCCTCGCCATGTTCACGTTCAGCGTGTTGGAGAACCCCAGTGGACGCGTTTTTACCTACCACTAAGTAACTGCAGATGAAATCGACAAAGTCGATAACTCCATAAACTCGTGGAATGGGGTTGTCATATTCGTGTTCAGCGTATCGAATAACCCCAGTGGACATGTCCCCAGCGACACGTGGGCGAAAATTGCGGAAAATCAATAAAATCGATAAGTCAATACTTGGTACAAAATGGTTGTCATATTCGTGTTCAGCGTATTGGATAACCCCAGTAGACATGTCCCCAGCGACCCGTGGGCGAAAATTGCGAAAAATCAATAAAATCGATAAATCAATACTTGGTACAAAATGGTTGTCATATTCGTGTTCAGCGTATTGGATAACCCCAGTAGACATGTCCCCAGCGACCCTTGGCGAAAATTGCAAAAAATCAATAAAATCGATAAATCGATAAGTCAATCGATAACCTAAAGTAGCNACGTGGCGCGGACGAGGAGATAGAGATGTTGAGTGTTGCCTCGCACGCGCCACGTGGATGTTGCGGCGCGCCCAGGCCGCAGGAATGGCAATCGTGATTGACGTTCCCTGTATGCTACCAGACTATACATATTATAGCCCATGAACCGTTTCACTTCTACTGGGCACAGAAACAGAAGCCATATTTCTGAGATGTTCGCTACCGGAACGGAAGATGTTCTGTCACCCATTACTTTCCCCAATGATCAATTGATGACAACACCGGCTATGTTGGGCTTGAAACCGAATGGGCACAGGTATGTGGTTGTATGGAAGATGTAATCTGTAAATTGAAGAAGTTTTTCGGAAATATTGTGGACTGGGAAGCTTTCTTCGCTACAAAGGGAAGTAGCAATGATATGCTATGATTTTTAGTCAAATAGCAAGTGCATGAATTCTTCGGTTTTAAATCCAGTTGCAGGAGAAGCAGCTCTGCGAATGATCGTCACTCTTCTGGTGGTAGCAGATATGGCAGTGCGAAAAGCAACAAAGTATTCTGAATATCTGGTGGCTGATCTCAGTGCTACAAAAAGAGAACGGGACTGCTCTTGTGAATATTATCCCACCATCCTTTCCAATTTAGCGCTGTTGATCTTTCCAGGCAGATTCTGATTGAATGCGGTCCACTGTTATCATTTATGCCGCCTGCGTAAGTTTTCAATTCCATCATCTTCTTTTTTTAATTCATACATCTGTTTCTTGGTACGAATTTGCGCTGCCAATGTACGCTTATGAGTCTTTGGCTAAAGCCAATCTTTTTTTCTTACACCAATGCTTTCATTAATTTCGTGTTGTATTTTATTGTTGAATTTATCAAGAGTTTATTTTTTGCTAGAATGCAATTTATGGAGGTCTTATATAACCACTCTGATGTTGTTTCCCGTTCAGATGCGGTTTTGTTCACATCCTTTTAATTTTAGAGTGTTAATAAAGTGTATATTTACATTAATTCGACCTGTTTTTGATATATGAATGACCAAGAGGTGTTTTCAACACAATATTACTTCATTTGACAGAAGTGACTTATTGCTAACGGTTTGCACCGCCTATACTTTGGAGACTGGTAGTTAACGATCTCGAAGGAACAATGAACTGCTGACCGTATTACAGTGAGCGTCGATATCGATGAGTTTTTTGCGGACTCAGGAAGTACGCGACGCAACCGCGCCACTCAAGCTGGAATTCTCGCTGCGACAGCAAAGTATGGGATCTTCATGATAGTTATTTTCTTTATAGTTAAGATCGAATTCGATGAAAAACTCTAAGGAAAACCATGATTCGTTAATACAGCGGAGATGCCAGAACGATCTGCGCGGTCGCGTCGCGTGCTTCCCAAGAACCAACCGCCATCGACACTCACTGTATGCATGAAAATTGTATTTATGGTTGTTAGCGGTGCACTATATCATCCATTATTTCTCTTTGTTTAGGAATCTGAAGTCAGCGACATGCGGCTGCTGTCTTCGCTGAGGATCGACAAATCCTTTTATCGTGCTTAGTCCTGGAGTCTGTTCTTCTTTATCCCCTCCCACTAAACGATAAGGTGCGTTTTTTTTTTCTCAGTGATTTCATCACTTCCATTCCCCCATGTTGCACTGCTTCACTAAAAGCTCTTTCCTACACACGCCTCAGCGTTTCTGATCTTCCTTCCCTGATGTTGAGTATATTCGAAGTTTAAGCCTACATAAATTGATAGGGGATTCACTCACATTGTCTTAGTAAAGGTTTGGTATAATCGGTTTCAAGAAAAAGGATAGTCGAATATTTGTGGCTATGATCTGCATTTCTCGCCTGGCTCTCCTAATACGACACTATTTCCCGCGTTTTCTCTTTCTGTGATATCTTCACTACTATGTTCCCCAATGAAAGCTACATTAACATTTGCTAGGAACCCTTTCCTTTTTCCTCTATCAATTTGAAAAAGGTTTCGGAAATCGTTGTTCATCGCTTCTGAAAACATTCCCTCATTTCACACAAAACTCTCATTTCTACAAGTGTTGCTGATATGCTAAAATTAGCATTTTTTGTTTATAACATAAAAGTCAAAACACGAACCATGGGATATCTTTTTTTTTCGCAAAATTTCAAAAGACTCAGCTAAATAGAGTCACAGTTTACCTGGTGTAGCCTCACAAAATCACGTCATGGTGCAAAACTGAAGTGCAACTCGTGTTAAGCACGTCAAGCAACTCCCAGATACAGATTTCCAGCATCCGAAAATGTTTGGAAACGTTCTGTAGGGAGGTTGCACTCCTGGTCCATGGCAGCTTCGCCAGGCTGGCAGCAATAAACTGTTGCCTAAGGACCGCCTGCCGTCGTTTCTCACCCATGAGAAACAGTATGCATAACTATTGCCGACTTATGCTCCGATTTAATTCTGATGGGAATCGCTCCCCTGTAAAGTTTGGGAATGTCATGTTCGTGTGCGCATTTTTCAAGCCAAGGTCTTGCAGGACGTTAAGACGTTAATTGTACATGAATAATGACGATAACGATGCTATTCATACGCCGGAGTCGCTCATAACGTAGTGAGGCGTCCTTACCCTCGATTTCAGCTGCATTCGCTTCATTTCTTTATTTCTGTGTCTGACTGATGTCTGCAGTTCAGAATTCGTAGGAGCGCTAATGTGAAACGAACAATCGAGGATGACCTTCAAATCAGTCTGGCCGCAGTAAATTTTGTTGGATTAATCCTGGTTCCGGTGACAGCTGTGTTTTCATTTTCTGAGGTATGATAGAGGCACGGGTTGAAATTTAATTGGGTAATCGCAATTGTATCTGTAGTTGTTGTCGCGGTTGGCTGGTGTGAACCAACTAATTTTCCCAACGAAAACACCTAGGAATTT
Source organism: Ancylostoma ceylanicum (assembly GCA_000688135.1). NCBI lineage: Eukaryota > Metazoa > Nematoda > Chromadorea > Rhabditida > Ancylostomatidae > Ancylostoma > Ancylostoma ceylanicum. Next base: position 168,442 of record JARK01001400.1, on the reverse strand, counting down.
CTAATGGGTTAGCTAAAAGGGCGGGACATCATTAGCGCAAATCAGGTAACATCCAAGATAAAAATTACCTCGGGCAGTACAATTACATTAAAAGGTGATGAGGGTCAGGTGAATGGATTTTTTCTTTGCTGTCGCAGGATTGCTGTTACTAGGGATGCATCGCCAGCAACCAATATGTAAAGTGGGCGTCGACGGCAGTGACCCATCCCCTGTCTCGAAAAGCACTTGGCGCGACCGCGCCGCTCGCGATGGATTTGTCGCTGCAGTGACGAATCTGAGTTTTCTCGGTAGTTGTTCATCACATTTGATGTTAACTTGTAAGAAAACTAACTAACTGTCAAGAACAGTCCATAATTCGTTATCCTGGAGGGGATTCCTGCTCAAGCGGCGCGGTCGCGTCGCGTGCTTTTCGAGTCCGTAGATAGGTCACCGCCATCGACGCCCACTAAAACGGTCAAAACGGTGCTTTTCTGTGTCTATAAGGCAGGTTCCAGCATCAGGAAGGATTTATGGCTAATTTCTTGCCAAAAACGGTAGATTTATGGTCGCCTTCTGTTGTACGGACTCTTTGTTTCGCTGTTGTTTTTTCCTGGTTCTGTGCTTGTTAAGGAAGCCGTCTACCTTGAGGCAGCCACCGCATTACTACCTGCATAGAACCCGAAGGACCACTGTGTTGTTCATTGAGGACGTGATACTCCTAAAACATCAATGTTTCAACCAGTCTCTTCCAGACGCGCTTCGGTGGCCGTTCATTGAGTCGGAATGGCGCCACGTTCTCTTCGTGACTTCCTGACTTTCTTGAGCTGACGTTCACAGCTTCTTCCGTGTTTACTAAACATGCAACCGGTGTACTGTCGTGTGAGACGAACCGGTCCAACAACGTTGTTGTCACCGCCGATGCGGGCTTCGTGGACGAGACATAGCGCAAAAAGCGTAGAGACGCAGTTACGATGAACTGATTCGATCACGTATGTTACGTGAGCCCCCGTACACTCCCCTGTCGCAGAGCGCGTACGCTATTCGCATTTGATGATCATCGCGGCAATGTATCAACGCAACCGTTCGTCCGCATCGCTGCAGGTTCTTCCATTGCTGTGTTGTCCTTCTCGATGCACCAGTATTACACTGTTCGTTTCCCACGCTTCCTGGTGACGTCTGCTTGAAGGTTCTCGTCTGTGTCATCTTTGTTCCAGAACGCTACTAGTTAATTCTGGAACTTTTTGCGGCTCTGGATTGCTCTGAAACAACGTAACCCTGCTAGAATACCCCATTCTCTTGCCAAATGCAACTAAATATACTCAACGAATTCTTGATGGGGAATGAGTTTCGCATACCAATTCCAATCATGGAGAAGCTGAAGTATCGGGAAAGGCGAGATAAAAACAGTATTTATGGGTTGACATAACCCAGATACTGCCATTTCTCAAGAAATTCAGAATTTAGAAGCTCGCCTGATGCCAAAATTCAGGAACTTCCGAAACCCAAGTTCTGCTCATCCCTGATTTCAACCCCTCAAAAGCCAGGACCTGCAATGTTAGCAATGACTAGCTCGTTTCCAAGATCTACAAGCTCCTAACTGATTTTCTAAGGGCAATTTATCGAGACAGACAGTAGAAAAATGAGCTAGAAATTTGGGAGAACGGAGTTACTCCAAGCTTACGTATCATGCTGGATCCACTGTTGTTCCACGGTCGAAATTATTAGGTTGATGCAAAAACGCTCCGTTTGAAGGGCGCGGAGGTGGCTGAACAGCTATCTAAATAGCCAAGGGTTTGCGGACTTGTGGGTTGTTCGTGGGCGCACTGTTGGGTTAGAGGTCAAACGGGGTTATTTAGTGATTTTTTGAGGGTCAAAGCGCGATTTGTGGGCTTAATCCAGGAATTTCGAGGGATTTGGGCTGAATCTTAAATCTAGGTGTTCTTCATGAATGACATTTGGGGAATGACTGCATGAATGGGCCGCAAAAAGGAATAAGCCACTCCGAACTTTTCTGTCGCGATGGGCTCACCAATATCGCATCCTTAAGTCCTGATACACTAGCTGCGGGCCAATCCTAGGGGGTACTCCGAAGTCAGCAACTCCAGTTGACCATCGAATATCCTGGAGGCTTTCTCATGGACATTTGGAGGCTCTATAGGGGAGTTAGTGGATTTCCAGAGATTTTCCATGGAAGGAGAGTGCAAATCGGAGGATTTTCGGGGGCAAACTGAGAGCAATTTGTCGGTTTTGCTATCCATTTTCTTCTTACTCTTCTATCAACTTCTTTCACATGAACTTCGTTCGGTAGCTAATATTATTTATGAATGTCACAGCTCACTACATTGTTAAGTAAAAATAGTTCACCTCGCAATTAGCTAGAAGGTCACTACGCTATAAAGGTGGGCCCCACCATGGCATGAAAGTTCAGAGTAATTCACAACTCCAATAAACTTGTTGTTCCAACTACTTTTTCTGCACTACTTTACTGCTCAAACATGGTCTTACCTTGAGCCGTTTCCGGTGTTCTTGCAGTTTTTTTTTCTCGAAAGCGTATGCTTTACACTGTACATGCACTGAGAGAGTAAAAAAGGGGTTGATAAATTTTGCAGAATCCGCGTACGAACCGTGGATCGTTGAAAGAAAGGAGAGAAAGAAATGACAACTATGCCTTACATTCTTTTCATTTCTGTCTTACTCTCTTTGCACATAAAATATTTGACAGCGATGTAAATAATGTTTCACTACTTTTCGTACTTTAAGCTGATTTTCTTAATTCGTTGACCTTATTCTCTGCTCATTTCAAAGATTTCTAATTGTTTTGCTCCTGATTAGTACACCTTTTCTATAGGATAGCTCGATAGATAATAACTGATCGAAGAAGGTGGTTCGCCTAGATTGATTAAAAATGGACCACTTTTCCCTGGGCGTTTTCATATATTTTGGATTTTTTATTTTTTTCTCTGACATTACCGAAACGTACAAGAAATATTTTATGGAACTTCAATTTAATTTATTATAGCTCCACAATTTTACCAGCTTTCCTTCATTATCGGCTGGCAAGGCCGCCTTCGGCAAAAACCACATGTTGTCTCCCACATCCTCACTATGAAACCCCACTGGTAACTCTAAACTAACGTTTTTGAGTTGATTGTTAAGCAAAGGGAACCTGCTCGGCGTTCAGACAGCCCTTGCTTTTGTTCCAGCGGTGGAAATTTTCCTGCTGCGATACAATTAGAACACTTTTTCTACCTTCATCGCTCCGCAATTACTTCGAAGAAAACTTTTACCAGTGAAGAGCTTCTATTTGCTAGACGAGTTTGCTTGCTTTCCCACTCCATGTCATTCTGATTTGTTGTCTCAGAAGTTTTTCTCCTTCCCATCAAATGTTCGGTTCAATCACGCCATTGAAAACCAAACGAGACCTATTACCATCTTAATGGGTTATTCGTCGGCATAAGATCCTAGTTTACCCAAATCAAAGAGCAATGGGGACAAGAAACCACTTGGGCGTAAGTAGAACGCCGGCAGCACTGAGGTCGTCAGCTGGGTGGCGCCAGCGGCCGAGCTGACCGACGAGCGCCGTCGAAGCACTGCTGTCACTTCGTATGTATGTCCGCCGTGTCGTGTCTTCTACATGAGTGGCATATTTCATTTCGTTTTCACTGCAACCGGGAACGATTGACCCTAATTGCGGGTCGTCGTCGTCCCGCACGTCTGCTGCTCGATCACTGTTTCAAACAGACATCGAGCGTCGTTCGCCGTCGATCGCCATTTGCCCCACGCCACCTTCTGGAAAATTAAGGCCAAGCCTGTCACCTGGTGGTCCTAATACGTTTGCTGTGATTGCTGGGAAGTTTGCCAAATTCATTCTTTTTGCTTTTCTTTTCTGCTTTTTTTTTTGTTGCCTGCGTTTTGCACTTCTTTCTTTGATTTTTCGATCACAGCAACTTTTTTTCTCCAATTTCTGGTAACATGTGGGAAAGAGGGCAGGGAAATGAGCAGAGTTTATTTGGAAAACAGGCAATTGCTCCCAAATTTACCCAAAATTTATACGTATTTACCGCTCATTCGGAAAATGCGCGACTTTGCGAGAGGCAGGAATCCATCCGAAAACCAAAGGGATTTTCTTAAATGCATGAAGCATGCGGACTAGAGTGTTAATTGAATAATGTCTTAGATACATTCGATATTCGAGTATTCGATTTCGAATAAGTCGACAAGTTGAAATGTTTAGGAAAGAGATAGCCCTATATCCCTGGGCCGATAAAATATGGGCTGTGAGCCCTTGCGTTTTTTTTTTTTTGGAATATTAGATCTTTTGGATGCACCTTGGAATTGTTATTCAAATTAATTGAATTTGTTTGCTTTATATGCGATCTATACTTTAATGCGGACATTTTCCGAAATTCACACAGAAAAAGCTGAATACATTAATTGTACTGGATAAACAAATGTATAGATTCCCTGTATTCCTTCATGGTCTCTTTTCTTTCTCTGGAACAGTTTATCTATGCCTGCTGTTTACAGCATGATGATCTATGAATTCTCTTCACCTGATTCTGTGGATGCAACTGATAGTATCGATATTCTCCCGGCTAATATTCTTGCGATTTTTAAATGCACTCATGAGAATCGCAACAAAAAGTCAGCAAGCGAAGCCTACGGTCATTTCTCTCCGCCTGTTCGTCGCTTTCTTAGGGAATGATGCATCTCTTCATCCATTCAAATAGTCATCACAACTAGAAGTATCCATAAACTGTTCACTTAGTAGGTCACTGTTCCTCTTTCGTCGGACCTACATTCTGGTTATTGGAGTCGTAGAACTCTACAGCCCCTAATTTACCATCGTTAATTTTGAAAAATGGTTTCTTCCGCGTGGAACCTTCAATTGGGGAGATGGTAGAACATATTTATTCAATGGGGCCAAGGTCAGAAAATAGGGGCTATAGGGAATAGTGTACCAGCGCCGTTTAGGTTTGCTTGTAGGAAATCATAGTGGAATTGGCATGTGAGAGGATTGAGGGCTGGAAGGGATCATTGACGGGGATCCAGCCCAGCCCCCAAATTATATGGCTAGCTTATATGGCTAGTAGTTCCTTCTATGTGACGGCATATGTAGCTGCATACCAGGGCTGTGCGTTAGAAAAATTTCAAAAATCGTTAATTCATAAATTTGTTAGTTTAGGTCAAAAATGGCCGTTACGCGTCAATGCGTTAATTCGTTACATTAGTAACGCACAACCCTGCTGACTTTTGATTAGTCATTGGTATTCCTTATAGCATAAACACTGGTATCGTTCGATTTCCGGATGACTGCTTTACTTCTCCAACGAACGGCGGATTTTCTGGAGGATTTGCCTCCGGAACTCCACTGATTCCCATCTTTGGTTGGTGATTGACCGTGGGATCCTAGATGACTCTTTTATTGGATTTGAAATGTACTGGCGTAATTCTTTTCGCATCCTTACCACAGCGTCGTGTGGGCGTTTTGGTTAAGACTGTTTTTTTTCCAAAACAGTCTCTGGATTCCAGTCGTGGGTAAGCGTCCGCATCCTTGGGTCTACATAGTAGTGTAGAGGATTCTTCTTTTTTTGCAACTTTTTCACCTTTCACATGCGAAATTATATCACTAGAAATATGGTATGTTTATGTATCTGTATCCAGACGTCTCTTGTCTAAGCCACGATAGCAGGACCTTCTCCAAGATCTTCCCCCTCATCGCACGTTGTCTCTTTGTAAATTAGCTGAAATGTAAAAGCCAATAAAGCAGGGGAAACTTGAAAAAAAAAGAAATTCCAGCCAATACCTGGAGGGATACTCACGTACGTTTTATTAGAATACCCTGCGTTGATACATCGAGAAAAGGAAGAGGGTTCTTGCAGTGGGATTTACATGAGAAGTTTACGTCATCTGTCATCGCAGTGTGCGCTTCGATTTGTCATGGATAATCGAGCCTTAAAGGATTGCTCCATCTGTATTGCTTTTGCCCTTGTAGGATTGGGATTACTTACCTAGTTTGGTTTGCGAGACTGTTTTTATGAGCGCCGTATTTCTTGGTTCATCCTAGAGTATCGTCTGCGTGTTGCCATTACGCAATGTAGGTCTCGAGAATTGCAGAAAAAGTCAAAACACTACCTTGCTGGGAAACCTTGGCCTCTTAATGATCAGCACAAGAACAGAGTACGTGTACTTGGTTCCGATACGATACAGGCACTCTGAACGAACTGTTTGGTAGTAACCTTGCCCTACAAGTATGCCAAGTATGCAGCAATATCTAAATGTCATGCTATGTCCAAAAGTTTTGCTTTTTGAAAAATTGAGCCCTATTTCTTTTCACCAACTTATTAGAATGAACATATTGACACTTTGGATTTGTTTGTTCCACGTGTTGAACCTCTACCACTCTGCGCTGGAATGTGAAGCTTAAGCAGAGCAGGTGGGCGGTCCTTATTCTCTCTCATTGGTTATTTTATGTTTGACCTATCAAAACTGCCTCAGAACCACTCGGATTTCAAAAAACCACTCAGATTTCAAAAATTATGTTATTATGAAGGTGTAAATAGTAAATACGAAATTTTGAGAAAAAATATTCAAGAAATGACAGTGTTGAAATAAAAGTAAGGTAATTAGTTTTTTTTTCTTCATTTCTTGGAACGCTTTCTAGAAATTTAGCGAACCTTTCCTGGTTTGGGGGGGGGGGTGCAAGTATCCTGGTCCTACCGTGATGTTGTATAGCGCTCCATACCTCAGCGCTGTGGTGCACAATTAATTTCAATGGGCTGGCTGTGGAAGGAGTTTCCTCACACTTTTTCATATGCATTGTTTATCTACCTATTTCATCTGCTTATTTTTTTTTACTCATTTACTTACTCACTCATTTATTGCGAGGGATTGCACAGAATTGTCGAAGACAAGGCTGCAACGCGCATTTTCGACACTCTCAAGGTTCTCAGTCCACTATTTGTTGTTCATTTGTTTACTCGTACAACTCCCAACCGAACAACACCTCTCACTATGCGGTGTTGAGTCGTCGGCCCACCGATTTTCCACTTTTGAATAATACTGCTGTCTGTATACGCCTACGTACGTAAAGGTCTTGGAATTCTTCAAGGATTTTCTGCCCAGGAACGAGGACCCCTTTGAATATGAAGCGACCATGTTTGTGTTTGGTGAAGGAAGGCTGTTTTTGGAGATAAATGTCTCAACTTGTTCTGCTATCCACTACATAGATATGATCCCTCATGTGTGTTTTTGCAGTTTTGAAACAGACCTACCCATGACAATTATTTAGTTATTTATTTTCTACATTTTCTTGTTTTCGTTTATTTATTTCATTATGTTCAAAGGCATACATACTACCCTTCTGCTTTCCTTAAGGCATTGTCTGTATTTTCTCCGGGTTTTCCATCACACATATTGCTTCCATTCTATGCCTCTTTTAATCCAATCACCTAGGCGACCTTTCATATCCCCTGATTCCAGATGTTGTCAATACTACTGCCAGTATTGCTTAGTTACGTGACCGCAGCACCAGAACGTCACGATGACCATGTGTTTCCCGCTGATGACATAATCGAGCTACCTGTGGGAAGGTTCGGTAGTTTGTTTTTGACTGCTAGGACGCTGTGGCAGATGTTTGCTCTGCTTTACATATACCTTATTGCGGAAATCTCGCCCAAATACGCTTTTTCAGGTTTCCTGACCCGGATTGCGAGTATTCCGTGTTTCGCAACGGACCATTTGGGCCGAAGGTTGACAGGTTAGTTTTCGATCTGCTTACATTTATGAAATTTTCGTTACCTGCTGTGTTCTCAACAATTCCTTCGTTATTTCCTTAAATGGATAAACTGTTTTTCGACTACTTGCTCTCCACCTTTCCTGGTTATCCATAAAAGTTCTCGAACAAACATGAAGCAACATCGACGCAGAGAACAAGCTGCGCACCGTTCGTTAACGGGAAAATCCGGTTGATCAGCGCTAGTGTCCAGTGACATATGCGTGTTTGAACGGCACGAACAATGGCAACCACAACCGTTCGGCAAAACTCAAACTTCAACAAATTGATTGAACGGATCGCAAAGGGATGCGATCATTCCGAGAACCAGTTTCAACTCCAGATCAGAAAAAAAGCCGGGTGTGGTGTTAGAGCGACCCAAAGGACGCGTGCGATCGAAAAGTTGTTGGACATCGTACGCAAGTAAAATTCTAAGCCTTAGTTCATGCAATTAAATAAATCAAGCTATCAATCATCTTCTTTCCTTTTTTATTTTCTCTTCAACTCCTACTTCTCACTGTCTCATCGCTCCTTTTTTTTCTTTTTTTTCCACCGCATTTTCTTAATCTCAAACAGCTTCCTCTCGATTCCTGTTCAACTTCTTGTTATTTAGTTATTAAGAAAATTACACCTCATATGTAGAGATTATTCCTCGCCTCAGCCTTAATTCACCCCACCTCTTTACATTCCTGAATTCCACTCATCGTTGTTCAAATTCCTAGGTTGTTTATCTTGCTGCATATGTACTGGTATTAATATGTACATAGATCGAGCCAAATTAAACTAAATTAACAAGTAATCGGTTTCTTCTTATTTTTCGTTCAGTACTTTTACATCACATTACTAACCAGGTTTCGCTTGGTTACGATTTTATAACTCCAATCCAGCATGCTACAGAATTCTTATGATTACTTTTCACCATGTAGAAGCAAGACGCATAAGAAAAAAAAAGTGGTCATCAGATTCGCGATCAGCGTGGTTGACAACCCTTGCGAGCATGCTTCTGCCACGTCCCGAGCGAAACTTGCCAAAAATCAGTAAAATCAATAAATCAATGATAATATAATAATCAGCGCGGAATTTGGATGATGTTTAATGCTTCGAAGTGCCTGTTCTCCGTTAGTTCACTCACAGATGCCTCCTCATCGTTTGAATTTGGCGTCCGCGCGCGTCGCCTAGATTTTTGAAAAAAGTTGTCGTAAGGGTAGCTATGTTTTACATATCGATTTTGCGCAGTGTTTGTAACCAGATCGTTTCTGTTTCTGTAAATATTTTGTTCCAAACTGTTAATTTTTATTTTTTTTCTAATTTGAAGCATAATTAACTACGATTGAGCCATGTTTTTTGTTTGTAAAGGCTAACTTGCGTTTTTCAAATTTTTTGAAACCTTTTCAATACATATCTTTCATTCTATTTCATCTTTGATAAGCTGCTCAGAAATATGCGGGGCTACCCATTCACAGATTTTCCGATCAACTCATCGATCGATTTTTAAGTAAGGTCCGCGTCGGCGATGTGGTTTTCCATTCATGGAAATGCAGTTATGGAGCACTCGACAGCAGCATGTACTGCCTGATGGTGAACAATTGTACCGTATCGGCTGAACGTGACTCATCACAAAGGGTAGGTGCTGTTCAATGGAAAAATCGATAATTGATTATCTGCATAATTGTCTCTTGTGTAGGTGCCAATTTTGGACGAGTTTGGTTGTTCACTATTTCCGAATGTGCTGCCACATGTCGAGTATCCTTCGGATCTTAATGGTGGATTGCTGGTGCATGCGTTTTCACTTGATGTGGATCAGGTGGGTTTCAGTGGCATTTGTTGTTGGAAAACCGCGCCGCAGGCGATCACTTGGCATTTTACCAATCAATATTGTGGCTTGGTAGAGCTGCGGATGTTCCGCAGGTGTTCGCTTATTCAACCCAATAGCAGCTGTAATTAAATAAATAAATTAATTAATAAACTTTGTAAATAAATTACAGGCTGCTGTGTTCTTCGAATGCAACGTAAAACTGCTCCTGAAGCTGAACGGCGTCTGCAGAAGGCCCACATGCCCGCCGTTAGAAGAACTACGAGGTGTCCGTAGTCGCTTCCGTCGCCGTCTTGGAAAAGTATTCTAAGTGTAAATTGTACTCCTCACTGTTCAGCGGAATTGTAGCGACGAAATGGGCGGAGCTTGCCTCTTACCTGATGCACGCCCCGCCCACATGAGAATTTTCATAGGGTATGATTTTTGTTTAATATCTTGCTGTATAGTAACTTTCTCTGTCATTGTTCTTTCCATCTACATTACGGGTTGAATAAAATAATCTTTCATTGTGGGTGCAGGTCTGGAATGGAGCGCGATAACTATTAGCTCAATGTCCAGTCAGTGTCCTGTGTTGGGTTAGTTTGGATTTGTCCACCCCCC
>JARK01001400.1:143708-157745 GCA_000688135.1 Ancylostoma ceylanicum | reverse complement strand
CTCCTCCCCCTTCCCTCCCCCTCCCGTCCAGCTACTCTTCTCTTAATATGGTAAATACGAGGACGCTTCTACTCTGATGAGATGGCATGGATAATTCAGGATGCGACACCTGTAACTCCTCTATTGAAGCTCTCCAATATCTGAATCACGTTTTTCGGAAAAATATCCACCTACACAAATTTGTCTATTTTAAGGTAGGTGCTCGGATAATTTTCGGCCTTTTGGTGAAAAATCCAGCGAAGGGCTTGGACGGCATGACATCAGCTTCTTTATTTATCCATGCTGTTCTATCATTTTCTTATTACATTCTATACTACTTCACTTATTGCAGCTGGAAATACGGCTTTCTAAGACACAACGAAATAAATTCAAAATTTTATTTTCCATTGTTGCATCAGAACATTGCTATGTTTTCTAAATAGCTTCAATTTTAAGAGATTCATTCATTTCAGAGATCCTCAGATAAAAAATATAATACAATTAATTCACAATACACAACATAAACGATATGGTGGCCTCGTAAATACATACAACGTCTGGAATAATGAGCAATGTGCTACAGAATTATTATTAAAATAATAAATTATAAAATGTCTTCTTTCCGACATAAGAAGTCTCCAAATGCTTTGGAATTGAATCTGCTGAATAAATGTGAGAAGAATCTTCGGACATCAGGCAGTTTTTTAAGGGAAAATCCATGTTATTCTTCTGCCACCGACGAGTCCATTTCACAGCAATCCTAGAAATAGGAGGGACATTCAAGATGTAGTGCTCAAATACCTCGTGGAATTTGTTCATACCTTGTTTTTCCTTAAGTTTAGGCCATTTTTCACAGCATCACGTAACCGCTTCAGCTTTTCCAGCTTCTCCATAAGTTGCTTTTCACGTTCCTGAAAAAAAACTTTCAGAGGAATCCTGGAAATAACAGTAACAGAAAAAAAGAATTTTGTTTTTCTACTCTTAGGTTTGCCCCTACCAGTAGCTCTTCCCTCTTTAATTGTAACAAAATACGAGGCTCTGATTTCACGTTCTCCGTTATGCGACGACCTTCTTTATCATAGCGGACCTGAAATTAGATTATTTTCCTCACATGGTTTTTCCTTCTTGTGGTAAATTAATATCCCCCAGCTACGCAACGTCTCATGTGGAAAAATCCGAGCAGAATCCAGTTCATAACCGCTTATTTGTCGGTTGATTCGATGAGATTATGTTAAAATCAACAAAAAATTGCCAAATTCGAGCAGGATAGGCTTATTTTTCGTTTTTTGGCTTCTTTTCTTTTCTGCCAGTTTGTAATCCGTTTAAAAAATTGCACACAGCAACATAAAATAAAGGTGACACAATAAAGCGTATGCTAAACTGTCGAATTATTTCCAAACTCTACATGGATCCTCTTCAATAAAAAGTTGTCGAAGTTTACACAAGATAGTAAAGCACTAATGTACCTGTGCAACAAAATTCTTAGGCGGCAAAACAGGCGGCGAGCCAGCTACACCATTGACTACCCGAAACTTGGAGACGTGCCGATGAACGCGTCGGGACGAAATAGCGGTCATTACTCTGAAAATTCCACTTCAAATCCATATATTTCAAGAATTTATAATGTAAAAATATATGAACATTTATTTAAACAGTTACTATATTGGAATAGGCGCAAGTGCTCTATAAAACACTGTTGGTAATAGCAAACCTATTCGTCGAAGTAGTAAAAAAGTCACTGATAGCCTATTTGCAGGTAATTCGAATATAAATCCATAAGTTCGAAATGAGAGCAAGCAGGTATATATGTAGGAGGTATAAATGGAAAAAATAGAAATACACAGTGAAAATTAAGCATATGTAGACCATTCTTATAGCAATGAGGTCACAGAATGTTTTTTGTAGAAGACCAGGCGTTGAGGCAGAATGTGCTCGTGGATTTCTTCCTTATATACATCACCATTTACCTAGATAGGTAACAAGATGCCCTACAGGCTCGGAGCTGTAGCCCCTAGCAATAACCGCCCTCTTCGTCCTTCTGACCTCGATCGGCAACACTTTGTGAGCCAGTCTTCGCACCTTAAAATGTACTGGGTCATCACTATGGTGGCACATGTTGGTATTTATTGGTGGCAATGGCAAGTACCACTTCTGTAGTTGCAGTACTATGGATAAATAAGGTGGAAAATGAATTCAGGATATATCGTCCAAGTATGGATAACCCTTAGACATCAGGCGACTTTGGGCGAGGCAACCCATCAAATCCGTCTTGGTAATCGACCTGCAAAATTTTTCAAAGCTCTTTAATTCAGTCAAGCAGACAGTAATGCTTGCATCGACCATTTTAACGGGTCGATCAATATTTTCGAAAGTCAGAATTTGCGCTAGTACACATGTATGTACCTTTTTTGAATCGTGTCCAACAAGATTTATTTCCTTGGGCTTCGATGGCTCTTGCTCCTAACACTGATGACATGGTATCAGCAAAAACCCCACCTGCTCAAGCATTGTCCAAGTTGAGCTGGTTGCTCCTTGGCTCTCAAGCTCCTATTAGGAATGATTCATCGATCAGCTATTGACATTCTATAAAAACAGTGCAGCTTTTTGCTGATCCCAAAATTGGCACACAGGCATCCCAGCGGTCAGCGGCGGGTCGTGAGCAAAGCCACGAAGGTTTAAACAAAGCAAACTGCGTCGTCGACTTGCAATCACGGTCATTAGTTGCGGATTACGCAAACGGGGCGAATGTCACTCTGACCGATTAACGCTACTAAGGAGCGAAAAACGACGAATCGTGGAAAATGAGCTGAAATGTAAGAAGAGGCTGTGTCAACTGATTTTGGAGGAAAATGACCAGGAAAAAAATGAAGTTGTCCTATTTTTCTAGCAGAATCTTCCTATATAGGTGCAAATTACCAGTAACATTAACAGTAAGCAATTGCTGAGCTAGAAAGACTAATCAAACAAAGGAAAATGAAGGTTATGGTAGATGCTCAGGGCACAATGAGGATTTTTTTAGTCCACAGTTTGTGCTATAATGGTGCCCTCAAAAATTTCCAGAGAAAGGCATCCATAGCTCTGAAAGGATTCCACTTCTGCAAAGAAATGGAGAAACATATAAGAGTCGAGAGCCCGTACCCAGTACTGTTTATGCAGTAGGATAAACGCGCTCTGTTGGATATGTTAGTGTGGTTTAGGGGATCTGCTATCCAATAAAACATACATATCCGCGGTATACGAATCTACTCGTTTTACTACAGATTATATTATATTTTCCTTGTTGATTTCCAATTGAAACCCATTCATGGTCTAACTGGTCTCCATTTCGTATTGTCTTTCGCTAAGGCACCGGATTTGCGCCAAGAAGCTAGCACGAGGATAAATTACTCGTATTGGCTAGCAGAATAGGTGGAAATCTGTGGAAATGGATACGTACTCGCTGTGTTTTCCTCCCCCTGTTAACTATACTGGATGCGAGTCCGGAACTGCACTTTATCCAGTCTGATAAGCACACTCTGTCAGATGCACTGGTATAATTGGGATACTTTGCTATCCAAGAAAAACTTATCCGTGGATATACACAGCCAATCTTTCCAGTACAGGTTATTTTTATCCGGTCGACATCCACCACATGGAGATCCATTAAATGCTGCATCTTCAATTCGTTTTTTTTTCATTATTTTAGAGAGCTTATTTCCCGTAGATGGTGAAACACTGGATAGGAGAGTGGACATGGCTATTTTTTACCAGAGCTACATAGATTTAGCACTAGAAAATGATGGAAAAGTTTGAATTTACGAAAAAAAAAACTTCTATGGAAAGGTTCAAAGCTTTCTTTGAATCACCTAGGACGTTTTCTGGACATGCAGAGGAAATTTTCCAGAGGAAAAGAGGAAAAGTTCTCAAAACTTCTTTAGTGCTGTCATGACCCCTTAAAATTTAATGATTTAAGGAAAGGTTACTAGAGCAGAAAACGTGAGTTTATTTTCAATCCGAGTGCCTCATTTCTTGGCCGTTCACTATTACTTATTAAATGAAATACTGCCTAGCTTTACATTTCTGGGAGTATTTTAAATCATTTTAAGTCATACTATTTTTTGACAGCAAAACAGGTGTTTTATACGAATGGGAGCAAGCCAATAAGGTAAATAATCCTCCACATCTCCTTTTGCTCTGCGAAAACGCTCTGTTGGAACTCTTCTCATCCTCTTTCTTTGGAGGGAACACCAGGACGTTAGCAGTGAGCCGAGGTTCCCACGACGAAAGAAGCACGTAATGCGACAAGAAGAACATCCTTATCACCATAATCCGAAGTTCTAACCAGGAGTGATTCATTTGCTCAACCGGATGATCCGGTCCATCCAAGGTGCGCGTCCGAAATCCGAGAGCAACACCTCTGGAAAAACTGCAAGCTGTCAATATTTGTCAGCAGGCCAGGAGGGCGTTTTTCGCCTGGACACCGGCGACTACAACAACTGTGTATGGACCGTCGATGACAAAACATTCCGGCGGACAGGAATCTCGCACTCAAAAACCGCTGCCCTCCAGCTGCGCGGAGCCGCAGCCCTTATAAGTCGCGCGTCGCCGATCGAGTTTCGTTTCTGCTCTCATCTCTGCCTTAGTCAACGGAAACATTCCGGATGTACTGCCACTCAATAGCTTAGACATTCATTTAGTTGCTTCACTGTCCGAACTTTGGAGCTACGTTATCCAAAGGATGTCTATCCCTTTGCGCTGACTTGCATCAGTTACACCTGAGTTTCCATTGATAGGGTAGATTGAAATCCTTTCCTCTGGTGAATTCTCGTTTATTTTGGCTTCTTGCTTACATTTTTGGGCGAGAATTTTGAATTTGACTGAAGTTTTGTCGTTAACTAACAAGTCAGTAAGTTGTAAGTACGTATGTTTTTTTCTGAAACCTGAAGAGTTCTAATTAACCATTTGATCGGCTAGCCTACGCCCGTAGGCTCGTTGCTCGCTGCAAAAACAATTTAGGATAAGGTAATGTTGTAGTTTGGAGACCTCAACGAATTATGACCATCATTCCATAGTCGACATCTCTTTGCTTCTCTCCATATGTTTCCTTTTCATCCTGTTGAATGCGTTAATGACAGGAAATAAATGAATGAATAAATGCATTCCTTTTATTCCCGCCTGTTTAGCTATCTTGAGCTTTTCCTTTTCTACCCATCTTGTAGTTTTCATTCATCTGTTCAGAGTTCCTGCACAAATTTTGCGTTTAATTTTTGTTATAACATTTTTTCACTAGAAGATGTTTTGGTAACTTCCAAAATTTTGCATATTTTCATGAAGTTGATTCGAATAGGGACACCAATGCTTCATTACTTTGCTGAGTAGTTTACCTTACTTCAGGATGTCAAGCCTTTTCACCGGGCGGTGAGAAAGGTATTCACAGGTATTATTTGACATGGATGAAAACGATAATTCAACTCTTTTCATCATAATGGTAACTGCTCAACCAGAACTTGTAATTACTCTGAACTGTATATTGATAGCGTTGTAAATAACACGCAATAAATCAAATCAAATTCTGCAGTTCCATAGTCAGGTCACATACTAGTTAGTATACAGCGAACTGTTTACTATTCCCTGAGAAGTTGATAATTCTGGAAGTCTGGAGGCAGCACACTAATCCCTTGCAAATTTGCGAGATTTCTTGAGATATGTCTGCTAACTACTGCATGCTCTTCTTTTCTGAGAGAAAAAAAAACGTATTATTTCTCACGCCAAACACTTGGAATGTGCGGCGAGTAAGGCAGATCTATGAAAGTTCAAGCAGTCTTCTCCTAGTGCACACTGTTGCTCAGCGATGTTCTGAGTGTTCTTTAGTTATACTACACATGTAGGTTGTTCATTCGTAAGATCGCTTTTTTTTCAACCTACCTGTAATTAACGTGTTATTAGCCTCCTTTGTTCTTTCGATAGGATATGTAATAGGAGCTTTTAATGATACAGAGGCGGTCAAAAGTATTGCAACAAGTGGTTTTTCGTAAACACTTTTTTCACTATAACGCTCGAAATCGGAAGGACTGTGGAGTGTGTTGAAACCAAACACATTCAGCAGAGGTAGTAGCAAATGACAGGTTTCGAACTATGTGCATAAATTTATTTCTCTGAAATAGTATTTGGTGGAATGGTGATGTGTTAATCTTCTTCCATTCCTTCTTCTCACACAAAAATTTCAACTGCCTAGCTCTGTCCTGAAAGAATTGTTGCAACTTCCCACCATGCACCACCGACCAATCACTTGTTGCAATACATAGTTTTGACCGCCACTGTAGACATGAAAGAATATTAACTTCAATTTCCGAGCGAAACAGCTATGTACAAAAACAGATTTTGGCGAGAGATATAGGTGAGATAAATGTAGGATCGTGTTCTTGACGTCGATTACGAGATGTATGTGCAAAAACCTATCAGAGTCTTTTGGAAACTGGGAGTATGTAGTAGCCATTGCTTTTCACTCCCTTAATTCTTATAAATTACTTCGATGTGAAACATTGGATGTGTTCAGAGAGAGCACTTCTTGCGCTTTGAGAAGCACCCAAGCCCTGAAGCTCTCTTCGAAGGTTTGGTGACTTATGCAGGAACATTGCGACAACAACTCGTTTTTTACTCAAAAGCCTGTTTTTAGGCCAACTGCTCCGAAGCAAAACCTTCATGGAAGGCCTGGTTCAGCTGTAAGAAAATTTTGAACCTTTCTCTATTTGGCACAGAGAAGCATGGAATAAATGATGCTTTCCCGGCGGAGATTAAATGAGCCAACCCTGTACAGCAACTTATGCCCCCTGTACGTTTGTTATGTATTTTACATGATTTAACAAAATCAGAGGTCCCGAATACCAAAGTAGTCCCAGGGATGGAAAGGCTTTGCTCCGGGATTCCTACCGAATGCCCATCACCCACTCGAAAAAACCACAAATATACGAGCACCCGTGCAAATTCCAGTCACCCGAATCCAGTACCTCGGAACCGCTTCCCTAAACACTTGAAGAGCACAACTTTACGGAAAAATTCGCCAAACACTTGAGGCCATGAGGGTCGATGTCCAGTTTTGTGCCGGCTATGGGGCCGTGGCCGGCGTCGTCAGCAGGCTGGAGCCCCACAATGGCTACCGGAGTGTCGTCGTAGAGAGCCGCTGTGTGTCGACTTGTTTGAAGAGTCCATCTCTCACACGGGACATGCGTTACGCGATTGTAACGAGCCGAGCGTCCGCCGCTTACGCATTCGGCCGCCTCCTCTCGGAGCTAATTTGCTTTATTCGGATATTTATTCCGTACTGGCTAAGGTAAAGGTCGTTAGCGTAAGGTAGTGTAGGCCAGCGTAACAGTGTAGATAGCCTATACATACGCTAAGCATGCTCCAATTCGAAAGCAAGCTAATTTTTACTAATCTAATCTAAATCATAAATTAGAATGAAACTGCCTTGGATCAATGACATGTTCATTTGTTTGTGTATTTGTTGGCTGTCATTTGAATATGAGACATCCCAGCATTTTTTTAACCGACGGCTACTATTATGATTATTTTTCTACATATACTATACTTTTGTTTTAACAAGCTATGTGACAGAACTATTCTTGATTTTCTCGAGCACATTATTTTTACCTCTACAATATTTTTACCTCTACAACTCCGCAACGCCTTGTTCTCTCATAATAAATAAGGTAAAATGAAATGATGTAGTGTTACACAGTTTCTTTTCGGTGTGCAGATCATAACAGTAAATACTATTTGCTATTCAGAATTTAGTAGTTAACATACCTAGAACTCAATATTACATTAGATATATTTGAAATCGAAAGCCCGAATCTGAATAATGCGAGGATCCTGGCTTCCGAGAATTAGTGAGACCTTTGCAATCTCTGTGGACTGCTAGGCGGGATTTTAGGACTTGCTCTGTTTTGGAAAATTCAATTTTTGGGGTGGTTCTGAGTAGGTAGGTAAACTAGTGGTCCATAAAATTTCCCCAAAGAAAAATGCCTGTGATACTCTCGAAAGCAAACCTGGTTGAATCCGTGAAATCAGATCTAGCCAAATCCCAGCCATGACCCTGTCGAAAGGCAATGACCCAACCCTGCTCTGTCCTTAGTCAAAATCCTTTATCTCAGACGAATTTTCTGGAGGAACGTAACAGAAAACCGGAAGAACCGACAGGTGACCTGTGGCCCTTCCGAATATCTGCTACGGTCCTTCCGGTTTTCTGCTGCGGTCCTTCCGAACCGATCCCTACAGAAATCAATTCTGCTGCGGTCCTTCGGCCATTTTGTCTGAGATCGTACCCCACCATTTTTGTGGCAAACCAAAATCGCAGTTTGGTTGGATTTCATTCAAAATTTTCGCCCCAGGGTGCTGCATATCGATAGTGCACTGAGAGTCGACTCTTTAGATGACAGCTATTTTCGGTACACAGATAGCTAATATTCCATATTTAGTCAGATTAATCAAGTCATTCCATTTTTATTCGCTTCTGAATATGTATAGTAGGTAATATTTCCTTATTGTTACTTCAGACATCTACTCCTCAGAAATGCTTAGAATCAATCACCCATTCTCATTGGCTTCTACGCTTGATATGCAAGTACACCCAAAAATCGTCTTTATTTTTTTTTCTGGAAGCGACTCCATTGCGAAAGCATAAATCCTCCATAGCATTTATTCGCTCGCACTGGTCACAAAAGACAAGAAATTCTAAACGTCAAGATCAATGCCGCCTCTTAACGAACGAGAACAAACACCGCCCGTCACTAATGTTTATTCTTCTCGAAACTTTTTCAACTCCTTCGTGCACTTCAATTGTTCTTCGTTTTTCCCCCTCACCTCTCCTTGAATTATTCGTGTGAGCGTTCCAGAGGTCACGACAATGCGACGGTCATCATTGCTACTCGCCCTTCTGCTACCGTACACCTCGGCTTTCATACAGAATGCGATTTGTCCACAGTGTGCTGGCGGGAATTCACAGTATGCCACTGGATCGTATAATGGATATGCGAACGTCGAGTGAGTCACCGTAATCTCACACAAATTTACTGTATTTTCTAATTAATATACGTACGGATAATCCAGTATGAACATACTCTTGGGAGGTTCCACTACTTCACCTGCATTAATCTTGATTTCTACTGACACAAAGTAGAAAGTACTTTTGCTTCCAACATATGCATTATGCAGCATAATAAAAAAAAGGAAATAGTGAACCTCTCTCCACTGCATTAACTTCTTGAATCCAGAACCAAAAAGTATAAAATATCGCGTAATATTCTGCTCAAATAGTGCCAAATTCTGATGTTTCCTGCCTTTAGCTATACACAAATAGATTAGCGTAAAATAGTTCACAAAGTAAAAAAAAAGAAAACTTAGGGAATACCATTATGATTGCCCTCCCTTATTCCCTTCCTTTCGCTTACATCGAGAACTTAGAATAAAGGATCAGGTTCTCCCATGAACCCATTTTAGGAAACTGAATTTTTCTACTATGATAGCCACTGGGCAATAAGGGGTTGAATGAAATTATAGAACGGAACTTTAACAACAACCTCTTCTGCTTCATCACATGCTTTGTCTGGTGCCTGTGGTTATTTTGACATGTAAATTCAGACCTTTCAATACCGTGGTGGTTGAACCCACGAATGCAGATATACACAGAGAAACAATACAGACAACATTCTCGTCTTCATCACGAAAAGATCACATTGGAGCGTATGGCCGTACACCATCGACATTATCGAATTTGAACCCAATAATTTATGTTATCTGGAGCACATTGGAGTCATTTGTCAAATCAACGACTTTTCACATGTTAAACATTACTCTGGACGATGGAATGGAACTGGAATGAATTCCCGTGAAGTTCCCAGGAGCACCGACAGAAACGGTAGACGACTCTCCCGAAAGAGTAGAGAAGACCATTGGAACAAATTGTGATCATTTTTAGAACTGCCCCCGTGTGTACAAACGTGTGTTTTTGTTTGTTCAATGACATTATTCCGCTAGAAAATTCTAAATGATTCATAACTCATTCCATATTTTTTTGTCACCTGTACAATACGTTTGGATAAGAATGGCGCTTCTTTACAGGACTAATCCACTGGCGTACTTCAACGGACCCACAGACTTCGGCAATCAACTTGGAAAAGCCATCGCTGCAAGGATAAATACTGATGTGGGTATATAAACTATAACTATAGAAACTATAATATTTACAAGTTAGATCAGTAAGTTGGATCAATTATTTACGGGTCAAATAGCATAAAAAGCTCAGGGATGGGCAAATGTGTTTCTTTTTTGGCATCGTTCAACATATGGGGGTTGTTTCAACTGATTTTTGGGAAAAAAATTCTCTCAACTTTTCTTCAAGGAGGTCATTTCACCCGCGGATTACGAATACGGCACCCATTTTGAGCTGTAACGCAGTGCTGTAGGGCTGCTCTAGGCATGGTCTAGCAGCTGTACATGCATTTTTCTCCCGAAGTTAACGGGAAGTTTGCTATGAAGGGTTACTTCAAATATGGATCATGAATAGAATATCCAACACGAAAAAATCGGAAAAAAAACATTCAAAACAATCAGAAACTCCCTCCATTGGCAACTTTCACAGCAGTAAAGCACTCTCCTTTCAGGGCTACTCACCCGGTTCTCAATCCACGCTGACGTTCGGCTCATATCCGATGTCCAGTTACGGTTCGCAAAGCTACGGCGCACAAAGTTATGGTGGCACACCCAACTATGGAAGCCAAACCTACGTCGTCCAGCCGGATCTTTATCAACAACAGGGAATGAGTTCGGGCGGTTACGGTACTCAAGGATATGGCACTCAAGGATACGGCTCTCAAGGATACGGTAGCCAAGCAGGATACACGATGAACAGCTTCCCCAGTGGTTATCAACAACAGGGAATGAGTCAGTACGGCGGACAGACCATGCAACCGAGCAGCTACAACTTTGGTAATATGGCCAATAGTTACGGTAATATGGCAAGCAGCTACGGTAACACGAACACATTTGGAAGCTATCCATCTGGCAGTTACGGTATTCCTGATCCAATCACAACTGGAGGCATGTCGAGCAGCGGTGGCAGTTGTCCTTACTGCTTCGGCAATAAGGGTGGGTACAAGTCGAAGAAGGCGAAGAGAGAATCAGAATCAACGAAGATGACGAAGGAAGAGGCGGAGTCAGCGAAAACGGCGAAGAAGGAATCGAAATCAACGAAAAAGATCTGATCCGCTTACGAACTGATGAACTACCTACGTGATTTTAATTTATTTAATTTATTTGAATAAAATAATATTTATTTTTTGGAGATATGTGTACAATAAAGGGGTTTTTCACATAAAAAAGGCGAGAGTAGCGGCCGGGCCTACAGTGAACTCCAAACGCCCGTAGACAAGCGGTGGGACCGCGGCGCGGCGTTCTTGGGCAGAGACACAGGGTGCTCTGCGTGCTGGCTCTGGTTGTCTGCTTCTGTCTCGAGTGCCACGCCGCAGCTGACAACCTGAGCCAGCATTCACAGCCCCCTGTGTCTCTGCCCAAGAACGCCGCCCCGCGGTCCCATCGTTTGGCTATGACCGTTTGTAGTTCACTGTAATTAACATCCTATCATCGCAATCGTGGGATGCCGGGGGAAATTGCACGCGAATGAGTACGAGCCGAACAGGCGGGGACAGGGTCCGAACGGACCAATCACGTAGACGTGACTCCTCCTCTTTCGCCTCATAATGACCCACACCAGTCATAAGTTTTGCAATGAAATTAGCCGAATCGTCCACTTTTAACGTTATCAACAGTGTATCATCGTGCGGGCGCGTATCATCGTGGGGGAAGAAGGGGCGTAACAAGGAGACTCTGATTTGCACATTCGGGCCGGCCGTTACGCCCGCCTGTTCGACGAGTACACCGCTAAGCACAAATAGATCATGTATTATGGAGTTTAGTCCGTCTGAGTCCAAACAGATGGGCGTAGCCGCCGGCCCAAACGCACCAATCAGAGTCATGTGGCCACGCCCCTTTTTCCCTCGCGATGACAACCACCTGTAAATCACTGCACTATAATTCCATTTCTTTACAGAAGATTCCTCAAATAATACTATGATGAAGCTCTACAACCGAATGTTTTTATTCACAGGGAGTAACGAGAAAATATGAGAAATCGGATATCATATACAAAGAAAGTACCATGACACAGAATCCGCTTTGGAAACGCTTTTTCTAGCTACCAGTACAACAAAAAAAAACGTCGAGAAAACAAAATCCGAGTATCCATTGCAACAAACGGGTTTTGATAAATTAGAAGAGATCTTTAATTAAAATGCTTACATTGTACTACATTTACAGATAACCATGAAATCAGCTACAGAAAGGTAGAAGTTGCAGATGAAGTGTTCAATTCGAAGTCTGGTTAGAACCACTGGGACCCAGATGAGGTTTTATGAACGAAACGATGAACTAATCGCTGTCGCTATCAATAACTTTTCTCTTCCTCGGTTTCGGTGAATCATCTTCGTCTTCATCATCAGTGCCTCCGTAGTCGTACTTAGGTCTTGCAACTTGTCTTCTGCTGAAAATGCTCATAGTAACGAAATTACCTTAGTGACGTGCGAAACCATAACTGCTAGAAGAATATTTCCACGGATCTTTGTATTGGTCACCATTTTTTCAAAAACCGCTTGCGCGGAAGCTCATGTGACAGGGGCAAAGTAAAGGAAGGAGAAAATAGAAAATCCGAAAAGAAGAACATCAAGTCACTACGTCGAACAGTAATTAATTTCACTGTCCTAGATAATGAATAGATCCAACAAACGAACCCTGTCTGTCTTGGGGCCACCGGCTCATCATCTTCAATGACGATGTCATCTTCTGAATCCGAACCACCACTCTTCTTCTTACCCTTACTCTGAAAAAAAATTAGCATTCAATTGATACCAAAGGATCACTCAAGGAATACAGTGGTCGTCGATGGCGGTGACCTGTCGGCGGCCTCGAAAAGCACGCGACGCGACCGCTCCGCTCGAGCATGGATCCTCTCCGGGACATCAAATTATGGAGCTTTCTTGATAGTCAGCTTTCTTATTAATTATCATCAAATGTGATGAACAACCATCCAGAAAACCAAGATTCGCCACCGCGGTGACAATTCCGCCGTGAGCGGCGCGGTCGCGCCGCGTGCTTTTCGAGGCCGCGAGAGGGTCACCGCCATCGACGCCCACTGTAGAGTAATTTGTTATCAAACCTTCTTTCCAAAGAAATCTGTCATCTTCGGCGAGTCACTGGTCCCATTTTCTTTCTTTGCTTTTCCCTTGGCTGCCTTCTTAGCCGGGCCTGCACCATTAGATTCTGCCTTTTTTGCTGGAGCTTTCTTCCGAGGTGGAGTATCCTCGTCTTCGTCATCGGGGATTTCGAAAATGCTGTCATCGGCAGGTTTCTGAGGCTAAACTTTTCAATTGAGCATTAGGGAAGAGATGATTATTAAAGAATGATGGAAAAACAAAACAACGTTCTTGGAAAATCACCTTCTTGCTCTTCTTCTGTGCTGGTTCATCGCCAGCTCCATCAACTGCTTTCTTCGCAGCAGGCTTTTTCGGTTCGGCCTGAAACCACGCATCTCTCATGTTGATACCATCATATTTCAACCTAATTTTGACATGAAATATACCTTCTTCTTTTTGGGTGAAGGTTCGCCATCAAAACTGCCGTCGCTTTCAACCACCTTCCGTTTAGGTGCAGACTTTTTCGGTTCCGGCTATGAATGAATGCAATCATATAAGTTCATGCCTTATGAATGTTTCAAAATGATAATATTGCAGCTGCGACCTAAACTAGTTTAAAAATTGCTAACCTTCACTGGTGAGTCATCTTCATCAATCGTAACAACATCGTCGGGAGCATCACCTCCACCAATATGACCATTCTCTACGCTATCATCCGCATCAGAATAGCGCTTAGGCTGAAACGAGAGAAGATATTCCATGAAAAAACAATATCAGCGGGGGAAAGATGTAATTAATAAGACCCCCCCCCCCAAAAAAAAAAAAAAAAAAAAAA
>JARK01001400.1:132446-143613 GCA_000688135.1 Ancylostoma ceylanicum | reverse complement strand
AATTAAAAAACCCCCCCCCCCAAAAAAAAAAAAAAGAAAAAACGCTACTGCATACCGCTCCCCTCGACGCACGATCCTTCTTCTTTGGAATCACTTCTTCAACGTCCTCATCATCATCAAATAGCGCACTTTCTTCCGGCTGAAAAGAAAAACTCTACATTATAAGGAGCTTCGGATCGACAAACCAGATTCCCAATGAGTGATTTTATCGAAAAAGTTCGAAGAGCCAGGAAACAAGGAACAAAGGACACTAAAACAACACTCACATCATCGTTATCGCTAAATTCACTAGAGCTGGCATCCGAATCCCATTCGTCCTTCTTTTTCTTCTTCGGACTTTTCTTTTCCTCCTAGAGAAAACATAAACAGCGATATTCGGATAGGAAATAAAACCGGCAAAACTAAATAGACAAAAAATTAACCAAAAAAAAAGAAACGAAGATAGAGAGAAACTAACCGACATGAACTTCTTGATATCACCACCTTCCTTCTTTGGCTTTTTCGGTTCTTTCGGCTCCTTGGGCACCTTGGGCTTCTTCTCCCTGGTAGCAGCAGCCTTTATCTTGTCATACTTTTCCTTGAGGGCCTTATCTATGCCTGGCTCGATACGAATACCGTCCTTTGATGGGAATACTTCCTAGAAACAGCAGTATCAAAGTCAATACATCCAGTCCTACAGATGCACCGCACTTACCGCAGCAAACGCAGCCGCCTTTTTGCCCTTTGGCTTCTCCTCTTTGGTGAACTTCTTCATCGCATTCTTAATGCTAACTTCTTGATCAGCCTTCTCTTTAGCTTCCTAAACAGAAACATCTGCATGAGTAAAATCAAACACTGGAAAAAACAGTACAACTACCTGTTTAGAAAGCGCCTCCAAGAAGGTATCCAAGTCAGCATTCCACAGATCAGCCCAGGATTTCGCTTCAAGGTCTCGGAGCTCTCTCAGCTTATCATCACTTTCTTTGAGGAGCTTGTTCTTCTCTTCCTCAGAAAGTTTGATGAGCGCCATTCCAACCAAATAATCGTAGTCTGACAGCTTGCCCTCCAATTCTTGGTCTCCGCTACCTCCTTCCTATAATTGTTTTTGTACAGTAAGAACCTCATCAAATTACCTCTTACAAAAGCTTCTGCCTTTTATGCAATCCACTTACTACCACCCCCTTATCGATATAGGTATAGCTCCTCATGGTCTCAGATTCGCCTTTTAGTAATCATTTTTGCGTTTGAACTCAATGAGTTCCAATGTCCCTCTGCGCCTTTAAACATCACCTACACTCTTCAGGCAACATTTCTAAAGCAGAGGATTGATGTTTTCGGTCACATAACCTCCCCGCTAACCTCATTCCCTCACAAAGGTCATGCTTGAATTGACGTGACCTACAAAATTCATACTTCAACTATGATTATCATCATCGACCATGATCATTCGCTCCTGTTTCATATTTACAAAGGTTGAGGAACCGAGAAGAAAAGCCAGAAACTATGAAAAATAAAAAATCTACATCTTCCTGCTCCTCCTCCTCTGTTGCATCATATTCACCACTTTGTTCTAACTCCTTCTTCTTCTGGATTTCCTTCCATTTCTTCACTGGATCAGGATCAAAGCCTAAAAAAAGACACCCTCGGAAACTGCAATCTTCACCAACAGAAAAAATAATTATCACACCTTTCTTAATGAGCTGGTCAACGATAGCCGCCTTCTTCTTGTTCTCCATAACAATTTCTCCTTTGATTTTTGCCAGAATGAACCGAGCCTGAAAATGATCAATGATGAGCGAACTTCGGGGTTCCAACGTGGAACTAAATAGAGAGGAAACCATGAATTACCTGATTGGTGAGGCGATTAGATTGTGCTCGCAGCATTCCTTCCATAAACGCCTTTCTTTCAATGTACTTCTGCTTTCTAGTCTCAAAGAACTCCGCGCAAATCTCTTCAGGAGTGTTGAACTTACGAAGGCACCCGGAAGCATCGAACAGAACCTGAAACTCAACTTCTAATGTTGCATTAGCGCCTCAGGATATAATGAAAAACTGACCATCGAGGTGGTATTCAGCACAGTTTGCAGTTTGAACACCTTGTGCAATCCCTCGGCTTCAAGCTCCTTCAGTTTTCCGCTGGCCACCTTAATGACGAACCGTACGGTCGTGTCAGTGTGGTACTCCTTGAAGTCACTGAAACACGCAGTTCATGACAGTTCGACTACAAAATTGAAAACTATTGCGACCTCACCTGATAATCGGTGTCTTCTTTTCGCTGGACTCAAGCATAGGCTCCAACACCGACTCTTTGTAGGTCTGGGTCCAAGTCTTTATTGGCAGCTCGGTGATTTCGATAGTGTCATCGCTCAAGACAGCGACTTCGCCGGAGCACACGTAGCGAGACGGATCCAGTTGTTCGATGGTTCCACGGAAACCTTTGAACCATGGTGCCTGAAGAACGATAGGTAACAATAAGAACAGCAATGGGTAACAAAACCTATTTCCAAAGTTCTTCACAATAAAACAGCCGTGATCCTTTTTTTTTGCAAAAATGGTAAAAATTTCCCTCTATGGATACCTTTACAGGAAATTTACATGAAATTCCCCTCCTGTTTCCTAATATAAGGCACCAGACTGAAACCAACGAAATGATTCCTTCTCACCATTGGCTTCGTCTGTTCTCCTCTGATCAGCTTCCTCATATTTTCACAGATCTCACGAGGATTGTAGTTGTGGATAGACGTGGACCAGCCGGTGCCAATACCTGAATTGCACAAAACTCTGGATAATCCTACCATGATCCTGCAATTGCAGCACTAAGCCACAACACCCTACCTGATGCTCCATTAACCAAAACCATTGGTATGATGGGACAGTACCACTCCGGTTCAATTCTTTGATTTTCTTCAAACAGGAACCGCAGAACATTGTCATCAGGAACTGGGAAAATTGTACGAGCCACGGGACTAAAATCCTCTGTGTAAGCTGCTAGTTCAGACCACGAAATTGGAAAAAACCTTACTTGAGCTGTGTGAAAATATAACGAGGGGACGCACTGTCCTTCCCTCCCTGGAGTCGAGTACCGAACTGACCAATGGGAAGCAGAAGGTTCACATTGTTGGAGCCAACGAAATCCTGTAATAATCCAGGAGTGTCCTCTCGATTCCTTACGTACACCTACAGGGCAAAGCACCTGCGCCAAGTTGATGATGGTACCCATCAATGACGCTTCACCGTGATGGTAAGCTGACAATTCACCAACAGCACCAGCCAGTTGAGCAACCTTCACCTCACGTTTATCGGCACGCTTGAAGCAAGCGAACAACACCTGAATGATGTTTTTCTTATCGGAACTTCGCTCAAAAACGAATGCAAAAACTGTCGAAAGGAATTTGGACCAACCTTTCGTTGACCAGGTTTGAACCCATCAACAAGACTGGGAATGGAACGTTCATTATCAGTGTTGGAGAAGAGGACAAGTTCCTAAAGCAATACAATCTATTTCCGACTTATTAACCCTTGAAGACGGTCGATAAAATGAATGAAAGAGTGAATGAATGAATGAATGAATGAATGAACGAATGAATGAATGAATGAATGAATGAATGAATGAATGAATGAATGAATGAATGAATGAATGAATGAATGAATGAATGAATGAATGAATGAACGAATTATACCTTCTACACACCAACATATCTTTTGCAGTCAGAAATGTTATAATGCAGCTACTTTTAAAACCTCACCTTGTTCACAAAATCACTGAAGGTAACAGCACGAGTGTCTTTGTTGTAGAGATATTCCTCTTCTAGTCCCCTGGTTCGACGCTCCTTCTTCTCTGCCATCCATTTCGTCAGCCAGTCCTGAACAGAATACACTCCTTCAGACAAAACAACGTGCTCGCTCTTCTACACACCTTTCGTTCTTCAATCTTCTTCTTGGAAAACGCCATGTCTACTGCGTTGTCGTCTTCAGCTCCACCGTATTTGAAGCGAATACGATGGCGAACCATGTCGGAGAAGTACTCCTTCGCCTCTTTCGAGGTGGAAGTACCTGAATGGCACCAAGCATAATTACCGGTAAAATATCAAGTGCTTGGAAAAATCATACCCAATCCTTTGTAGTACTTGATCTTGTACGTTTTCCAGTTGTCTGTATTATTTCTCCACTCATTATACTCAGGGATTGAAAAGAATGACAATTCGTCTTTGCCTTTCGTTGCCTTAAAAAATGAAAAAATGAACTCAGAGAAAGAGAGTATACAAGGAGTGTCAATCACGATTGCCCTCCTGTCAATGTTGACAACCCCGTATCATTCGTTAACCCATGTCGATTCGCGTTAACAGGAATACAATCAACATTTGTGTTACCGCGAATCAACGTGAGTTAACAAATGATGGGGCGCTGCTAACAATGAGAGGAACGCCATCGCGAATGACGCTTCCTGTGAATAA
Organism: Ancylostoma ceylanicum; assembly: GCA_000688135.1. Classification (NCBI taxonomy): domain Eukaryota; kingdom Metazoa; phylum Nematoda; class Chromadorea; order Rhabditida; family Ancylostomatidae; genus Ancylostoma; species Ancylostoma ceylanicum. The sequence continues at coordinate 139,180 of JARK01001400.1, read as the reverse complement.
AGAGGAAGTAGAGATGACAAGACTACCTTGACGATAGGTGTGATGAACTCTTCAACAAAGTTCCTCTGAATAAGACTCGGCCAGTTGTGATGGATGAAGTTTATCACAAGTCCTTTGATGTGAGATCCGTCCTGATCCTAAACGAGGGAGGAGTATACTACACAACGAACAAAAATATCGCTGAAAATCAACCATAGATTGAAAATTCGTGCCCAAAGTCTCATTAGGATGAATTTTTTTATTGAAGTATGCTTGGTCTCAGATTCGCCTTTTCGTAATCACGAATAATTATTAGGCTTAGTGAGCCACAATGTCTCTCTGCGCCTTTATACATCGCCTACACACTTCAGGCGACATTTCTAAAGCAGAGAAGTTTTGTTTGTGTCACAGCCGCTGTCCTCGGCTCAATAAACTCGCTAAACCAAGGAAATTACAAAGCAGTGACGGACCTAGTCATATTACGAATAGTGCTATCATCATAGACCAAGAATCCATAGGAAAACCTTCAGCAGGCACAAGTAAAGAAAAGGAAATGACATCTTGAGAAAAGGCTATGCTTGGAAACTTATGTATTTCTATAAATAATGTGGCAAAACATACCTGATCAGCCATCACCATCACTTTTCCATAACGTAGCGATTTGAAATCTTCTTCAGTCTCATACTTCTTCTTGTACTGAAGGCCGATAATCTTGATCAGTGCGTTGATCTCAGCATTCTCAGCAACCTGAAAATCACATCAGTATCAACCTCCTACCCTTACAAACTAAGCACTCCGACTAACCTGCTTGATATTGCCTTCGCGAACATTCAACAGCTTACCACGGAGCGGGAATACACCATATCTGTCTCTACCGACCACACCAAGACCAGAAACAGCCAAAGTTTTGGCTGAGTCTCCCTCAGTGAGGATAAGCGTACACAGCTGCGAGTTCTTCGTTCCAGCGTCATTAGCATCTTCAAGCTTGGGGATGCCCTGGAAATGTAACAACACTAACTCTACCCTCTTCTAGCGTAAAAGGTGAAGAAGCTTACCTTCAGCTTGGTAGCCTTCTTTCCGCTGCACTTCTTGTTCATATCCTCTTGCTGTTTGAATCGCACCCAGGCAAGTACCGCATCCACAACTCCGCAATTAATAGCCTGGAATTCTTACAATTGTCCTCCAAAGGAGGTGGAACACACTTCGTCCCATTACTTTACTGCCTTACCACGAAATTTAGGGCAGCTTAAATAGTACTTCTAGAAATTCAGCTGATATCCTTAAAAAGGTATTGAGTTCTTACCTGCTTGGAGAACTTCTCGCTAAGTTCACACTTTGAACCGAACGATTTCGCCTGCAGTGTCATCGTCTCCTTCGTTTGCGAGTCGAAAGTGGGATTTTCAATCAAACAGTTCACAAACACCCACATGTGATTTTTTACCTGAACATAATAATTTTAAAATGATAGTGTAGTTCAGAAGAGGGAAAAACCTTACTTGGAACGGCTTCACATTCACTGTACTCTTGCCAACTTTCTTTTTGATGACGTCAATCAGCTTCGAGACCATTTGGTCTGCCACGTAGTCAACATGGCGACCACCCTAAGATAGAGTAATCTTAATCTGAAGAGAAAATATACTACAAATAGTAGAATCAGACCAACCTTCGTGGTAGCAATGCTGTTAACAAACGATACTTGCTGGAAACCTTTTTCTGAGACTGTCAGAGCTACCTCCCAACGTTCGTTGACCTTGAAAGATAGGTATAAAAATGAGCAAAAGCTTCAAGCACATTCTATTGATCAAAATACATATGGAAGAAACTACCCACCGATTCATACACAACCTTGATCGGCTCGCCAGTTGGTCCAGTAAGATCTTTAGTGTACTGCTCCACGTACTGCTTGAATCCTTGAACCTGAAAATGAAAAAAAAACTATCTGGAAACGCTTGAAAGTACTAATTAGCTCCTTAAACCACGGTTCTATACAAAGGCGAGGTCGTCAGAAACCACAATGAGATCACGCTTAGACAGATCTTTTTCTGCCGCATTTCTCTTCGACTCTTCTCGAAAGAGCAATCTAACGATTATGGCTTAATAGTAACCATGGAGCGCCTGATGAGCTTTTTTACCTTAGCACATTTCGTTCTACATGGGGGTGTAGCAAATTCAGAATTCATGGCCGACATTAGAACTTCACCTATCTCTAATAAAATTGGGTTAGGAGCACAAGAAAAATGTCTTCAATGATACGAACAAATTTCAGGAACCTTCGCCAAGATCGATTAACCTCTATTAAGTGTTAGATTTGCTTGATGAATATCGTAACAGTACTACAACCTGAACAGAAAAGATTCTTTACCAGTGAGTTTTTGGAATAGTAAAATTCATGGATTTCGATTCAACCTCCATTGTTTATAATATAAAAACTCCGGAAGAAAGGACTAGTCACAGGCAAAACTTTTCCATTCAGCAGCACTTTGACACCCTTGGTGCTACCAGCAACATCATAAGCACGTCGGCACATCAGTCCGACAATGTCATCATCCAGCTCCTTCATTTTGAACTTGGTCAGATCCGGTTTGAATGTAATCTAAACAAGAGGCGTTCACGACCGAAAAAATAGAGATAGGAAGTGGAACTGACCTTTGTGTAGTCCTCTCCAGCAGCCTTGACAATCTGGCAGTCTTTGTCTTTCGTCATATTGTTAATCCATGTCTGGAAAACACAATAAGTGTTGGTGACAGAAGAGAGCTGGAGGCATGCTTACCTGTTTGAACGCTTTTCCATACTCTTTTGATGATGTCTCAAGCGTAAACTCGGTGGAGAAGATGTTACACAGCTTTGCACCATAACCGTTACGACCACCAGTAACCTCAAATGGAACGAACCGAGAATTAGAAGTTGGACGAATAAACAGAACAAAGCGGCGAGACTAACCTTTCTCTGGCTATCATCGTAGTTAGATGACGTTAGTAGCGTTCCGAAAATCATTTCCGGCACATACATATTTTCCACTTTGTGGTGAACAACAGGAATACCTTTCCCGTTGTTGTATATTGAGATCTGGTTTTTCTCCCTGTAAGAATATGTTTGCAAGGGATGAGGGCAGCTCGTGTGACAAAATCAACCTACTTGTCGATGTTAATTTTGATACAGTTCATCTTAGGATCACGTTGCTTATTATCGGCAGCATTCACAAGAATTTCATCGAAAATTTTGTACAATCCTGGCACATATTGGATATCCTTCATCACGAGCTTTTCAGTTTCCAAGTCATAAATCCACATTGGCTGAAACGGTGCGATTTGACTGCGGAATGAAGCAGTTCTCTGGACTCTGAACTCACAGTTTTCTCCGTGTACTCCACTGATCCAATGTATGTGTCAGGACGAAGGAGAATGTGCTCGAGTTGTGACTTCTTTTGGTAAATGTCTTCAATCGCGAGTTTTTTGCCGGTTTTTGACGCTTGATCGATGTTCGTGAACACATTCTTATCCTCCTCAGTCATTGTCATCGAAATATCAGCTGGAAACGCGTTCCAACTCAATAAAAGTCTGGAGAAAGTTGGAGTAACTGCATTCAGCTCAACGTACCGACTTTCTCCTTCTTCTCTTTAGGCTCCTTTGGCTTGGCAGGGGCCTTCTTTTCGCCAGCCGGCTTTTTAGCCGGAGCTTTCTTTTTGGGAGACTCGTCCACGAAGAAATCGCTATCGTCGCTGTCGCTCATCGTGATATTTTGATGTTGAATGAGGGATGAGCTTCCTTAAAAGATTATTTAGTGAAAAATGTGCAAGAGAAGGATATGGTTGCTCAGGATAACGGGTAATTGTTCCAAAAGCTACAACAGGATAGCAAAAAACAATAACAAACACGACCAACAGCTATGCGACTTGGAGCATCCCAAATTTTCTTTGGAAAAGGACGGTGTTCCATAATTAAAGCCAAATTTTTGTCTACTACCTGCTATACACCACCTAATACATTATTTAGAAGGATTTCTAGTAAATGAAAAAACGTGACGTTTGTAATGAACTCCACCAGGATGAAAATTTGACCCCACTACAATCTCGGAACCATAGAAACGTGGATAACTGAGAGCTGGGTGAAATCAGATAAATTCTTTCACGATAAAGACTCGGCAACTCGAAGAAGCCGAATTAAAGACGCCCAAGACAAATCGTGAATGTGGACGACCAGCACAAAGCGTTGAGAACCACTTTGAAACAAAGGATATCTAGAAACAAACTGGGCATCTTCTGCGAGATGACGAAGGGAACGCAACACGAGAAAATAGTAAGATTACGGCATCTTCGTTGAGTAAAAACACGTCGTTATCAACATTCTTTCAAAGCAACGCTCGAAAATTACGAAGGAACACGAACTGCCGCTGAACTACTGCAATTCCTCAACAAAGGGCAAAAATCCCCCACATAACACGGAATTTACCGCAGCGATATCACCAGCTCACATTTGCAAGCATAATTTCCTTTGAGTCGATTGATTTAATGGACAATACTGGCCCCTAAACGACGGCACAACGAATTTAAACGGGAGAAAATGGCCAAAAACCACAAATTGTGGTCGATGTCGATTGCGACGCGCACACATCGACTCGGCGAGGACGCGCGAACGCCGCTCGACCAGATTTGAATAAATTATTCGCGCCAAAACGCGAACGCGCGAAATTCAAGATTCAAGTAAGAGCATGTCGTGTTCATGATTTAGCAAGTTATGACTTGTTAATCTGCACAGATCATTGTGTGAGAACAAGGCAGGCTGACATGTCAAGCCGTGTTTGAGGTTGTGTCGCGCAAAATTACTCTGACGAGTCAAACGTGTCAAGGTCGTCCTATTTTGTTTAGACTTGTAATGTCAGGTCCATGAAAATACTGGTAGGAAAGCAAGTATTTTACCTAACAGAGTGAAGGCGATAAAGGTAAATTGAAGCTGGCAAACAAATCGGCCTGTGATGCATCGAATATGCAAGAATTTTGGTACTGACTTCATATGCAGGGCTATTTCTCACTGAGGGAGGTGGACTTTCTCATAAAAGTTGCATATTGTCTTTCCAGAGCTTTCCGATGACAACTTACAGTCGTTCCAAAAAATACTTGCCTCCGGCATCCACCGCCCGTCTACTAAGCCGCACCGCATCTCCTGTGCATTATCATATGTGCTGCGACGACGTAGTGACGCGTAGTGTAGCGGGAGGCAAGTATTTTTTGGAAAGACTATACTCGTTCCTGGACTGAAATGTGCACGGCATTGTGTGGAACGAGGTTTGACAGAATGTAAAGGGAATTTTTCGAAAATCTTTGGCTAACTGGTTTGCTGTAGACCATATAGTAGGCGTCAATGGCGGTGACCCATCTGCGGCCTCGAACAGAACGCGGCGCGACCGCGCCGCTTACACTAGAATCGTCGCCGCATTGGTTTATCTGGGTTTTCTTGATAGTTGTTCATCATATTTGATGATAACTAATAAGGAAACTAACTGACTATCAAGAAAATCCCATAATTTGATGTCCCGGAGCGGATTCTCGCTCCAGCGGCGCAGTCGTGCCGCATTCTGTTCGAGGCCGCAAACGGGTCACCGCCATTGACGCCCATTGTACCTTTTTTTGGCGAAAACCATATTTTCCCCATCAATAACACCCTCCGTCCACTGCTTCTAATACATATTGTTATTCTGTGGTCAAAACGACTAATTGTTACCTGATCACAAAAATGACGTGCTCAAGTGCTTGAATGGCCTTCCCCAATCTAGTACCTAGATCCAACGACGTGCCAAATTACGCCTTCAAGAAGGCGATCAAGTAGGTCACGAGTGATGGTCTCATGCTACTTTTTATTGATTTGTATGCAGTCCAACAAGAATAAAAATCCCCTTCTTGACCCTTTCATACCAGGAGCCGCATACATCATTGAGATTAATCAGGGTAAACATGTTAGCACAACACAGTTTTACCATTCGTTAGCCCTAACATCAACGAGCCTACCTGGGTAATCTCAGTGATGCATCCAGACTCAGGAGTGGTAGCTTCGAGGTCCGTACTCCCTTATCACTCTACAACAATTAGTGAATTTGAGAGAAGCACGATATTAGGCACTTCTATAGTACTTGAGCGGAATCACATGTAGGTGCTGCCCGGAGAAATTTGTGGATACTACACGACATCCACAGAACATCCACTACATCTTTTAATGCATAGTGATACTCGTAGATGTCTTGAAAATGTATAGAGCGTGCGAGGAATAGGATGCAGGACACGCGCTCGGTGACTATTTCATGTATAGTACAATGGAAACAATGAAAGGGAAGAAATACTAGGACGTAAAACAGAAGAAGCACCATAATAAACAACCAGACAGTAACCCAAGTTGGGTTATGGCGCAGCAGACCTTCGGCGTTCGCGAAGGCACTAGCCAACACGTGAATTTGGGGTGATGGTACCGGAAGCAACATCTAATCACAGCATGAGCAAGCAAAAGGTGTAATAGATGTCGTAAAGAAGTCGTAAACCATTTAATTTGTAAGCTATCTGATAAGACATGAGGTCACACTGTTTGTGCTTTAAACTTTGATGTTACGTACTCTGATTTAATGGTTCAAGGTTCAGAAAAAGTAGTCATATTCGTCAAAAGCAACTCATTATTGGGATCGCATTGTGGTGAAAAGAACTATCCACAGTCGAAACTGCTGCATCAGTTAGTATCAGTGTTCCTCCTCTCCTCCTCCCCCCTCCCCCCCCC
>JARK01001400.1:46736-117970 GCA_000688135.1 Ancylostoma ceylanicum | reverse complement strand
TTTTTTTCCCCCCCCCCCCCCCCCCCCTGCCCCTCTCTGGCTGTGCAATTCTGCTTCTAAGTACCTGCAAATTGGTAACTATCCATGCTGTACACCATTGTCCACATACGAGAAAGTTGTCTGGGAGGTTCTCAATTTCGAATTCCCTTTGAGTGGACGAGTTTTCCGACCGAAATGAGGCATATCCTGTAATCTTTGCCACCACCTATAGTTAACTGAATGAAATGAGTCACTCTAACATAGTGTGCCTATTCCACTCTGCGAAGTCGTCCACGTTAAAGGGGCGGACAGGTCACAAATGTCTCAGTTCATGGATACCTGTCTTAGAGCCGCTTGGCCCATGAGAGAAGGTAAAGTGGCTTTATTCATTGTCTAGCCACAAAATCGTATACAGTGTCCGCCCCCTGCCACCCTAGGGCCGCATGCATCACTGAGATTACCCTGGGTAAGCGCGTTAACACCATACTAGGGCTGGGATTCATGAATGCAAAATCAGGTTCGCAAAACAACTTTGACGGTCTGCATCTCCTAATTTCGTGTTGTCTAAAAAATAACCACTCATGCTAACCATAGTTGGTCTGCGAGGTGAATGTTTCATGAATCCTAACCTAGGTTACCCATCGTTCACACGAGCGTTAGCACGGTTACCCATGTTAGTCACAATGACGGGTTCAGATTTTGCATTACTCCAGAACATGAATGCGTAATTGAGATTACCCAGGGTAAAGACATTGACGTTCATGTTAACTGTGAGTAAATTTGTGCGGTGTTTGTCCCGGGTAATCGCAATGATGAATATTATCCCAGGATCCGTATTCGTAAAAACGTACCCAGAAGCGTTGTAGCCTGCTAGCTCTTCCAAAGGGGGTAAATCCTCATGGTAAAAAAGATACACTAAGAGTGGGATTCACTATACTAACTAGAGAGACCAATGATTGCAGGATCTGAGTGCGTCACTGAGATTACCCGGGGTAAACTTGTTGGCGTCTGTGTAACCCATGGGTAATTCTGTGCGATGTTACCATGGGCAATTCTGGGCCGTGGGTAATTCTGTGCGGTGCCTATTCTGGGTATTCTCAGTGATGCATGGGGCCCCAGACGGCTGTAAAGATAGCGGGATATGCCAGATTCTGGCCGGGGATGTCGTCTGCTCTGGGTAAGTGGGACGATGAGGACCTCCCTGACAACGTTCATGAATACGGACGCAGGTGATAGATTGTCGTTTTGCAGCTCCTGCAACGCTTACCTTGCAATTTTCACATTTGCCAGCTGCACGTTCATGTCCGCGTGCTTGTGATCATAACAAAAGATTGATGAGTAAAGCGGGCAATGTGTCACGCTGCTGCGTCATCCGTGCGACGCATCAAACGCCCTCGAAGAAAACGCGCGGCTTTTTTGCTGTCGTATCGTATCGCAGGTGTGCTGCGGTTGTTTTTCTTTGTGGCGAAAGCTGTCCTTGGAAACGCGTTCAGGTGTTGCTGGGGTATTTTTTCTCACGCTGGAGGTTTTATGGATATTTCTCACTATTCCTGTCGCTATTCCTGGAAGGGCATGAAATTCCCGCCGTTCTCGAGGAACTGCAGAATATTCCCGATTATTTGCTAACAAGTTGTTTGTTCATTGTGGGAAGAAACTTGCATGAGTTATGCTTTCTCCTCATGTTTCATACTTTTTCTGGTGATGTCATGGTGTCCTGACATCATTAATGTTATTTGTGATGTGGAAAGATATATATTATTCAAAGAAGGAAAGAATTTTCATTAAAGAATGTAGTCCTATTCGCCCGTTTCGTTCATCTTTTAATGTTTATATTTTTCATATTTTTTATTTTTTATATTTTTTCTTTTATGTTTTTTTTTCGTTTCATCCATCATGTTCATTCCCTTAGACTGCGCTTCGTTTGCATCGCTGTCGAGGCTGCGGCTTCAATTTTAATACTTATTGATTGTGGGCGGTCGGTCGCCGTCATCGGACCGCCCACAATCGATAAGTATCAAAAGTGAAGTTGCCCAGGCGACGGCAATGCTAGGTGCTACACTTAGCTTAGCATACATACAGTAGGCGTCGATGGCGGTGACCCGTCTGCGGCCTCGAAAAGCACGCGACGCGACCGCGCCGCTCGAGCAGGAATCCTCTACGGGCATCTACGGACACTTACCACCCGCACGCATCGCGCCAGGTCATTTTGCCTTCCTGAACTTGGACAAAAAGTGCTAGATATGGTTCAACCAACACCTACCTTAACAGCTTACTGATAGTCTTAGATCAGAAAGGAACTGTTGGTCCTGAGAAAGGTCCGAGAATGGCGATTTTTTGTACGCTGTCCTACCGGGGCCTAACGCGCGTGGTTGGTATGTGTCCAATAATCCTCTCCGGGACATCCAAGTATAGGGTTTTCTTGGTAGTCACTTAGTTTTCTTATTGGCTACCATCAAAAGTGATGAACAACTATCAAGAAAACCCAGATTCGCCACTGCGTGGGAGGATTCCATCGTGAGCGCTGCGGTCGCGTCGCGTGTTTTTCGAGGCTGCGAAAGGGTCATCGCCATTGACGCCCGCTATACTACTAGCGTAACATGTTTGGGAGTAAATGGGCGTGATAATTTTGTTACTATACAACCTTAGTTATTCGAAAATATCCAGGAGACCGTCGTAAGTTGGACACAGAAATCAACACCCTATTCATGGGCTCAAATTCCAATCCCTTGCCCGAGATCGAAATTTTCAAGGACTTACTCATAGCTGCATAACCTCAGCAGTCATGCGGTGCGGTGGCATGAGTCTCGAAAGCTCTACGCGTCACTGGACGTTTTTCCTGGCTGAGACGGACTGATGCTTTTGACGCTTGACTGACTGGCGCCTATGACTGCTTGCAGACGTTTTTGCGCGGTTGTTGAAGCAGTGGGCTTGCAAAACTCTAGCTATGCCAGCCTTACCATGTGCTCCATGTGTTTCCCCTTTCTCCTGAAATGAGCCGAAATCTCCATAGATTTGATGCATATTGATCTGCTGGCAATTTCCAAAGTCCCGAGCCTCACCGGGCACTGTGCAAGCCCCTCATGGCGACATGTATCATGACCACTTGTACCTCTGTGCGATATTGAGCCGCTGTGTTTGCTGAGCACTCGCTGCATCGTCACCGACTCCTCTATTTGGAGCCGGCTCACACGGCCGTGGATCCCTGCTCGCCGTCTATTAGACGACTCCTCGAGCTGTGTTTATCCGTTTTGTCACTTTTTTGTCTTTTCATAGCTGTCACTGTAGCAATGTGGAAGATTGATCGCTTTTCATCCCGAAGATAGGCTCATGTAGGTAACAACTGTTAAATTGCACTTGTCAGAAAAAAACCCAGCTCGATTTTTAAACTGCTCGCCTGCATAACTATGCACAGTGGGCGTCAATGGCGGTGATCCTTTCGCGTCCTCGAAAAGCACGCGGCGCAACAGCGCCGCTCACGACGGAATCGACGCCGCGGTGACGAATCTGGGTTTTCTTTATAGTTGTCCATCAAATTTGATGGTAATTAATAAGCAAACTAACTGACTATCAAGGAAATCCCATAATTTGATGTCCCCGAGAGGATTCCTGCTCAAGCGGCGCGGTCGTGCCGCGTGCTTTTTGAGGCCGCAGATGGGTCACCGCCCTCGACGCCCACTGTCCTGAGACTTGAACCTCTGTGAGAGAAAATGACTTCCTTGAGGTCCTGTACCTTTTACTGATGATTTCCAGGGGACTTTTGTTGAGTGTGAATCTTGAAACCTAAGGAAACATTCATATTATTACTTTTAAATATTCATTACTATTTATTCAATGTTTAGATTAATATTTCTATTAATTTCCTTGAAATCCTTGAAAATGCAGAAAACGGAGATCCTTGAAAATGCACAAGTTCCACCAGTTTTCCTATTTCCTGATGTAGTTTTTAGAACTAATGTGCTTTACTATTTTCCCATTTTCTCATTCGGCAGAACTCCCACGTCCATTTCCTCCCAAACGCCCCGGAACCCATTTCAATACTCTAAATTGGCGTTTGCCAATGCACTTTTGAAATGAAACAGACATTTTTGGGAAAGAAATTGCGGACGAATGAAAAACTTCCATGTTGCACTTTCTCACTTCCACTACTGCTAAGGGCTCAATTGATCTAAGGATTTATCCCGTACTTTCCCAAATAATCTTGGAATGGTGTTCATTATGCTGATCGTATACGCGGCCAAGAACAAACTCTTCCACCTCGCTATTAATTTTCTTGATGCACTGATCCTGAAAAAGTGTGCGTCAAGTTATGTTAATCATAGGTGTACTATGAGCTAGTATTTCTCGGGCTTTAACTGGTTACTTTGAAGAAGTTTATACTTTTCGCTAGATAACAAAGAAACTGATGGATGATACTAAATTTCCCTTCGTCCAAGCAAAATCCTCTTGATAGTTCCAATTTTTCCGGAGATGAACTCTCCTTGGTATGAATAAATTGACCAGGTTAACATTTAATTATCATTTAGGTTTGTTCAGAGATTGCTGTTTTGCTTTTGCACAACTTCTTTTTCCTCTTCACGTTTTATAGAACTTCATACTCTACATATTTCCATGCGTGACTGGTTTCACTTTATTTTATCACGTCCACCTTGATGTAGTATTTCATGCTTGATAGGCAGATTGTTTCTTCTGTTCTTTTTCTATTCCCAAAAGCGCTATCAGCGGAGCATTTCTTTTGTTTTACCATTTGCGCCCGCCATAAATTTTCTTGGTCTGCTCTTTAAGCACAATATAAATAATTTCTTCAACGTTTTCTGCGACCCCTACCAGAAAACGAGGTAGTTTTGAAATCAAAAGCAGAGGAACGATGCAGGTTTTTCCGTTTGAGTGGTGGCTAGGATCAAGCGAGCCTTTAGAAAGTCAAGAAAATTGGCTGTGCGGAAGTTTTTCGCGACCTCGACGTTCTCTTGAAGAGAATTTTCGTTAGTGCTGGTGTAAACATTAGCATTTGGAGGAGTTTCACCTCCTGAGCATCTTCATATTTCAAGTGCTTTTCTTTCGTCGCAACATTATCATTGTTTATCGTTGTAGAGTGATTTCATGCGAATACGCCTCTACGCCACAATGCTGCTTTTTCCAATAGCTTTTCTTACTTCTGTTTTTTCATTTAATAGCCTGTTTTAGTATTGTTTATTTGTTATTTGTTTATCATGAAGTGATAGTCAAATCTTAGAATGTCCTATTTCTCACTTTCCATGCCTTAATAAGAATCAACTGTAAAAATTGCAATGATCAAGAAGTGTGTGCCCAACCAGGACAAAACTTCCGACATCTTAGAGCCTCAGAAGTTAGCTTATCTCCCAGCAGCGGGATCTTCGGCACAAATCATTTCCACCGTGTGTACATCTCCGTGACTTTTCCACTCTCAATCGTCTCAAAATGCCATAGCCGTAGAGCTGCTCACGGTTTTTCGCTGTCTAGCTGACAAATGTTGTGCACTATTAAGCCTTCAAAGACGATTTACATTCATGTTAAGCCATTGAAGACATTTTGCACTGCTTAAGCATTCAAGCATTTCTGAAGGGCGGCCTAGTAACAGTGCACGTGAGATCCTTATTGATCAGGTTCCCCTAGCAGTTCCCGAATTTTCTCAAGAATTTAGACAGCCCTAGCTCGTGTTAGGGTGACTACAAATTTGTGGATAGTTGGGCCATGTGCACATTTTGTTTCATTTTTTAATTTTTACATTATTGCATCACTGGTAGTCGTCTCACTAATTTTTAGTATGCTATAAAATGACATGAATGGAGTCAATATTCAATTTAATAGAATGAAGAGGATCATTTCCCATTTGAATTTGGTAAAACTCGAGCCGTTCAGTATCGAATGGTATCAAATGCCCATTTACCAAATAGCATGGTAGTTTAATTCGCATTAACTCAGTAAAAACATCTTGTGATGGTTATTGAATGGTAGCAGTCCTCGGTATTTCCACTAATAATCTGCTATACCCAGCACTTTGAAATGTTGCAACGTACACTAACTCGCCTATGAAGTCGTTTATGGTCTGTTTCAAACGCGACGATTACTGAACATCTTTTCTCTTCACCCTCTCAAATTCCTCTGCACTTTTCCGCGCTTTTCTCTCTCTGTCTCTTTTTGTTTCTGTCAATTTCCGCCGTTTTCGTGGGTGTGGTTAGAATTTTTCTACTATAACATGTCCAGAGATCCTGTAAATTCTAGTATGACAAGCCTGGAGGATTTGACCAAACAGCTGCAGGACTTGCCGAATTGGGGAAAAGCCGCTGTGGCTGGAGGATTAGCTATTATTCTCTATATTCCCTACAGATGGTTGACGACCGCTCCAAGGAAGAGTCCCATAAAAGAAGATTGGAAGAGCGGTAGGGAGAAATTCGCCGTGAAATCCAGGAAAAAAATCGAGGAAAAACTTTTGAAGGTCTATAAATTCCAGGAGTGGTATATCTATATCAGTTCCCAAGGACAAGAATCCTGCCAAGCCCGTCAGCTCCATGTCTAAAAGTGGAAACATGGCTTCGTATGGCTGAAATACAGTATGAGGTGGGACAGACACGCCCAATTTTTTTGCCCAGTTCAAGGATTGTGAACTTACGCGTGCTTTAATGACGTACGCACCTATTTAATCTTTGTTTGCTCAGTCAACGTCTCGACATTTTAAGCTGTTACCCATACAGATTGGATTGCAGAGAAATGTGCAAACGAAACTAAATTTCTTGGAACGATTGGGGTTGTTTTAGCATGTGAGAATTTAATTTTTTTTCCAGAACATTCCATGTCTGCTGTCACCGCGCTCAAAAGAGGGCACGCTGCCATTCGTCGAATTCGAAGGTGTCGAGTATCCAGACTCGTCGTTCATTATTCGGTTCGTTCCAGAATTTCACATACACTTCAGCATGTATAATTTTTTTTGGAAGGCGGTCAAGACGTAAGCCGCGACGCGACCGCGCCGCACGCGTCTGCTTTTCAATTTTAGGTTACTCATTCCAATTCGGCACATTGAATGACATCAAAGGCCACCTCTTACAACTAATATGCTCCGAAAGCACTCATTTGTCCCACCACAGCTTAGAAAACTTGTGTATTTCTCCGCAGTGCTACTCGTGACTTTAAACGCTACAGCCGCGACGCGCACAATAATTGACCAATCACAGTCCAGCAGCGTACCTTTTGTCACGTAGCCTAATTTTTTGAAACCTCACAACAACTTTGATTTCCTACGAGTTGTCCGAGGATTTTAGTTGGTATTCGTACTGGTTTCGATTTTTTCTATCATTAAAAATTATGCGAAAAAATTTACTTCACAATTTTACATCACATACAGTGAATTTCAAACGCTCGTAGACAAGGGGCAAGACCACGGCGCGGGCACTCTGGTTGTCTTCTGCACCGAGGCAGTGGACCTGCTGCGCAGAGACGCAGAGGAAACCTAACACGTTGTGATTTCCCGCCGCCTTGGGAGGTGCAGCAGACAACCAGAGTGCCCGCGCCGCAGTCCCGCTCCTTGTCCACGACCGTTTGGGGTTCACGGAAAAGAATATTTATTGAAATTTGAGACAGTGTCCTAAAATTAAAGCTCATTATTTTTTATTAGACAGTTTTTTCTTGTAAAACACCCGGTAACAAACTCTTAACTGAGTGAGAGTATTCTGACAGGAAGGAATTGATCCTGAAAGCTCTCAGACCCCCACTTCGCTAAAACAACACCAGAGATTCCAGCAGCTCCAATCGATTATCGATTAGTGGTCTTGTGTTCCAGTGATCTCACAAGACTTCTCGGCGTCAAACTCGAGGATCATCTGAATGACGAACAACGAGCGTTATCACGCGCTTTTGAAGAGATGGCACACAACTCGTTGCTGGCGTCACATCGATTGTTCAGGCTTGAGAATGTCTCAAAGGTTAGTGGATTACATGGACGAGTTGTCCACTACAGGGCGTTTCATGGGGTGTGGATCGTTATACATGGAGAGGGCGGCACGACGGAGCTACGTGATTGGTCAGTTTACACAAACGGCCAATCGCAGAGCTTTGTTGCGCCGCCTTTCCCAGGCTCCACACGCTGTTCCATGTAGATAGGGTAATGAGTGTGATTTCATGATTGGCTAGTCTACTATACAATTTCTCGTGTCTTGACCGAACCGTAATTACATTTGAAGTGCTAATCTGATTTAAATATTCTCCAGAAAATAAAAGGCAAGGAGATTTGTAAACCAGCCAATCACAGAGATAAGTACCGCACACTTTTAGCATAATGAACTTCACTCTTTTTTCCAGTAAATTAACGTAACATCGCAGTTCTTTTTCAGTTTACTGAACTGCTGCCACAAGAACACTTCGGATTCTTCTATCCCATCTTAATTTATCTGTTCCAAAGGAAATATGTCAGTACGGTGAGCTTATTTGAATATATTCTTAAACCTAATTACCACACTTACTCTCCAATCAATACGCATCTTTTAGGGAGCATCCATGCTCACCTGGTCAGGCATCGGAAAACACAGCCGCGAAGAGCAGATCAACATCGGAAGCGATGACATCCGTGCCATTAGCAAATATCTTGGCACCAAGCACTATTTCACTGGCTTCAAACCCACACGAGTACGTTTTCGGTAGTTTTTCATCGAGTACTTGCAGCGAGGCCACGCCCACTTTCAGATCGACGCCACATTATTCGCTGTACTAGCACAAATCGTGTATGCACCATACGACAACGAACATCTTGACGTTATCAAGAACGAATGCCCGAATATTATGGAATACGTGGAACGTATTAAGAACAGGTATAGTTGGATTTGGAGTATAAACGCTTTTTCTCTGTAGCTTATTTAGTGTTAAACGATAAATATTTATAAAAATAATAAATATTATCCTGGGCCGGCATGCATCATTGAGAGCGTCGATAATCTACGATCTAGGGGTAACCTTACCCGTGATAAGCGCTGGGTAAAGGTAACATTCTGATGGGTGAACGTCTAAGCGGCTCAGCGTTACTCACAGGTGACGGCAAAAACAGGTGACTGTTCGAATAAGCTTGTCAGCGGAGCACAAATCACCCTTAAAGCACCGAATCATAACGGATAAACATTTTTAGGTAAGGTCTACCTGCCGTTCAACGTCAGATATGCCTTACCCGCCACTTTACCCCACCGTGCCAGGGTAAAGTCGATGGATGCTAAGTTATGGGTAAATTCGGGGGCATTACCGTCTTTACCCCAGACAGAACCAATGATGCATGCTGGCCCTAAGGTAAAGATAATATTGATTCACGTTGAACAGTGAAATGAATGAATGAATGAATGAATGAATGAATGAATGAATGAATGAATGAATGAATGAGCGGAATGAACGAATGAATGAATAAATGGAGTGAATGAATGAATGAATGAATGAACGAATGAATGAATGAATGAATGAATGAATGAATGAATGAATGAATGGATTGGAATGAATGAATGGAGTGAGTGAATGAATGAAAGATTGAACGAATGGATTAAGGACTGAGCCAGTGGCGGAGAGGGAGGGGGCGTGGGAAAAAATTAGAGTTTCCGCCGTGTTTGGATAAAATAAAATTAATAAAGATATTAATTGTGACAATAAATAATTAAGAAAAATTATTTGAAACAATAATAAAAATAAACAATTGGAAATATGCTAATACATAGTTTTTATTTATTTTGTAAAGTTAAGGAGTTACAAAAACTGAAAAAATTTTTTGGACAATTTCTGGGAAGTACAACCTTTCTCCATGCATTTTAGCGCAGTCAATCAATACCCATACTTTGCAGGTACTGGCCTGATTGGGGAGAAGCCACGACGAAATATTCGATGGACAGCAATTGGAAGAAGCGACCAAAGGGCTACACCTCCTTGAACAACTCACTCAACGACACACTGCCGAAAAAGAAATCGACGGATTAGATTAGTCCTGCTTAGGATAAGCTACAGTCTCCACTGGTCCGCATATATTCGCCGTGGAGAAATACCGTATCTACACCGTGTTGTATGAACCTACGCATCAGCTTCAGCCATAGACGATTAGACTAACACAGCACTTCTAAGCACTTCATTGAGATTTTTTTTTGCCCCAGCTTAGAGCACCGCAACTACAGATCTACAGCGTTTACCGTATGCATTAAATTTAACGAGCATTTTTTATAACGATGTCTTATCACATGCGTAGCATAGCCAGCCGTAGAGCATATCGTAGAAACACGTATTTAGCATAATACTGTGATCTTTGATCTGTATCTAGTGTAATCTTTGCCTTTTTACGTTGTATATCGGTCGAGTTTAGGGTTTGTTAGCAGTTGTTTGTTTTAAAGTTAGTGTTTCGAGTCTTTTATAAATCGAAAATGAAAAATTTTAACATAAACAATGATAACAATTCAACAAAAAACAAACAACACAAAAGGATTCACAGTACTCTAGAAGATGAAATTCACTCTTAAAACAGTGGCATACATGGAAATGCAGCGTAATGTGGATAAGAGTGTCCTGATAAAACCTTTACGTGTAGTATGTTAATATTTCTCCATCACAAAGCACAGTGGGGAGCATCGAAAAGGGGCGGAGTTTTGGGCGGTGCTAATGAAGCACCAGCCAATAGCAGGCGCGAGAAAATGCTTCGCTTCCCAGCATAACGATCCAATACTCAACATCCATAGCCCGAGCCGTGTTGATGTTGCGGCGCGTCGGTCCACGGGAGTAGCAATCGTGATTGACGCTCCCTGTACAATTGCTCTAAACCATCCTTGCCTCACACAGCACCGCTCGTCTGCTAAGCCGCGCCGCACACCTCATCATAGGTGGTGCGGCGCGGCTCAGCAGACGGGCGGTGCTGTGGGATGCAAGGATGATTGAGAGCGAGTACATCTTGCTCATAAACAGATGAAAAAAAAAGGGAAATAGGCATCACAGCCAGAGAAACATACAAATCCGGAGCAAACCTGCTCCCAAACAAAGAAAAAATGTAAGCAACTTCAGGAATTTAACAAACCTTCTATGTAGAAATAGATTGTAACAATATGAAGCCATCAAACTAGTGAAATAAGTCTGAAATGTTAGGAATAAGGGCAATTTATATTAGATGCGTGCGTTAGACGCGCGTGCATCCATGTGGTGAATGTACGCGTATATGGCCTCGCGGCGGCCGCGCGTCATTTTCATCGAGGATGTGCACGAAGCGTTGAGTGGTCTGAATGGATAATCCTCCGCAAACGGATGCGTGCGTCAGACGCGCGACTAACGCACGCACCTAGTATGAACTGCCCTATAGCCAATGTAACAAATGTGACTCAAGCTTCACCTAAGCATTGAGCTTAAAAGTGTTGAGCATATCAATCTCCAGCGGATGCATATGTCCTGGCAGTATCAACGAATGCAGTGGAGGTCCCAGATCACATTCTGACATTTCCTTCAAACTGCAGTATACGATCTAAAAAGTTGTAGTTCGACATTCGCAATGATCTGGGTCAATAGGCCCAACTTTAACTCCAAAAATTACGGAACTCGAATGAGTCGTTCAAATGCGCACGAATAGAGTGAATGAGAATAGGGTCCTAAGTAGCCAAACACGGGGAATTCCATACAGAACAGACAGAGAATTCTAGTAAAATAGCAGTAAAATTTATCTGGTTGCAGCCAGAGAAACTAATCACGTCTCGAAAACTTAGAATTTCATCATTCTCGAGCTATTCAGAGGTCCGAATTGCTTACAAATAAAATATTCTACAAATTCTGAAGTGGACACAAGCAGAGGAGCGAGAACGGAGCTGGTACGTCCGTCTATATCAGGGATGTAAGGACGTGAAATCACAAATTGTCATGTAGACCGCCCGTGGAAAGGAGGACATGCTGAGATCACGATGATTGGCCACAGATCAAGGATCGATCAGGCACGAACGCGCGAAAAGGATGCCGGGCCCCGAATTTTCTCGAAGACCCATCATTTCCAGGATCGCTCTCCTCCTTGGCGGCAGTAGCCATCGACGCCGTCAAGCTCTCCATCGACTCGTCCAACGCCCACATTTTTTAAGCTTTGTCCTTTTGTTAATTTGTTCAATAAATCTATGTTACTTACGCATGTACTGAGGTCTACCTGAGGGTCCCGGCCCTAATTCTTTTCATTTAGAGAACCCATAGCCTTACAAAATTCTGTAAAACGTAAAACAGAAGACGGGAGTTCCAAAATGGGATTAAAGTTGAAAGCGCAGAATGGAATCCCTGGTCTGCATATTATAAATTCGGCGTGAAAAAAATAGAGGGAAGGAATAATAGGGAAAACTAAGGAAAACTTTAACAGTAGTGAAAAGATTCAGAATACTTGAGGATTACAGATAATCGTGCTTCTGCTATCAATAGAATCATAATAATACCTTTTGGTCATCCCAACCAACTCGAGCCAGTCCAACACACGGTGAAGACTCATTATACACTAAAACACTCACGAACACCCTGGGCTCAACTCATTGTTTAACCACTGCTAGAGGGAACCAACCGGGTTCGATCCCAGAGGCTTTCTTCCTTTCAGCAATTTTAAGCAGCTGAGTAGAAGCTTCGGCGCATGTCAGGTATCGGGGCGGTTCAAAGATTTTTCTTCCTCTGAACAATAACAAACAAACAGTAGTGGGTTAGCCACAGAGAAAGAAGGAAGCATCACAAACCTCATCATATTCTCAACAGATTGTTCCTTTGTTTTAATATCTGAAAAAACGTCAAATGATATATGGAAAGCAGACGAGGACAAAAGTCAAATACCTAGTAAACACAAAGTGTGAAATCCTTTTTCCATATTCGAGGCAATTTTGTCGTAATAACTATCCGGCTCCCATCCGTCCAGCCACATCACTATTGATACCGTTTCGCCGAAGTTGTATAACTGAGATAAACACGGTATTTATACTTTTTTCCGCTAGAAAGAAGTAAACAAACAATAATAGAAGATCAAAATCCTGGGAATGGAAGAGAACCCTTGGGAAAATCATTGAAAGAACACAAACCTGAAGCCCGCAACATCCCACGGCATTCATGATAGAAGCGTTGTGTACAACCTTCACCTAAAGTTATCCAAATTAAGAAACCTAAGTGAAAAGGGGATTTAAAGGTATAAAAGTCACGCAAAGAGTTTTTATATGCTCCAAATTGCTGCTAAATCAAGGAAAAAACATGTCTAAAAACTAACCGGAATATTTCTTTCTTTAGCCCGGAGAACCAAATCCGTATGTGTAGTGGCACCGAACGGATCTCCCACTACAAGCATGGCTACATCGTCAACATCGGCACCATCCAATATTTCATCTAAAATATGTGCTAATATATTTCGCGAACCAGTAACCCATGGAAACTTCCATAGAACTCTATTTTTCAAGCTCACTTTAAGAGGGAAACCAAAAGAGATTCACCTGAGTTCTGCTCAACTACGGTCCGATCAGCCTCAATAACTTCACGACCATAGAATTCTTCGAGTTTCGACTTGTCCAAGCCATAACACAGGATACTAGTATAGGCCTCCAAGTGGACTCGTTTACATTTTCTGTCAAAATACGCTATGATGCGATTAAAATGAGAAAAAAATGATAAGGTCAAGAAAGTACCTGAAAGTAGCCAAGAAAATTACTCACTTGATGATGCTCAGTCCTTTCACAGTAATGTCCTCCACATCACCGAGACCTAATCCTATCAGGTAGAAGACCATTCAGCTGCAATATCCTGAATGAAACCAAGTGAAGATCAGAATAGCTGAAAAGACAACAGATCCTCATTTCATTAGCTATCTGTCAAGTTCCCCATGCTTTCGTACGTTTTTCTATGGACAAACTAGTAAGGTAGAGAATGACAAGTATTGAGGGTGTGTATCATCGTGAGGGAAAATGAGGCGGTATCATTCTGCTGTGGTTGGCTTTTTCAGTAAATGCGCCAATCATGATAGCCATATAACGCCCCATTTCCCCCATCATGATAATACACACCCAAGTATTGATCTTCTTGTCTTGACCGCTCACCTAAGCTTTTGGTGGTGAAGAACTAGACCTAAGGGTAGCCTTTAAGACTCATCGTTAACACGGGCGCCAACACGCCTATTCTGGGTAATCTCAACATTACTCGGGGTAGACGTAGCAGCTCCACACAAATTTACCCATCGTTGACACATGCGCTAGCACACTTACCTTGGGGAATCTCAATAATGCATCCAGGCCTTGTTCTGATTTTCACTCTATTTTTTACAAAGTAATCGAACCACACTGTTCACAAGCAGAAGGGTTTGAAAGTATCAATGCAGCTACCTAAAAAACTGCGGTTGGGTCTCCTCAACCACACAGTACCATCCGAATATTTATTTAATTTGAAAGCGAAAATCCAGGAGGAAAGAAATCCAAACTCAGCTGTCTTTGGGCAATATTATTGTTGAACACATGTGGTAAACACTGTCACAGACCACAGAAATAAATACAATAGACACACTCAATGTAGGAAAACAAAAGAGATCAAAACATCAAGGGAAGTGAACGTGAGAAAGTGGTTAAACGAACAATATAACATCCATGGCTGACTAGTAATATTGAACTGTGGGAAGGAGAAGCACCGGAAATGTTTTGAAATAAACAGTGGTGTCAGTCAGACGATGTTCCCATATAGGAAGGCCAAACGGAGCACATTTGAAGGATTACAAAACAAAAAAAAGTATTTTATAAATATATTACAGGAAATATGGCAATACTGAAGCACAAAGAGTATATGGCTGCAGATCGATTTTGTAAAACACCAGCAAGACCCTCCTCAGAAACCCACTTGCCTCCGCATCTTACTCTACTTTGGACTTGGAGGACATCTCTTTCACTCCACTATAGGCTCGAAGAATTTTGACCATAACATGAATATTTGTCAACAGAAAACCTATCGACGCAGCAAACACCAATTCCAGTGTCTGCCATCCTCGAAATTCGAACAAATATGCAAAGAACAGCCACACTCCTTGACTAGCAAACCACAGTAGAATCAAGTGGACTGCTTCCTTCATCGACATCTGAATGGCTATTTAGAATCGCCGGGTCTTTTTCAAAGTAGAGTGGGTATAGCAAAACAGCGCACCTTAATCCTGTCGACAACCAGAGGCAAGAATACAATGTACCATACAAAGTACTGACTAGTGCATACTTTGTTAAACGTCACAAAGGCAAAGGTGCTCAGAAACCAACAGAAAGGTAGGTCATTGTGGTATCTGAAAATAGGTAGAGTCACAAGGAACGCGGGTAAGAACAAAGCTCTCAATAAATTGCATGAAGTTATGGTCTTTTTCACTCTGGAAGGTGGTTGGAGAGAAGAGAGAGAATAAGAGCGTGGGGAAGCAAGAATTTTAGAGGATGTGCACAGCAAATTATAAAACACTCATAAGACATACCTGAATGCAAAGTAGATGATGAGAATGACTTGAGGAAGAAACGCAAGGAACCCTACAAATTTCGAAAGGGCTTCGTTTCCCTCCACCAATGCCAGCGGCTGAAGAAAAACAAAATTGAATGTAGATCCGGCACCTCAGTCACTCGCGCCAACTCACATAGAAATATGGTGAGAAGTTATGCTTTATATCCCTTCTTTTGATGTGATATAGAAGAAATTCTTCGAGAAAAAGGTCTCCGTACATATAATAGAAGCCTGCCACAATCGCTCCAAAACTCACCAGACTTATCTGAAAAAAAAAAACGTTCCAAGGAGAATATGGTCCAAAAGAAAAATAGAACCGAGATAACTGACCGCAGCATAAGCGAACCCCTTCCAGTTCAAAAACAATCGCCTCAAGCTTGCAGAGAAGCCCTCATCAGTCGAAAATTTGCAGAGATGTAGGAAAATTGAAGGAAGATAGATTAGAGGGTAGATTTTCAGGTGTACAGCCAAGGCGCCGTGCGCTAGTGCAGAAGCGACCCACTGAAAAAAGCTTTATAAAATCAAGGAGAATATGCTAATTCCTACAAAAACAGATAAACATCATGAAAACTTGAGCAATGTTGTAAAAATCCACGCAATAAACCAATATAGTTCAAATTTAGGAAGAATGTGTCAAAACAAGGTAGCCAACTCAAACAGATATTGCACGAACTAACCTGGCCATTCTTCAAGAGATAGAGGGTATAGAGAACAGCTGCACATACCAATACATCAGCATTACCCCTGAAACAAACCATGCAGCTTCGACAGATAGCAGTGAAACAATAGTGATACTTAGTAACATTATTGGTGACATCATTCACATCGTGGATAGATCAAAAATACAAAAAAATACGCAGTTTCGCGGCGAATGTGAGAAGGAATAGCTTGATCAACTTTGTTTCTCTTTTCCGATACTCAACGTAATCAACTAGTTTTGAAGACTTGTTTTACATTAATTCAAAGTAGAGTGAACGTCGGTGATGCTAACCCATTTGCGAACTCGTCGGCGGATAGCAGCATGACCGCACCGCACACTAAAACCAGTACTTGCGAGTCCGTAGTGACTCATCTTAGTGGAAATTTGTGGTTTTTCGACGTGATGCTATCAAATACAACGAAAAAATGTATAAGATTAGCAATGAATTCAGCGTAGGATAGTGATTTCAACGTGCGTTGTTGTTGCACAGTCTGCACGCTCAGGTCTGCAGATTCGTCAGCACAATCGACGCTAACTCTAAACACATGTACTAACCTAGCACGTATATGTATAGCATTGTGAGAAGATAATTAATTCAATGAAGTGTCAATGCAAATAAAGAACGGTAAAAAGACAAGTAGAGGGAATATTTCTCAATGCAATTGATACCAAGCACTAAAAGAAGAAACCAAACCTTGCTGATATGATCGCAGTTAACGGATTCGCAAGCCAAAATATAACGACGGAAGCCATCACTGAGTCCGCATCATCAGTTTTATGGAAATCAGCACTACCCGTTGAACTCTGTGTACTACAAAGACGATAAGATAATGAGAACAGAATAGCATTATATTAACGAAGAAAAATTACTCTTTGTTTTGACGTCTCTCCTCATCAGCATGGCCACCCTGTGGAGAAATAATTTCAAAGAACATCCAGCCCACAAGAATGTCAAATATACAGAAGAGAAATTTCCCTGAAAATGAATCTCTCGCCCCTGGAGTGATATTGCATAACTACAACATTACAAAAAACCCACCAAAGTCTTTGTAAGTTACAACTGGTAGAAGAAGCCACGCCAACGCTGGAGTGTACCTTGAAAAAAAAAGTTCTAGACACACCAAGACTAAGTAAGGGAAATCGAGTAATAGTAAAGGAAACCTGTATGTTTCCCTTTCAAAAGGGCTTCTGCCTTCAGCCACATGACGAGCAGCATCGCTATACACGCTATAATCGATATCCGTAAAGTTTACCTAAACAAAGGTCTTACTTGCTAGTTGTTTGAGAAAACTTGTTAAAACGATAGTACTTCTAAACATGAGCTCACCTCAAAAATATAGTCATGTATATTTGAATAGAAAACCAATGTGAGGCGAGCTGCTAACGCAGTAAAAAGTACCTAAAATTAATTATTTATAAACATACAGGGAATTCCAAACGGGAGCAGGCAAGCGGCGGAACCGCAGCGGCGTTCTTGGGCAAAGACACCAGAGCCAGCATGCAGAGCCTCTACGTCTCTGCCCAAGAACGCCGCGCCGCGGTCCCACACTTTGTCTACGGCCATTTGGAGTTCACTGTATTTAGATGAAACATTGACAATGTAGTAGCGTATTCTGACGTAACGTACCCGTTCTCGAGACCATAGCTGTGGTGTCCTTCTGCTCCTTCCTGCGTTCATCTTTAGCAACTCTAATACATTAGAGATCTGTTTCAGGCCGACCTAAACGATGATGATTGAAGCTATTCCATGCGAACAAACGACAGCGAGCGCCTCGGAATGAGGATCTAGGAGGACTTTCGCCACAGCCGACCCCCTGCTAACCTGTGTCTGAGGTCAGGTTAACCGTAACCCATTCGCGGTTTACCGGCACCACAACTATGTACACTACTGAGAGGTCGCTGAGCCAAGAGGGTCAATCAGGGAGTTCTCAGGGAAGAAAATAGCCCGGCTACGAAAACAAAAACCAACGAATAAGAAGGAGCAAAGCATGCACCCATTTGGACACGTGGTCATCTTTCCTGGGATGGCAGCTGGCATCCCAATCCTAGTTTCACCCTGGAACAAGTGATTGTGATGTGTTGACCGCTTCGTAAAGTAATTTTGAATCTGCCACTACAAGAAGGAAAAATAACACTACTGTGTTGTTCCTGTAGTGGTTTTGGAAGGCCTTGACGTAAATCGTTCATTTCGTGCAATATTTAGGTTGGCATTCCTAGCTTGTAAAGGTGTGCTTCCACATAAAAGCAAAGAAAAATACAGTAAGTAACGCCTCTAAATGGAAACGTAACAATAATAGGTACTATTGTACTTCAACGGCCCCACTACCGAGCCCAAAGTCAAAATCATGGATTTCTCTGAAAACTTGCATACAAAGGTAATTGGAGGTGCTGATCACGAATATCAGGGTCATTCCGCATGATAAAATCGATTTTATCGATTTTCACCGAACTTGACTCATCTCTCACAATCTCGCTGGAATATTCCATAGAGGGGTTTCTGAGGGTGCTGAACACAAATATAGTAGTTCTTTTGCAAAATAAGCTTGATTTGATTGACTTGCTCCTATTTTGCCTGTATGGGGTGGTGTAGTTCCGAACTTTCCTGGAGGGTTCGCCTTCAAATCGGCTTTTTCATGGTAAATGCTTATCGTATTTGTAATCAGCTCCTTCAAAAACCCCTGTACGCAAGGTTTCAGGGTGTTCCATGGGGAGAGTCAGAATTCGAAAAAATCGATAAAATCAATAAAATCGATAATATCATGCGAAACGAGTACGATATCCGTGATCAGCACCTCGAATTACCTCTGTATGCAAGTTTTCAGAGAAATCCATGATTTTGAGTTTGGGGTCAGAAGTGGGGCCGCTGAAGTACAATAGTACCCAATAATATCCTTAACCTCTCCAGTGTCGTGAGAAAAACAGGGAAAGACAACTTGCCAACCTCGAACTGTGAAGCAGCCGTCGAGTTCAATGTGTTGTTCACAATGCACGAGAGATCATAAATTCGACGGCAAAGTTTTCAGGCTTGAAGGATATGTTTGAAAGGGGAATTCCTTTTGAAATGGTCGTGAAATATAATGTACAGGACAATTTCTCGCAAGAAAAAATCAAGTTGCTGGTAGTGAGCGTCAATGAAGCTGTCGAAATTGCGGACTTTAGTTATGCGGCCGTGTTCAGGGATTGCTTTTTTGCGCTCTCGTAACAGCGTAGATCAGCCGGCTGGAAAAGATGGTCCAGAAGGTTTCGAACACGATAGTGTATTTTTTTTTTATCAATAATTTATCACTTTTATGGATTTGCCCGTGCAAATGAATGCGGAGAAACGTCACCTTTTCGAGTGCATGGGTATTTATGTATGGGAGATCTAACTAAGGTTAGGAACGCCCCATCCTTACTATTGAGAATCTTGTAAGAACGGAGAAGAAATAGTGTAACTGTATATTTCATCGCTCAGCATCTAACGTGAAAGCATACTTTTAACCAGAACAATCTTGAGATTCAATAACCTGAAAGACTATCAGAAACATGACATTCAGTCGGCATTTGTCGGCTTGGTATGCCGCAAAATAGGCAAACACATGCCTTCGCCTAGCCTTTTGAACGAGTATTTGAGCATTCTAGGCTGATCCTTTGGGCCTTTCTGACTACGACAGCAGCAGTGGTGAGCAGCTCATTCACAGCCTGGCGCATCACATTCAAATTTCTAGGCAGTGATCGCTGTGATTATCATTTCTGTTCGCACACATAAGAATCTGTCACTATCAACGAAATTCTACCATGGCACGGTTTGCGCTAGGTAGGGTTACGAATTAAACTAACCTGGGAAGGATACCAGATGTCCATGGCATTTCAAAATGGGATATGTTCCATAAAACGAAGTCTACGACGCTGATCACGAATCCATTCTACGTTTCTGCTGAACCTAAATGAGGAAGAAGTATGAACGTTCTTCTGAAGCAATGCGCGGTTCATCGAAGAGTGAATCTGTATCTTTTGTCATGCGCTTGAAACGGCAACGCCAATTTTGCAGAGTTCCAGCACGTGGATGTGAAAGCTGTCTCTAGGTACTGTACAGACGGAATTCATAAGATTTTTTTTCGCAATGCCGTTTAGCAAAAACGGAGAACGATTTCGAGATTAGCGTCATGGACTTCATAGAACGAAGCATAACCCATGTGGAAATGCCATGGATACCTGGTATCCTTCCCTTGTAAAATCTGGAAGTAGAGGTACAGTCAGCCCACCCTCGTGATCACGATGAGTGCACTTCTTTTTCTGGAAGCACTCCTCGTATCCAGCGTCCATACTATCGCGCGTCTTAGTCATCGCGCATTTCATCACATCGCCGTCACAGTTCTTCGTCCGGAAAAAATGGAGCAGTGAACGAGAACGGTAAACTTTAGACCGTCACCGATGAGTCACTCCGAACTCGCTGGCGCCGCTTGACTGAGCTTGCAGTCGCTATGAATCATAGCAACCTGTGCGACGTGTTCTGCAGACTATTTTTTGCTTAGCGTCTCTTTAATTTTCGTGTATATAATATAAGCTTTCCCGAACTGATAGCGTCGCTCTCTGGAACCTCCAGCCAGGTTATTTTCTAAGCAGATGTCCAGATTTTTCTGGATTTCAGACATTTCAGCTAGAAATCTCGCTCTTGGTCTGCTGTTTTGGGTTGATTTTAGAGGTTACAATTCACTCCATTCTCTAGAGTTTTCTATGTGAGCAGCATGCTTGAGCGAAATCCATATGACATGCATCTTTGAAGCATCCTGTTCTAGAATCACATAAACAAGTCCTGGTTCTCTTTTCAAACAGGAGAATCGCAGTTTCAGAGAATCTCACAAATAAGTTCCTAACCCAACTCAGCCTGACCCGCCCAGTAGGGTGGGTGGTATTTTGAAGGAATGTAAAATTTTGAAAATGAGGAGCTTTATTTGCATATTAGGCTTCCTATTAACTTATTCTTCTTGCTTTCTGGGCGCAAATGTATGGGTTAGAAGGAAATGTAAACTTATACCCATGGGTATGATTACCTATGTGTAGCAGCTGAGTGTTGACAACGTCACATATGGCTGTCAGGTAAAATTTGGACACGTTTACCATGGGTAATGATGGTCAGTGATGCATCCAGATCCTGTAAATTACCAGTTTTGCACAGCTTTTGTGCGCTGAATGGACAGCTGCGAGATTTTGAACTTTTTGCCAGTTTTCACATTGATTTTCTATGCAAATAATTGCTAATAAAGCCTATTGATCCACCGGTTCCACTCTCAGTTCCACGGATGAGTAGCAACAATTCCATCCCTGCCGACCTCTTCCGCGGCCTAAGCTGATCATACGTGGGTTGTTTGACCTTCGCGTCACCGACGTACATATGCACCGTGGTAGTTCGTCTGTATTTGCATGTCTGACAGTACAGTCAGGGTTCCAATGGCTTTATGTGCATTCGGCTGAAAAACGCGGCTTGCGCTGAAACGGTCGTACCTCTAATTTTTCTTTTTTAAACTCACTGTGGGACTACATTGGGTTCAATACTTTTTCACCTTTATAGTAGGATAATAACCCCAATATCCGCCTTGAAGAGAGATAATCGTGAAACTTTTCGAAGAGTTAGGGACGGAGTTCTGTTGAAGAGTTTTCGTACTACTCGAAGGTTTCGTATTAATATCTCTTGTTCTCTTTCACTGATGCACCCATGAGTGTATTACGTTCCACCAGAAGTCTTGCACCAAATTTTACGCTTTTTCCTAACAGACATAACATTATGGTCCACGATGGAACCTCGTCGACCATTTCTTATAGTTGCGAAGTGATAGAACATTCTACCATATTGTACTACCGAAGAATTTCAATTCAATACCACGAAATTCTGGATCAAAGAATAAACGTTGGTGCAATACTTTTGGACCAACTTAATATATCTAGATAAACGGATGAATAAATAAGTATTCATGAAATTGTTGCTAATCAAGTTTCTCTCGATGTTCCTGTACTTTTCAATAGAATTATCCTCGGTAGGTAGATTGGTTAGAAAGCCGTTCTTTTCTCGAATTCTACTTATTTCATTATTTGTCTCTGAACCATCGACCTAATTACACCCATTTAAAGTAATCTTCTCTCAAGAGTTGATCTCTAAACAATATGGCAATACATATAACAATACATACGATACCTACTGGGATTTTATGCGATTTTTATAAGGGAATTGCCTGATTTTTCTTGTTTAATATTTAGTGGATGCTGTTGCGGGACTTTACCTCTAATTTGCTGGCGCTATGAACTACTAAAATTTTTCACTAACCACAGAATTTCCATTATACTTCCAAGGCGCATGAGGCGCATGCATTATCGAGACTACCCAGCGTAAAAGTGTTCACATCCCACAAATTTACCCATAGTTAACACGGTCGTCAACACGTCTACCTTGGATAATCTCACTGAACTTCTTGAAAGACACTCAAACTACCGTGCAGTCTTATCAATTCTACCATCTTTTTTGTCTTCATCCGCAGCTTGCACTTATCTCTGGCTCGAAGGCGTGTGATGATTTGCACAGTCCTGTTTCATTGTACTTAAACAAACGAAAATTCATGACAGTGATGACTAATACTCATGGTTTTTAGAGCATTAGTGTTTCTCCTCGCAGAAGCCCTGGTCATTTTACCAACAACGCAGCCGAGTTGCTGTCTTCATAGGCCTTCCTTTTTCTCACAGCTGCTTTTTAATTTTTATTCTAATTTTTCTGTACTATTATCCTTATAGATGGCTTGACAGTTTGTGGTATTTATACGGGGTCACACTTTCACTGCTGGAGGGTGTGATTATGGTGGAGAAGATGCAGAGCAGGTTTTAGGATTTCTCCGAGAGATGCGCAAAGTGGCTGCCATTTTAAATCTTTCGCCCCGTTTAGAAATGTCCAGCACTTCTTTTGAGGCCTAAATCCGGAAATTAGCTGGTTTTTTCGTTGCATATTCTTGTTTCTTCTCCGTAGTGAGGTTTTAAGTTTAGAAAAAAAGCTTACGGAAGAAACATCATTATTGCACACCGCTCAAATTTCCTTCCATTTTATTATTGGAATATTTCCTCACCTTCTAGAGAAAATTAACCGATGCTTCACTCATATTTCTATGCTATTTGCATAAGATTTTATCCTTCGGGGTTTGCCGATATTTGTGATATCCGGTGTGTCCTGTGACCTTGAAGCAACTATCCAATACAAACACGTATATTCCAGAAATGCTCGGCACACCGTCAATCCGACCTGTTTACAGTTTCAGCGCCAATCAAGATGCGGAAACCTTACGGCAGGCCATGAAGGGCTTTGGAACGAATAACTCAAAGGTTTTACTCCTAAAACTTCCTAAGGAAGTATCGTGGACATTCTATATCGTACTGTTACAGGTCATCGGTGTTCTTTGTGAACGCAGCAACTCGCAAAGACAAGAGATCGCTAAGGCTTTCAAAGTGATGTATGGGAAGGACCTTGTAGAGGTGAGCGAGGCATTGTCAGGGTTTGCGCCTCTCACAAGTGGTTTGAAAATTATTTCTATTTATTTTGGAGTACGATATTCCAAAATAAATAGAAAATTTCCATCATCTTTCGTTACGATTTGCGCATAAAACCACTATTCTCGAACTATTCCCAGGACTAATTTTGATAGAAGAATTTTGAATAAATAAATACATAAAGAAATCAATCAAAGGCAATGAACAAAATGCTAAAATGTGTCAAGACACTTTTGAACCATGTTAAGCTTTTTTCCCAAATTTAAAAGGGCAGAATGGCCTGAGGCTACGCGCGCGGGTAGCAGATGTCTGCAGGTGGGTAATACAGGTGGATTTTAAAAAATATTTTATTTATTTATTTATCGGAATTCACTTCATAGACACAAACGAGACAGCGCTAGACTGAAAATAACTCTTCACAACCGATGTGAATATGGATCCGACTTTTCAGACTCAACACAAGTAGATTTCATGGAACTGTGCTGCATGCATCCAGCGCACTTGTCCAGTGCGTACCAGTTCGTGCGAAACTAGTTTGCCTGACGTTCGCACTGACAAAAAAAGATCGTAATCGGCTCGTACGATTGGGAGCAGAGCTCATATGCAGGGTTAGGAGGTCTAGTTGGTAATGGTATGGCTACCCATAGCGTTGAGGGTTAATTCTATACCCTAAAATAGGTAAAATGCTCTTCCTGGGAATGAGAAGACCAGCGCATTACAAAAGTTCATGAATGAGATGAGAAATTAATTATCTAAAACTAGCATCCACTGTGGAAGATCATCCAGGGAATAGTATTCTCGAAGCAAACAGAGATCGTCATAGCCCAGCAAGGAAAATTGTAGCAGATTTCCTGAAGATATGTACAGTCGCAGCCGTAGAATCTGAAAATTCTCGCGAGATTCGAGTTATTCGCAGGATTTGAGGCATTTTCACATAACTTCTTGAGAAGGAGTAATTTTGAAAGAAGGAAAACACCTTCAGACTCACAGCAATGCTCTCTACATGCCTATATCCAATCACCTTTGATTTTGAGTGGTTTTCACCAAATATTTCAATAAATCCGTTAATTACCCCCCCCCCATTAATTAGGGTTAAGCGCAGGAAACTCCAGCATTTTTTGGCAACAATTTTGAGAGAGCTTTTTCCAACTTTTCCTCCTTGAGCCTACGGGCGGAAACCCAGTCGTTGAAGCATCACCACTGAGTATCGTGTCCTCCAGAGAAAAACCATGCATTCTATGGGGCTTCACATGGTTTTCTTGCCATCTGTTCATGTGAAGTTGTCTGTTCAGGACCTCAAATCCGAGCTGAGCGGCGATTTTGAAGACCTGATCGTTGCTCTCATGGAGCCGGCCGCGGTCTACGATGCAAAGCAGTTACATAAAGCCATGGCTGTGAGTTTTTTTCTGGAGAAGAGGACTGCAAGTCAATATCGGACATGTAAGGCTGCCCATTCCTAGGGTTTCGGCACGAAGGAGCTGGTCCTGATCGAGATTATGACGTCAAGAACTAACGATCAAATTGCTGCAATCCGAGACGCGTATAAGGAGCTTTATGGCACAGATCTGGAAGACGATCTTATCGGAGACACTAGCGGAGCTTTCCAGGTAAAATTTGCTCGATTTTTTTACCTGGCAGCTCGAGAGGAAATGCATTCTCATGGATAAAGAAGTACAATTTACACTGAGTTTACCAAAAAAGAGGTCTAGACAGATGGGAAAGAGCTCTTTCAGCGTATCCTCGTGTCCCTTTGTGCTGGCGGCAGAGATGAGTCCAACTACTTTGATCACCTGAGCGCTAATCAGGTAAGTAGGGCTCCTGGTAGTTCTAGCAGTGCCAAGAATCCGTCCATGCAAATCCTACATTCAGGATGCTCACGCTTTGTACGACGCCGGCGAAAATCGCCTAGGAACAGATGAGAGCTGTTTCAACCAGATCCTCGCCAGCAGAAACTTCAATCAACTCCGATTGATCTTCGATGAGTATGAGAAGGTAATTCTTCCCTCATTTTTTTGGGAAAAATTTCAAGTTTCCGTGGATTCTCTCCTCGTGAACATCTCTCACTGGCGTTTTTCTTGCAGATAGCAGGACACTCCATAGAGCAGGCAATCGAGTCAGAATTCTCCGACGATATCAAGGATTGCCTCCTGGCGCTTGTTGCTGTGATTCGTAACCGACCCATTTACTTCGCCAAGCAACTGCATGAGAGCATGAAGGTAGGGGTAATAATTATACCTAGGACCAACTGAAAATCAAATAATTCAATCAATTCAATTATCAAACCAGAACTAAATCCAAGTGCCGAAGAAGGATAAAGCCTTGAACCCCTTTTTTCGTGCCTCCCGTGTTTCTCCTCCTGTTTGGAAATCCAAAGTTTTAACACGTTGGTAACAATCGATTCTTTGGATTTTTGAATGTGAATCTATCTAATGTGAAATTTGAATTTATGTAATGCATTATTCCGTCCTACATGTAATAGGAATTCACTCTTATGACCTTGGAATCACATTCAAAAACGGATGAGGGGTTAACCTCGCCAGAAAGTGATGGTCTTTCCTCTTGATCCCAATTAAAATTGCTAGACAAACCTGATATCTGCGACATGAGCGTTCATAAGTTGTCCTTCTTCAGGGCTTCGGCACCAGAGACCAGGACCTTATCCGACTTGTGGTTACCCGAAGCGAAGTCGACATGGTTGACATTAGAGGCCAGTTTGAGGTGAGTCTGAACCAAATCCAGCTGTAAATCATTGCTCTTTCCCCTTTCTGGGCTTGGATGCACCATAGAGGTTACCCAGGGTAAACTTTTCGGAGTCCACGTCAAGGACAAATAAAGTTTGGAGGTTTAAGCACGTTTACCCCGGGTAATCTCAATGATGCATGCGGCCTCTGATGTTCGTTTCCTTTTTTGTTGAGAGCTAATGAGCTAGAGACAGCTGAGACACGACTAAAACATGCCTGATGACTATGAGGTCCTGTTGCCTTGGGTCCTGCCTTTTCCCACTGATTCGTTCCTTAGCTATGGTTGGAAGTGTGGTAACAAGTTAGGGCAAAGTTTTTTTTTTGGGTATTTCACATTCCGTTTTCGGCATTGGATAGGAATGAGCAAAAGAAGCTTTCGAGTGCATCGTAAAGGAAATTTTTCGAGCATTTGGCGATAACGAGACGTTATTGTCATACTAGTACTGCTAAGAATAAAGTGCGCATAATGCTCAGACAATGTTAGATCCAATATTTTCCGAATTGTCGATGTTTCGAGTAGTTTAGCCTTCTGGAGTTTCAAATAGTCAACTCTTTGAGCGACTATGAGTTCGAATTAATCGAACGTGGCCTTCCTTTGACTCGGTCAGTGTCGCGCTCTTGACATCTTGAGTGTTAAGTGTCTCGTCGGCTTTTTTTCTAGTTGATCCTCCCTCAAGTATGTATCTTCGATCGAAACTTAACCCTGGCTCAATAGTTCCAGCTCATCAATAGTTAAATTGGGGTTATAGTTGTGCCGTATTACTTAACGCACGAGTGAAACATATCCTACTCATTTTCAGGCCATGTACGACACCTCTCTGGAGAACATGATCAAGGGTGATTGCTCAGGAGCTTACAAGGACGCGTTGATCGCTCTCGTCAAAGGCAACCTCTGATCATGAGGAGTGACGTTTGGAAAAGCCGTACTGACAATGGACATACCATTTATTTCACTTAATTCATCAAGGACAACTCTTATATTATCGAACAATTTGTTGATAGGCTGTATTTATTTGTTTATAATGTTTAAGAGACTGACTCATTGTTGTTTTTTTTTGTTCCAAGCTGGTTATTCGATGCAGCTTAAGAACTCACGTTCAGGAAATTCACTTGAATTCGTGTATAACTGTATTTGTTTCATGTTTTTTTTCGACACTTCACGAGACCATTTACCCAACATAAGTCTGCCGTTGCAGCTTTATACATAAACTCTTGTCGGTTGGCGAGATACAAGAATAAAATTTTTTTATTTGTGTTCCATTTGACTGTAGCAAAAGACAAAACTTTGGTGTTCAAAGCCTCATCATTCGGAAGAAATTTTCCAATCACAGGATCGTCGTTGATTTTAGGAAAATGTACCTATAAAATTCTGTAAAAGATCAAGAAAAACGAAACTTTGGCATTCTCACACTAGTGCGCCATCATGGTCAGCAAAATTGAATGACGTCCCAACAAGATATAAAAAGGCGGACCGGTTCATCGACTTCGATCACTCTTTATTCGCTCCTCCCACACTATTGGCTCCACATGTGTAACCTATTCAACTTCTTTTTCTTTGTTATTTTGTTATTTTTCTTTTTCTGTTGTTGTTTCGCTATTTCTTTTAGGCAGAGAGTTTCCTTAATGCCCTCCCTAATGAACATAAAGTGAGCCCCAAACGGCTAATTGGATGCGGACCAGTGCCGCGGCGCGGGGTGGCACTCTGCCTGTCTGCTGCACTCCTAGGCCAATGACGCCTTGATAATGCTCTCTGGTACACCCTGTCCAACGCTGACACACCGAGGCACTAGCCCGTATCCAACGGGGCGTTTGGAGTACCTTGTGCACAACTTTTATAAGTAAAGTGAAGAAGAAAATTTCTGCCACAGTACGGAAATGAGATTAAAGTATGACCTTCAGCAGTCAGAAAAGGACGCTGCAAGTTCAAAAGCATCAAAATTGGTGTGAGTTGCTAACCTTCGACCTATTGGTCCTGTGCAGCTTGTCCGTCTTCGTCCGTTTGTTCTTCCCACTCCTCCACTTTGTGTGGCATGTACCTATCTCAAGTTTGCCTAATTAAACCTATACATAAAGCCTTCGTTTTGTTCATTCTGCAAGCTTCGAACTCCTCTCACCTAAGAAATATCCAGCAATGGAAATAAAGCACATTTTCTTTCCTTAATCGAGCCCTCTTGGAAATCCATGAGTATAGATTTCACCGGGGCTTATGAAACATTAGTTTTGAGGCTCTATGTACATACATATATCATACATATATCTACATACATATGGTAATCAAAAGTTCCCTTGTTATACACCGTTATTTATATCACACGTAGCTGTTAAATTACTTTTTTTTTCTCAGAAGACCGACAACATAGTGAGTGCTTCGGATGAGCATGCAAATCTAAGGAGATCAATTTCCACCTGCATCTATGGACTAACCGTCCGCTCGATCGCTCGCTCCACTTCTCTTCCACTGTTTTGTCATACTATTTACACAAATTTTTTGTGTGTCCCATAGGCTGCTACGAGGTTTCCACTCATTTTCTGCTCAAGTTTTTCACACAGTTTCGGTTTTTGCGAAAACTAATAGAACTATTGATTCACCACGGCCAGGCCGCACTCGTTTCCATGGATAAGTTACTGGTACTCTACCTGTACTGGTGGGAAACCTCTTTAGCATATTGACGAAATTTTTGCCGTTTGTCTTTGGTTGCAAGTAGGAAAGTATTCTAGTAAATCGTCCAAATTTGCTCATGTAAATGGAAGGCATTGGACGTTCCAACGGATTTATTTGCTCGCCTGATAAGTTTTTTGAAGGAGCTGTACGGGTGGAAAGTGCAGTTCTCGCAGTGACGTGGCTACAGCTCTCCCATAATTGATTCATTTTCAATATTTGTCCCATTAATGAATAACTAAAAGTTTTCCAAATTTATTTTTGGGCTTCTTCGCAAATGACGAAGGGACTGTCCTACCTAGAGGTTTTACCCAAGATTTGGATGTTTATCCTTCAAATCCAGAAGGAAGTCCAAGGCATTGCTGCAGGAAAATTGGTGGAATTTTCCTAGGGCCACATGCATCAATGGGATTATCCAGGGTAAATGTGTCAACACTACGTGGCTTTGTGAAGGCTGAATCAGGGTATTTCTTTTCTTCTGCGTGGGCATACTAAACTGAATGATTAATACAATTTCGAATGTATGAATGCACAAACATTAGGAAAAACCACGCGAATTTACCCATAGCTAGTACAGGTGTCAACGCCTTTACCCTGGGTAATCTTAATGATGCATCCAAGGCCTGCAATTTGGCGCATTGACTGTCCACGTGAAGTCCAGTCGAAATTTACTCTGAATTCGTCGAAATTTTTGCAGAATTTTAGGCTTACTTGGATTCTCTCTGGAAGTAATCCTAGAGCAGCCTGCCTAGAAGCACTGGAATAGGCAAATTTCGGCGTACTGTAGTTTTCCTACGTTCTAAATTTAACTACCCTATTGAAAATTGTTTACGATGGCTATCTGGGCTGAGATTCACAAAACTTTACGCGCACAAACCTGAAATGGTTGGCGTGGTTGTCCCTATCACTAGACTATGTAATATTGAGAGACGCAGGAGGTGAAAGTTGGTTTGCTGCCATGGTTCCGCTTGATTAATCGGTCATGAATCCTAGCCCTGTATAAATGGCGAAACCCTGTCCAAAAGCTGAACATTGACGTAGGTCTCCTCCTGCCGTCCACGTACACGCCTTCGATTCCCATTAATACCATCTTCTATAACCGGAACTCGTTCCTGACGTGACTCGATGACTGATGATGAATTGCGAAAGCGTGCCTTTTTTTTGGTTGAACAAACAAAAATTTATGATAACGGTGACTAATAGCAAATGTTCTAAAGGTTTGCTTTTTTCCCCTTCTCAAAAGCCTCTTTAAATGAGTCATCCCGCGCACTACCTGGCAGAGGTTCGCTGTCGTCCAAGGACCTCCCTTTCACCCTCTTCCTCTCGCATTTCCCCACCAAAATCACCCACCACCGAATCGGACGTTCTTTATGTGTAGTTCTACCTAAGTACTTTCTTAATAAGTTCTCCCCTTTATAAACGTGAAAATTCAAGAGTTTCCACCAATTTTCAGGCAACATCTATGAAAATTTGGCTAGAAGACAGTGTGTTACTACAGAAAATGTTTTAGAGATTGGATTACTGGCCATTTTGAGGCATTTTTCGTATATCACTGGAATCAGCACGTCGAGCTGATCCAGAGTCTGTTAACGAAATAAAGTGAGACAAAAAGTCTTCAAATCTAGTTCTCTCCAAACAGTCTTCAGATTTTATTTATTTATTTATTTATTTATTTTCTCATTTATTCAGTTATTTACTACACTGATTATGCATCTGCCCGCCAAGAAAAAAATCTCAGATAAACTCATTTGTTTCCATTTTTCCATGAATTTTGCATATTTTCGCCAGGACTTCTAAAACTTTTCCACGAAAATTGTGTGGAAGCTTCAGGAAGACCTTGACAGCCACCCTGCAGCGGTGACTCATCACTGTTCCCAGAAAGGTTCAGACTTTCCGACTCATCCAGATTGAACGAGTTTCTCGAGCGAATGTTTGGCCACCCTACCATTAGTGTCATCGCTGAATGAGACGTGTCGCTCGGGCAAAGTTTACCCTCTTTTTGCTTCGGGAACGCGTCCAATTTGGGAGGACGGGCAGGTGACGAAATTCCTGGATACGTTCGTGGATCCTTTCCCGTTCAGTGTGGGAGCAGCAGGTTTTCTGAGTCAGTACGCTAGTTGAAGTGTGCTTACTAAAGCTTATGCGGATTGATCCGGGTCACATCGACAAGCCTGCAAACAATGGAAAAATTTTTTGATACTTGTCTTACTACTATTTAACTATCGGAATCATTAAGGAGAGCTAGTTCGACTAAGAATTTCTGCTAATTTGCTCCGGCTTTCTTCTTGTATATACAACTTTGTTTTCTTTTCCACTGCTGCTTTTGCTGTCATTGTTATTGTTACTGTTCCTGTCGTTGTTGTTACTTCGAGGATTTGCCGATGAATTAAAAACGGATTCTCGAGATGTGGGCTTTCATTGGCCACGTTTTTTCCACTTATTTTTATATTTTTACGTAGAGCGCAAACTGTATGCTTTCCTTCTCGTCTTGTGCGCATTTGGCTTACCGGGTATTCAAAGTTTCCCATCTTTCAGAAATGTTCGGCATCCCGACACTCCGACCAATTCACATTTTCGACCCCAATCAGGATGCGGAGACTTTGAAGCAAGCCTTCAAGGGATTTGGCACTAACAACGCTGAGGTTAATTTTGGACGATTTCTTCAGGATACCCCTCGGATAATTTTCCTATCATGTTATTACAGGTGATCAACGTTCTTTGTGAGCGCACGAATCGGCAAAGGCAAGAGATCGCAAAGGCGTTCAAAGTGATGTACGGCGAAGATCTCATAGATGTGAGTGATGAGGTTCAAAGAAAATTTTGACAAATCTCTCGCAATATTATATTGCGGGGGACAATCTCAAAAGTAGCACGTATAGGAGGCAGGGATTGAACATGATGGTTTTGAAAAATTGAGACTCCCACGACCTTCCCCCCCTCTCCTGGTTATTTTTAGGAATAGGTCACATTCCCACCTTTTACACATATGTTCTTACCCCTTGACAACTATGCATAGCAGAGCCCGTCACAAATCGCTTCCAGCAAAGCGGATCTCCGTTTTCCGTAGTACAACCTCTTGCAGTTTGTCTGCAGTTTGTCTCTATCTATGTAGAACTAGTTCGCCTGACGTTTTCGTCAACAAAGGCTGAGAGTAATTGGCTTGTACGATTGAGGACAGCTTGAATACGCGAATTCAAAAGGTTGTACTATGTGCGAGAGTTTATGTTGTTATGTTGGTAGGGTCACCTGAAGAATAGGGCTTTTCTGGTTGGTTTGGCAGAATTGTAGGCAAAAATAGAGATCTGCTAGAAACCCGCTGCCAGATATCTTTCCTCTGAAGGACCATAATTGTTGGATTTGCCTTCGAGATTCAAGGCCCACCGGAAAAACAGCTCATTAGAACCTACTCAGACTCATAGTTTGACTAAAATTACTTGTACATAACACCAGAAATTGACTAGATATGTGTAAGTACAGTGGGCGTCGATTGCGGTGGCCCTTCCGCGGCCTAGAAAGGCACGCGGCTCGACCGCGCCGCTCGAGCAGGAATCCCCACCAGGACAACTAACTGTGGGGTGCTCTTGAGAGTTAGAATAGTTGGTTTTCTTATTAGTTGAAATCAAATGTGGTGAACAACTACCGAGAAAACACAGATTCGCCACTGTAGCCACGATTCCATCGCGAGCGGCGCGGTCGCGCAACGTGCTTTTCGAGGCCGCAGACGGGTCACCGCCATCGGTGCCCACTGTAGGTTTCAGTGACGATTGCACGGAATATTCTAACAGGACGAAACTCAACAGGTCAATTTGACCATGTTGGGCAAGCCGGAATGAGACCTCTGGGAGGCCAGGGAGTCTGGGGTAAAAAATATGGCGAGTCAAAGCCCCTATTTTCAGCCTCATGATTAGGCTTTGTTTTTTTAAGATGAAAAGAGCTATAGAGCGGGCCGCACACCCTCTAAGCAGACCAGCAACCAGGGCAAAACCCATTTATTTTACCCTCATAAAAAAGGTAGTCGGTAAATCTGTTACCTACTTCGTGTATTGCTCACAAAACAACTGAGGTATTGGTTAAACATGTTGAGGCTCATCAATAATCGGACATTTAAATAATTTTACCCTTCTTTTCCCTGTCTACTGAGTGACCTCACTATTTCAGGATCTCAAATCCGAGCTGAGCGGCGATTTCGAGGACCTCATTGCCGCGCTCATGGAGCCGGCTGCAACCTACGATGCAAAGCAGCTACACAATGCCATGAGTGTGAGTTTTTCCCGGGAAAGTAAGCTGCAAACAAATTCCAGGCACGCAACTTCGCTCGTTTCCAGGGCATCGGAACGAAGGAGCTGGTGCTGATTGAGATTATGACGTCAAGAACTAACAATCAAATTTCTGAAATCAAGGAGGCGTACAAGGAACTCTACGACACGGAGCTGGAAGCGGACATTTGCGGCGATACTAGTGGGCCTTTCCAGGTAATACTGTTTTCACCACTGACTACTAAATTCGTGAACAAAATATATGAAAATTCAGCATGTGTGAGATAAAATTTGCAGAAAATTTTCTCGTACTGCCAGGATTCCCTAGGAAATTTCTGGCAAAATTTCAGAATATCCTGGTTTCCCTTTGTACTGGCAGCAGGGATGAATCGAACTACTATGATCGCCGAACTGCAAAGGAGGTTGGTAATTACTTACCTTTTTTCATTGGTAGTTGCTTACTTAATTCACCCCAACCACCAAGGTATGGAAAAGAAATGGGCCTAAAAAATTGGCGAATTGAAATGGTAGGAAAAAAATAGGAAAAAAGGGTCGAGGAGAGCAATTCCGCTTTATCTCGTCGAAAATTAGACGTTATTCTCTAGAAAAACGTATGAACACGTACAGGGAAATGCAAATGGCCAGATGGATATGGACCAGTGCCGCGGCGCGGCGTGAAACTCTGACTGTCTGTGCGCTCCTCCAGCGATATACTCTCTGCCCAACACTGGCGCACCGCGGCACTAGTCCGGACCCAACGGGCCGTTTGGAGATACCTGTATTTCAATAAAATAAGATGGCAGCACCGCCAAATTCTTCCGTTAACCTCTACCGGCTCCCATTCATCTGGATAAGTCCTCGTTGCTTGAGGTTTCTGGATGCCTCCAGAGGCTTAATAAAGAATTTACGCATATGAATTTCACGTTTAGGATGCACAAGCGTTGTTTGAAGCTGGTGAAAACCAGTTCGGAACCGACGAAAGCTGCTTCAATCAGATCCTCGCCAGCAAGAATTTCACTCAACTTCGAGTCACCTTTGAAGAGTATGAGAACGTGAGTTTCCCCTCTTTTTTCATGGTTTGCTCTTCTTGAAGGGCAATTTGTCATCAGCTGGCTTCTTGCAGGTAGCTGGTCATCCGATCGAACAGGCGATCGAGTCGGAATTCTCCGACGATGTCAAGGATTGCCTCCTGGCGCTTGTTGCAGTGATTCGCAACCGATCCGCATACTTTGCCAAGCAGCTGTACGACAGCATGAAGGTATGACCAAGGATTTATTCTTAGAGCGAATTATTTCTAACATTTCCTGGATGAGGAGTGAGGCATTTGTAGGTCTATAGATGTCCTGCTTCAGAGCCAAAAAACCCTCAGCATCATCCTTATCCGCTAGAAAGTGTTGGATATCTGCTCCTACCTTTTCTTCTATCTGAAGACGTTCATTTAGGGCTTTGGAACCCGCGACCAGGACCTCATCCGACTCGTAGTGTCTCGAAGCGAGATCGACATGGTTGACATTAAAAGGCACTTCGAGGTGAGCCTGAGCCTGATTCCTAAAAATCTCCACTGTTCCAGCTCTAGTTTTTTCTTCTTGCTATACCTCAGGCGAAATCCGTTAAATCAATCGTCTTGTTCAGCGGTTAGCGAAGGAACCTCTCAAGTTTTAAGACTTACTTTCTTCAAAACCTTGAAATGGGTATACTGATAGTCAGCCCTCAAATCAGTCCTCAATCGAAATCAGCCCTATGTGTTCAACTTGTAATTTGTGAAAACCTCAATAATAAAAAGTTGTAAATTCTCATTCCAGGGTGAGTATGGCACAACGCTGGAGGAAATGATCAAGGGTGATTGCTCAGGAGCGTACAAAGACGCGCTGATCGCTCTTGTTAATGGCAATTGATGCCTAAGTCATCAAAATCGTCAGCGTCAGCAGTCGAGGCCGCTTTACTTTCACCAGACAAACTAAGAATATCAACTATGTCGTTAAGAACAACATTTATGCATGTTTGCGTTTGTTTGTTACTGTTTTGTAATTGTTTGTTTATAATGTCCCAAAGTTTTTCTAAGCTTGTGATTCGATACAACTAAAAAACTCAAATTTTGGCACTGTTTCACCCCAGCATCGATTCTCAGGCTTCATCATAAGAAGGATCTACAGACGAAGCTGATCTCAATGGCATCCACATTTCCTCAGGGAACTGCCAAAAAATCCCTATCTGA
This sequence comes from Ancylostoma ceylanicum, assembly GCA_000688135.1. Classification (NCBI taxonomy): domain Eukaryota; kingdom Metazoa; phylum Nematoda; class Chromadorea; order Rhabditida; family Ancylostomatidae; genus Ancylostoma; species Ancylostoma ceylanicum. The sequence continues at coordinate 82,458 of JARK01001400.1, read as the reverse complement.
AGCCCGTCTTTCCAAAGAGTTTGAGGTACCCATTGCGAGGCTACCACTAGGGAGACCCACCATAAAAATATCTGCAAGTAAAAAAAAACTGTAAGCTCGTAGGCTTCGATATTGGTGTTCTTACTCGCTGGTGCAAGGTCTTGACCCATCTTTCTAATTTTAATGGCGTTCTCAGCGTGATTCTTTCGCGGTTGAGCAAGTAATGGGTAAGCTGAGGTTACTAACCTCCCAGTCAGGTCCTGCTCTCTTTGCGCTCTGTCGGATTCAACCAGCTATTCCAAGACGCCATTGACAAGGGCGAATGTTCGACCAATTTAGTGGATGGTTTCGCTCATCAGTAATCCAGACTTGGATCCTCAAAGCAAAATTCAACAGATTGCTACAAATAGGGCTGAATAATGCATTATATATATATTCGAAATCGAAAAATCGATTTCAAGTAAGTTGAATTTTCAAACTTGCGAAAAAGAGGAGAAACACGAGTCTGGGAGGGTTCCGCAAGCTCCCACCTTTCTCTGCACTCGGAGCTGATCATTGAATTAATTGAGTTATTCGATTTTTATACGGTCCCAAGTGTATGTAAACATTACCACCGCAACTGTCTTGATTTCACACCCAACCAAAGATGGTGCGGACAGCAGGTGTTTTGGCGCGCAATACGTGCTGCACAGCACGTCACACGTGTGGTACTCTGATTGTCTGCGCATCCACGCAATTCATCGATTCGGTGGTATGCAGGTCTTTATAACCTAGGAGCGCTATTCCAGCTAATTTGAAAAAATTCTCTTCCTGCAAAATTGAGCTAGCCCCTGTGCTACTCTGCTCAGGTACAACCATTAAGCATGTTCTACAATCAACGGCTGATCTGGTCCTCTAATATTTGGTTCAGTAGTCATAATCGTGGCCCAAAATTAAGGCGCGAGTGACGAGCGTCAAAAAATCGGTCTCGATCACAGAAGATTCCTGCATAGAAGCTCCTCTTACTGCGGACAGATGAGAACATGATCGATTCACGTGGGATGAACACAGGCGGGGTACAATTTCAAGAAGCGTGGCATCCAGGATTCTGGGCTGAGATTCATGAAGCGATAACCAAGCAAACGAGCGGTAATTAGGTCCACTTGTTTTGGTATGGGTTACGTTATGGTAGGCGGTAAACAACGTGGAAAATGGTTTGCCAGCCTGGTTTCTGCACATAATCCGTTCATGATTCCTAGCCCGGGAAAAAACCATGGGAAACTTGGGAAGGTTAGAAATGTGACAATTACTTTCCCGTACGGAGCCCCCTATACATTTTCCTGGCACCAGGGCAAATATAATGATTTTCTGGTTCAGTTCTGTGGCTCCAGTAAAGAGTTTCCCCAGACTTCGCCACGACCTCCGGCGATCTCCACATGGACAAAGTGAAGAAGGAGACTCCATACGAAAGAGGCGATGAGCTCCGTTTGGCAGTGATCCATAGCGATGTAACGCGGCGATCGATACGTATCATTTCCACGATCCTTATCTCTTCTATCGCCGGTTTATTTTGGTTCATTTCGAACTGGCGAAGTCTGGGGATAATCAAAGTGGTCATGGCCCCTAACACCTGCCCTGGCTGTTGCATTTCTCTTCAACTGCTTTAAAGCAGAATAACTGCATGCTTTAATTAGAACTGGATCCGCTGCAGCGTTAAAAACGACAATTGGAATCAGTCCACCGACGAAAACGCCTCGCTCCGGAGATGACGCAGCTAGTATCGATTGTGGCCTATATACTTCCAAAGCAACGCACGTTCTGCTTCTGTGACAACATGCTTTTCGGCTTCTGAGATTCGTACTTTGACATCATTTCTTTCCCCAGACAACGTTCCATGTTCTGTGTCTGCTTTGATTTTCCAAAAGTTCTTCTTTACCACACGGAATTTTGTTTCATCCTGGCAAACTACATGCACTGTTACACTATAGGTACATACCATTTCGATTTGCAACAAAGACAATATGTGTTTTACAACGCAGAAGTCCCACGCTGCGTTCCACTTGGGAAAAATTGCAAAGTGTTTCTCATTGTTCAATAACTGACATTTGAATTTTTGCGCACGAAATTTCAACGCCTGCTCTAAACGGCAAGCACAGGAGCCCTCTCCTACTGCACAAAGAGCACCGCATGGTTTATGCTTTTCTTTTCTTCTCTAATTGCTCTTGAATTCTCGTCCATGGTGAAACGCACTATATGCATTATTAGCGATGGAATGTTTGCTACGAAGAAGCGTTTTTTTTTAAAGGAAAAAGCTTACTAGATTCCGTTTCTATCACTATCCTGGAATTATAAAATCATTGATAGGAATCTTTGATTGAGTCAATCCTGAATGCAGGTCATCGCGACAGTCAGTTGGAATGGCATTTAGGCTAAACGACGCGCCAGCTTACGCAGACTCGTTCACCTGCACAAGTGCATTAGGCACTCACGTGACAGCACTTAACGAAGGCTCTTTCCCGAGCATTTAAACGTATGGCAAACTTCACTACGATTTTGGATTTCATAGGGAGTTCTGGACTAATTCATCACTGGATATGATTTATACGGCGTCATTCATGGTCCGCGTCAAATTTGATGCGTCGGCTCGAAATTTCACCAATTTTTTCGCGTCGCGTCGGTGCGGCGGAAATGGGAACGAATTTTGTTCGCGCGGCTGTCGCGACGGGAAAACCAGGAGCATCCACTATCTGCTAGGAGTTTTTTCTCCTCCATGTTTTGCAATGTACCGTCTGTCCGAAACGACGAGGCTGCTGACGCGGTCGGGGTTCCAGAGGCGGCGCGGCTGTGACGTATGGTGCATACTGCCAAATCGCCCACGTCACAGCCGCGCCGCGGTTGGATCCCCGACCGCGTCGGCGGCCCTGTCGTTTCGGATAGACGATATGTATATCGTCGCGTCGAATTTGACCCCCAGCAACCATAAATAAAGCATACGTCGCTCAAAACCCGAAGATCTGATAGCATCTCAGACATGAAGATTTCTGCATTTAACGTAGACTGTATTTCAATGGATAGATTAACGTTGACTGTATTTCAATAGGTATTTCATTGTTTTGTTATCAGTAGAAGTATGTAAGTAGCAGATCAGGTAACGGTGAAGAGGTAACCGACTATATACAGGCCTATATACACAGGCTCGTGCACTTAATTTAGCCCATCATCATTCTTTCAAGGTTCATGCGCTGGTAAATCGCCGCGACCATCCGCTGTGATTGTAAAGCGGCAGAGGTGGCGGTCCGCTGGGTAATAATATTGCGGGCACCAGCTGCATTAATTTGCTCCGTAACCCATTAAAACCAGTCGCTAACATAGCGCCCCGCACTATTTTTATGTGCACTTGCCGTTGTATCACAGTCCCCACCAAATTCACTGGTTCGTGTGTATGTGGTTGCGGCCGCCATCGGTAGCGCGACGAGTGTCAAAAAAGCAATCTGAAACATATGATATCGATCGCACGCGGGGGCGCCGCGATTCTTTTTACATACCTTTAATTTTGGTATCGACTGTATTAACGCGACTGTGTGCCTGAAAACCCCGCACTGTGACGCGAAGGACATGCTATGCACCACATAGTTATTTTGAGCTCTAGCGACAATAAAAATATTTCAATGACAACGTCCAGCCATGTTACACAATTACTACGCATTCAAACACTTGGGAGACGTGTTCGCTCGGGAACTCTCTGTCCCAGCTTCAAAGCGGCCCCTTCTTCCTCATCCGTTTCTCACTAGAACCGCAGTGGAGGTTCTCTGTTCACAGTCGTTCATAGTGCCTCACAGCATGCTGTCCGTGTCCTTTGATGAGCGTTTATGGTGCGGAAACAAGCACCGAGGAGGATTAGCTGTCTCGAAAAAGAATACTAAGCACTGAAGCAAGCATTTCTCACGAGAACAACGCGAAGGCTTTGTCTTGGCGACTTTGTTGTAATGGTGGGGAACGTCTCAAACATGGCTTTGTTAGTAATTCTTTCCTTTTTTTAACACACTGGCGCAAGCACGCAATCTCCACTGTGCAGTTCCGTCTTCGGACACTGCGAGCGCGAATTTCTAGCCGTGCATTTTCAATGTGTTCAACTTCGATTACGCTAAACTTCAACGGTCGAGGCCCGCGAGCACGCGCCGCGTCACCTGTTATGATTGTAATGGATTGTAATCAAAGTTGGAAGTAGGAGAATCGGAATGAGTGAGACTGATGAGATCAATGTGATATCTGGATACGCAGACAATCAGAGTATTTCGCTGCGCGTGGTGTGGAGCGTGCGAGCGGGCCTAGTCTCCTGTACTACACGAGCTCAGGTGTTAACCTCATGTAGTTAGCATTGTTTTCAATTCTTGCTTTTCTTTTTTGAAGTATGGGTTCATTGTGTACAGTTATAGTTAAAAGATTAAAAATATAAGGCTTTCAACGGTTACCTGTGAAATGAAGATTACTTGGAAAAATGTGCTGCTTTTACATATTTCTCTTGCCCAGTTCCTGGAATGATTGACGTTCTGCTTATGAGGTGTTTAGGAATCGTCTGCTATGGGCAAATTGTTTTCTTGGTTTCCTTCACTGGTCTCATTTTTCCTGTGGCTGCATCTTAAACCGTTGGTGAAGGATGATTTCCCTACATTGTGGTTGGATTTTAAACTTTTACTGGGAAAATTCCATGAGTTTACCAATTTCTATCTCATCAACTTGTACTGGGCATGCTGAAGAGGCCGAAAAAGAGCCCAACGTGGTACTCTGTTCCAAAAATCAGAGCAATTCGATGTTTTGCGTGTGGCTGCACAAGACGCATTTTGTCTCACGTCAATTCATGGAAATTGGGCACTCTCAGTAACTAATACTACTTATCTATCTCCATATCTCCATTTTCGTCTGATATTGCTGTTTGTACCTACTCCACTACGATCTGAATATTTAGCTAACAATATATTGTCAGTGAGTAAGCCGTTTTACCTGAATTTGCGACGTAAAATAAATTGTGCTGTTGGTGTAATTACACTAGACTCGGTTAGTGCTAATTCTGATGATCTGTTGGCTTCGCCTTTTATACACTAAGAATGCGACCTTTTTCCTAGGGGATATCGTTGTATTTCCTCTCAAACTAGTTGACTTTAGGCGTTATTCATGCTTGCCACGCGGACTCGCACTAAAAGTTTTCGCGTTGTATCGATGCGGCGAAAATGAAAACGTAATCTGTTCTCGCTGCTGTCTTCATGACGAAACCAGGAGCATTCGCTACTTGCTAGGAATACTCTTTTCCCTTTCTATACTGTGTTATATGTCGACATGTTAACTTTAACATGCGGCAAGCGTGAATAACGCCTTATGCATGAGTAATGGCGAGGGTTGACGCCTTGTTCGTTGCACTTTGTTTGCTCGTAGGAGGCGTCGTGCTTCTTGTCTTGACAGTAATCAATTTGCTATGTTAAAGTATTGGTTTTTTACGCGAAAGGATCGAGAGTTTTTTACGTGAAGAGGGAATTTCTGAGTCTCAGAAATTTCCTCATCCACATTTTATCCAACCACTCGATGTTTTGGCAAGTCCTTCTGGCTAAATTACCCAACTGCTGTTCCATTGTACCTTTTTTTCAACCTCAGCTGGTTGGTAAAATGCATAATTGACGTATACATCAACTGGTTGTTACTCTTTTTACTTTTCACGTGATTTCGTTCCGCGCGCGTTATAGTCCCGGATTGTCGCGATTTTCAGGAATGAATCTCTTTGGTAGTTGTATTCCATACTTCGGAAACTGTCTGGAATGTATGCAAGGGCCTTCTTTCTCTGCTACTGCATCATACTCACAAATGGCTAACCCATTAGCACCGTCAATTCGGCTTGACGTCGCAAAAAGTGGTAAGTGTGTCTGTTATATGATTTTTTGGTCCGAGACTTTGTGCTTTTGTTCAGTTTCTTGTTCATTCTGGCTTTATCAATACTTTTACATAAAATGATGTAGCATTTTTGGATTTGAAAATGGCACTGCAACGTTAAAGCTCGTTGTGTCTAGTTATTGATTGAGCAGAAGGTATACGGCCGGCAATTTTATGGTATGGTCTGGTAGCGCACACAGGGCCCATGATGTGACATTGTCCGCAACTACGACCACACTTGTTTCCAGCGATGGGAGAACGCCACAGAATTCCTTTTGAAGGAGGTGGATGCAGCACGCCAAAATAGGAGGAATGACACCTAATTCATATTAAAACATAATGAAGTAGGCTTAGAAATCAAGCGGACGTAATTGCGGACAATGTCAAATCATGGGCCCTATGTACATACAGTGGGCGTCAATGGCGGTGACCCGTCTGCGGCCTCGAACAGAACGCGGCGCGGCCGCGCCGCTCGAGCGAGAATCCTCTCCAGGACATCGAATTATGGGGTTTTCTTGATAGCCAGTTAGTTTTCTTATTAGTTATCATCAAACAACTATTAAGAAAACTCAGATACGTCACTGCAGCGACGATTCTGGGGTGAGCGGCGCGGTCACGCCGCGTTCTGTTCGAGGCCGCAGACGGGTCACCGCCATTGACGCCTACTATATGCTACCAGACTATAGTTATGCGCGTACGCGCTTTTAGGTTTTTGGTTTTGCTTATTCTCCATTCTTCCAAGAGAAGCTAATTAGAATCCAGTTTTCATTTCTATCACATTCATAGGTTCCTTTGGGTTTTCGGCGAGGTGTCTCAAAAGTACCAAGCGTCTGTTTCACAGTAGGAGTTGCTTCTAAATGTGTCGTATAATGCGCTTACCCATAGATTTTGGTTTCTGTTTCTTACTGTCGAAATTGATGAGAATATAAACATACCTTATGCAAATAAGCAGCAGTTTTAAATAGCACTAAGCTTTCGGATTGGTTTATGGCTGTTCCATTAGCGATTTGAAAATTCACTCAAGTGAATCGATCTTGAAACGTGCAAGACAAGAATACCTTTACTGTAAGTGGTGGTTGCATCGGATGTGAAGATATGGAAACTTATTCACATTTATTCCAACAACTTTTCTTCATATTGGCTCGTATGAAGCTAAAGCTCCATCTCTAGTATAGCTTCGTGCATATACATCACTGTAATACGGAGAAATCAAGTTGATATGAATCTTTTAAACGTCAGACTCCAACATTCTGGATTATTTATAGTTTTCCATGTTCGTTCGCTGGTGAAATAATGTGTTGGAACTTCAATTGGAATTTACTTTTCATGGGATGCATACCAAGAATTTACATTCCATTTTTTTTCAGGGAAAGACGTAGTTATCCTAAAAGAAGGCGAGCGAATATGTGGTACAGGTGCAGCTTTAGGCACTCTGCCGATTGTACAAAACAAGGCTTATTTCCAAGTTGACGTACAGCAGAATGGTGAGTTCACCAGTCTCGTTGATTTGTATTTATGCTCACATTTTTTTTCTCATTTTCCAATTGTTCAAATTCCAATTTCCAAGAGTTTAGCTCATATTCAGCCTATTTTTCTTTTCAGGAACTTGGGGTGTTGGACTGGGTAATTCCCATTCCCCGCTGGACGCCGTCCCTGTTGCCTGCGATTTCTGGGGCATTCGTGACAATGGCGACGTTGTTGCAAATGAAACGGTCATAGGAAAACTTAACAAACCTATCTCTGAAGGAGATTCTATTGTGAGTCGCTTGAATTATGATTGAATATCGTTGTTGTTTTTTCGTCATCATTTTCGAATCGTTCCATTCCGAATGTTTATGTCGCATAAATCTGAATTCATCCATTAAGGGCGTATGCTACGACCACGTGGAATTGAAGTTTCTTGTGAACGGCGAATGGGCAGAGCCAAGTATAACGGGGATCAGAGGACCTGTAAGTTCCTTTTGTAACAGGGCAGAGTATATGTAGTTTTTCTTGGGAGAGTTCAGGCATTTTTGTCATTCCAATTTTGCATGTGGTAGTGAGATTTGCAATTTACGTTTATGTCCATTCAATATCAGAAATTTGAATTAAAAAAAAACTATCTGATTTTTTGAAGTTTTTATAGCTACTAGTTTGAAGTTAGTTTCTTTCTCACTGTGGCAATGCTCTAAGGTTTTGCTGCCCATAAGGAGTCAGAGCTTGATTTTTACTTATTCGATATGAGTTAGTTTTTTCCTAAAATCTGCCTATGAGTTAGTTTTCTGAGGTGTGTCTATTTAAGGAGCGGTCATTATCAATGTTTTTTTTAAATTATCGACGCGATGAAGGTAACCGCAAAATACATAAAATTTCGTTTTTATCATAAAAATGGGCCTCTTCATAGCTGATAAACATCCAGCCTCTATTCAAGGTCTGTTACAGGCCTACCCAATCATCTACGTGGACGAATCAGCTATTATAGATGTCAAATTTCGAAGGTTCACCCAAGAAGCTCCCAGTGGCTATGATGAGATACTTGCTGAGCAAACATTGCTTTGAACATTTCACCAAATAAATCTTCAATTTTTTAATTCTTGATTGATTATTCCAATCATTCTTTGGCAGTTACTGCCTTTTCATCTATGGCTTTCACTTCTGTAGCGGGAGCCATGATTGCTCCCAGGAAGGATGGGGCTACCCGATTTTCTGAAATGGGTGAGCTTCCCGTGCGAAGATGATTATACGTAGTCCTATCTGCTTGTCTCATTCAGCATTAACAAATAATTGTAAGGACACCAGGGTAAGTCATTTTTTTGCTGGAGAAAGTCATCCATTCTGATTAGGAGGGAAAGTTAAAACCTTCCCAGGAACCTTAATAAATCCTGCCACTAGACGTAGTTTTTTTAGGGGAGGATGAGGCGTGAGAGTTGGACGGTATTTAGGACCAGGGAAAGTTTTTCAGTTGCCATATTTCTTCAGCTGCATTTCCCCATGTACATACATACAGTGGGCGTCAAAGGCGGTGACCCGTCTGCGTCCTCGAAAAGCACGCGGCGCGACCGCGTCGCTCACGATGGAATCGTCGCCGGGGTAGCGAATCTGGGTTTTCTTGATAGTTGTTAATCACATTCGATGATAACTATCAAGGAAACTAACTGACTATCAAGAAAACCCCATATTTTGATGTACTGGAGAGGATACCTGCTCCAGCGATGCGGTCGCGCCGCGTCCTTTCCGAGGCCGCAGACGGGTCATCGCCATCGATGCCCCCTGTATGTTAAATGCATATATCTTTTTCATAGCTGTGAAGAATTGTAAGAAAGGAGGCCACGGTTTCATTGCTTGCTAGTGCGGTTGTAAGAAAAAATCTGGATTATCTTGACTGTCTATCCAAATTGGGTAATTTTTCCCAGAAATTTCTGCCAAAATTGATGCGAATGAGCTCGACTTGAGTTTAAAATTGCCGAAAGTCATGCGAAACAGAACGAGACACAGATTGATAGTCACAGCAGTGCAGTTTTGAAGAAGCCGCGGTGAATAATGGGTTCTCGGAATGAGACATGGATTGGGAATGTCATGTTTGCTCCGTTAGAATCTGTCAAAAACAACTTGTCTCCCATGCTAGGATTACTCTGTAGGATATCAAGCATGGCAGGATACTGGGTAGCATAGAACACGTAGACATTTTTCTCGGAGACCAGGTTACAGGAGTTTATCTACTGCAGTTTAGTCCCTTTAATGGTGTGATAATTTTGATTTCGCTTTCATGCAATCTAACATTGGATTGAAGTGACTGTAAAAAATAGCCAAGGCAAGCTATACCAGGTGCCAGGATATACCATAGAAAAAATATTTATAAATTAATTACAAATAATTGGAAGCGTCAGAGTTATTTTTGATCGAGGAGCAGGTGTCAGACATGTTCTGAGAGATCAAGGCTTTGTTCGTATCGAACACCTTTTCGACCCTCTCGTTTTCGAAGCGGCATCACCACCGAGTCTGGACCTGAAAATACATGCTATTTCCTTTATTAATATTCCAAAGGATTTGGTTGAATTACTGCTAGAAAGTTAGGGGGTGCAAAAACAGGAACACAGCATTTCTCTCGTTGGTAATGGTGGAAAAGGATGGTTCCACTGTTTTAAGAAAGCTAGGAACTGAGCATGAATCCGTTCTCGGTCACTGTTTTTGAAAAGAAAAACCAACAGTACTGACTGTCAGGAGGCACAGGTTGGCGAGTCCGGGTGAGGTCCACGTTTGAGTAGTCATCTATAAAATTATGCCTTTAATGGTAGTTGCTTCATGTTCCAATTTTTTTTGTATAGAGAAACGCTGAAAAAGCTCTTTCTACCTTCCAGGAATAGTTTCAACAAATCCACTAGACGCGCTCGTTACTAGGAAAAATTCCACTATTAATTAAGAAGTTCGAGGAAAATTATGTATGCCGCGCTTATTTCGTGGATATTCATCACCAACAGATTCTTTTGCCCTTTTTTAAATCTCCAAACAGAATCTTAGGTCATTCTCCCGTAAAATGTATTGCCAAATACATTCTCTTGCCAAATGTTTTGGCTGGATTTTCCGTCGAGTTCCGGCTTTTTAGACAGACTTTCTGGTTTTTTCATAAAGCATAAATTCATCACGTTGCCAGAAAAATGACCGTTATGCATTAATTCATTAATTTTCATCCAGGTACAGCCATAGCTGCAGTGACCTTGTAATTACGTATGATACTAGAAGGCGATGGTGTACAGTACTACATAAAGTGAAGTTAAATCTCACTCTCATCTGAGCTCCATCCAGAAATCATTTCATCGCTTCTCTCATGATCTATGGGGTTATAGTCTGTGGCGTGTGTGGCTTCACTGGAAAGTCGTGGATTTAGAGCATCCATAGAAATCTGGTCGGATTTATGAATCTAAGAAGAAGCTATGCTGCCTCAGTACTTACCTTATAATTTCATCTACGACCAGGGAGTCTTCTCGTAGTGAGGGTGGATCAGCTGAAATAAGACGAATTATTTTGTTACAGTGATACGAGGGAAAATCTCCCCCGACATCGTGAAGGTGAGAAGGTTTCTTGGGGTTATTGGGGTTGAAGGAAATATCTCACCATCTAAGGCAAATTCTTCTTCAGAATCCAGCAGTTCTTCTCGAAGTTTGGGATTATCCCAAACTGGCTGATCAAAATGTATCGTTGTGGTGTCCAGGGAGACGGATGGCGCTTTGCGCACTGCAATCGGCAGCAAGAGTATAAACGATCCAATTTAGTGTATTGGTCGGGAATATCAAACGAAAATTCCAGAGAAAAAACTTACGCCTTTTCTCAGAGAGGTTTGTTGATTTTGGTGGTGGAACCGAAATTGGCTGGTCGTCAATTTTTATCACAGATACCTGTAGCACAAAAGGTTATATAACTGAAAAATAAAAAAAATAATATAAAAGCATATGAAAGTGTAAAGCATATAGAATAGTAAAGAGTAATCCGCCAAGGTGTAAATCAGCAAAATTTTTACAATAAGCCCACCTTCCTTGCCGCTCGTTCCATTATTTCTTCAAATGTGGTGATTGGTTGGGGCGATGGTGATTCCTTTGTGGTTTGGGATTCTGAAAATAGGCTAAATAAATAAATAAATAAATAATCATCAAATTTCAGCATAACGTGAAATTCGGATTGATTTATGGTAACCTACTCGCAAGATCAGCGCAATTTACACTAGCTGCGTGCGTCAGTCGCGCGTCAAACGCACGCACTGGCTTGCGGCGAATTTTTCGTAAAGACCGCTCAGCGTGGCATGTATGTTCATCGCGAAAAAAAAGTGAATACAAAGGAATGTACGATCACCGTGAAGCCGTACACGCGTGCGTCTGAGCTGCGTCAAGGCTGCGACTTGGGCTGACCTTCATCATTAAGACGCACGCGCGTCAAACGCATGCATCTAGTGTAAATTGCCCTATTAGTAACTGCTTTTATTTTAAACGACCGTTTAAAATCTCTTGTATAGTTTATAATAAATCAGCGCGAGTACAATATTATAATAGCGGCGCTTTTCATTTTTCATGTCTAGATCCACAAACCTCTTCCTGACGACTCAGTAGTGGTTGAATTGGACGAGTTTGTCAAGATCGAGCGCTGACTATGTGCTGAAAAACGATAAAAAATGATATCACATTTAACCCATTGATGACCGCGCCCTTCTTCGCGCTTTCTGATATTTTCTCAAGTTCTAGCTGCTTTTTCTGCTCTGAAATTCTGATGAAAATTTTAACATCTATTAAGTATTAATGAAGTACTACTACATCTCAGAAGACCGTTCGATGAATGAAGCTTAGTGGTCTCTCAGTCTGAGCCATGCGAAAAAAGGCGCGTCTCACCGCTCGTCAGTTTGTTAAAAAAAAAAAAAACGTTTTACGAGTACCAAGAACATGTAGGTACATTGTCGCACTCTTTCGGTAAAATGTATTAAACTGCATCTGTCTTGATGTATTACAATGAATTATAGTGAATTTTCTCATTGCTGCTTATACTACACTATTCCAAAAATCACTGAATTGCTTGATTTTGAAAAAAATGTAAAACTACCTCTTTTTCGAGTGGAGCCTTTACTCCGCTTTTTTTTGAGAAAGTCTACAATGTGATTCTACTATTTTTTTAACAGAACTACATATTTATTCTTGCATCGGCACCATCTCTGTTGTGGTGTTTAGTCTTCCCCAAAAAAAAAAAAAAAACACGGCTGATTGCAAAGCATCGAAAGTGGAACGTGGATCAAGTTTGTATGTTACACTTATGCACATCTACAGAGAACGTCAATCACGATTGCGACTCCCGCGGACTGGCGCGCCGCACCTCCTACGCGGCGCGGGCGAAGGAACACCCGACTTCCACGGCGTTCGGCCACGCCGCGTAGGCCATGCGGCGCGCCAGTCCGCGGGAATTGCAATCGTGATTGACATTCCCTGTATTCTTGTACTTTTAGTTTTGCTACTCTCTCGAAAATGGATGCAAATCTATCCAAGAAATGTTTCTGTGGAAATAAACAGTTGTCGTATTGCTACAGCACAACTACAAGAAAATTAAGATGTTAAGTTTCTAAGATGTTATGTTTCCAGAGAAATAAATAGATTTTCCTAGTGAAAAATGTGGACAATTTGCTCTCCTTCTCAGTTTGATGTAAATGAACTCTGAAGTTACAGAGAAAACTTCTGGAATGTTTCTCGGATTTTCATAGTTACTTTTTCCAACTTTAACTATCTTTTGCCACTCCCTCGGGAAACTGTTGGGATGCACGCAAAAAAAAATAAGCCCACCTTTCTTTTTCAGACGTTTCTTCTTCTCGGTTGTTGCACTGCCACCTTTTTTCTTGGTCTCTAAAAAGTTCAAACACAAGTTCACGTTCAACGATATCCAAAAAAAAAGGATATGAGCAGTCTTCTGCTAGGTTTTGTTGCTCTGGCCCAGTGATGGGAGCAGAACGTTTCAAGAAAGCTATGAAGAATAATGGCTAACCTTTCTTTTCTTCTTCTCTGTCGAGCGAGGCAGCCCTCTGACCAAATGCATACTTTTCTGGAAGCGTATGGCTATTAGGTTTTGATGGTGTTTCAATTGCTTATTTTTGATTGACTTTCAAACCACCCGAATAAAACAAATTGAATAAGTAAATAGATAAAATAAATAGATGGAATTTGTAAAACTGTTAGGCTTAGGGTAGGGTAATAATGAGGAATAGTAGTAAATAAAATGAACGAAATAAATACAAACGAAGGCATAAAATTTACCGAAAAATATCCCCTGTTCCTGAAACCCGCAAATAAAATTTGACCTACTTCTGCTCGAGTCTCGGTGTAGAAGCCCGCATGTGCGTTGACAATTCCGAATTCGGCAGTAGTACGTCTGAGGTGATGGAATAGGCATAGAAGGCATATCTGAAACGTACATAACTCTCACTTACTATTTAAGTTCACGCGCTATCAATAAACTAATCAAGGTACGAGAAGAGGTATTGACAAAGGTGATGAAGAGCGCAAGTGGCGAAGAGCACATGTAAATAAGTCTATAATGGGATGTGACGTAGTGAGCGATTAGTCCGAGAGCTGTAATTCAGATGTAATTCAGACTAAAGCGTCCGTGTAATTCATGGGCGCGCTTCGAATTCCTGCAATCTGACGAGAACTGACTAATGAGGCGAAAGAATATGTAAACATATACAGTCTTCCTACGATAAATATTTGCGGTCAACATGATGAGTGTATTCACTCCCAGAAGGCGTAGTCCATTCGAAACGATGAGACCGATGAGGCGGGCAGAAAATCTAGAGGCAACGCGGTTGCGGCGCGGTTCGATTTGGCTGTTTGGGATGAAACTAATGAAGAATGGAAAGGTTAAAGGATGAAGGATAAAGTGGTCGGCGTTGATCAATCCCGTCACGTGGGATGCACCACGCATTCGACTTCATCTGGAATCGTAGAGGCGTTGAATGCGTATGTGCCCTATACAGTTACTTGCGGGGGGCATCCGATGAACCAAGTCAGTGCTTCATCCTCCCAAACTCCTCTGGTACCAATCTACCGACCCCGGAGGGATGGTTGGCTTGGTTGGCCACGGGCGCGGGATCGAACCATCGACCGTGTGCGTACGCAGCGAGCCTCTTACCACTGCGCCACACGCGCTCAATATGGAAAGGTTACGGTGGTAAAGAAGGGAACTTGGTAGAAAGGGACGTAAATATGAAAAAAATATAACAGCAATAGCTGGCCGAATCGGTGTATGCTGCCGAGTCTGCCGCGCCGCCTCTGGATTCGCCGCCGGCGTCATCGGCCCTGTAGTTTCGGATGGACCGCATGACCTTGTCATTAACTGGGCTGACAGATGAGATCTGCCACGTTTTTTCACCAGAAAATTTTTGTGGAAAACACATTGAGCGACAAGAATTTTTTGTGATTACCCTACCTGGAGGCAGTTTTATTGCTAGGCCTTTGTTTCCGACTCTTGTTGCCCTATGGAGCGAAAATTAGGGTTAAACTTGGGTACTTTGACATTTTTACCATGGTAATCTCAGTGACATATCAGGCGGCCACATGCAGCATAGATAGGGTGAAGGTGTGAATACCTCGAATTTTCTTCCTCGTCAACACCGTCGTGAGCACGTTGCCCTGGGTAATCTTAGTGATTAATCCAGTGGTCGCAAGTACCACTGAGATGACTCAGGGTAGTTGTGGTTACCCCTTTCAAATTTATCAGTTGTTGACACGAACGTCAATTCGTCTACCTTGGGTATGCATCCAGCCACAGGCTCGGATCCTGGTGGTATTTACCGTCGTGAAGAGCTAGGCACTGAGAAACTTTGTGAACTATGAACGGGCAGAAATTAGATCCAGTACGCTTTGCTGAGGACAAGCAGATTTTATTAGGTTCAGTTACCTAATTTAGAAAGCAGCTAATTTTAGAACCGCAATAATTTCATTAATTCAGCACGCAGTAATCCTGCTCTTTCAGGGAAAAAAGTAAAGGTTGATTTGGGCTCACGCAAGTGGGGATTGGTAAATCTACATTAATTTAGAGAATAGGAGACATTAGTAGTCGAGCGATAGAAATTTGAACGATTCAGAATTGGAATATAAGTAAAATTATAACGATATGACGGGAAATTCCTCAAATGGAACGTCATCAGCGACTCAACGTTAAAGTTTTCGGGATTGACCCACGTTTCGTAAGAAAACCCTAGAAGCTTTGTGGAACGTTGACACTTCTAAAGGTGAAGCTGATCAAAAGTGACCATCATCATCATGACAATGAACAAGCGAAGGATAAGTGGAACGTCAAGCCAATCATGAATCCCAACGTGGCTTGACTGACATGATCACATGTTCTCATATTTGTTTACGTCGTGGGTGATTATGAATGCGACTAATCCTTCTCACTCACTCGGTAAAGAATTGCGAGGAAGCCTCACAAGACTCGACCGCGAGTCTTCGCCGGTATGACGGTGCTCTACCGTAGGTTCGGGTCGACGCCTACGTAGAATCCCCGAACAAGCCTGTACCTATCTGAAAATTGCTCGTCCCAGAGCTTGCTGACAACTTGTTTTCGCCTTTTCTTGTCGACAAGTTGTCCGCTCAGAGCTTGTAGACAACTTGCAAAGCCAACTACAGACCACTGCAAGTCGTCTACAAGCTTTGGGCCAACAAGTTGTTGACAAAAAAAAGGCGAAAACAAATTGTCAGCAAGCTTTGGATCGAGCAAGTTTCAGATGCGATCAGACAGCTTCTTCTGGGTGTTCTGAGGAGCTATTGCTATGCGACGTACTTATATTTATTATATTTATGATTCATTTTGTTTCACCAATGTGAGCTCTACTAGAGAAATCTGAGCAAGACTTTCCGCCTGTCTTATAAATACTGACATTTTCCCTGCAAGACTCATCCATCCCATCAGGCGGTGGAACTATGTTCTTCAAAGAGACGGCTATGAAATTCAGGAAGAAAACACTGGATTATGAAGCACGATTGCTTAGGAAACAAAAAATATACAAAGAAAGTTTAATTCCAGCATGAGGAAAATTTTTGGAGGGATGCACAAAGATTTCCTGAGATCAAGAGCCATCAGTGATTTTTTGCTGGCTGGTTATCCTTTGTAAAAGCCTTATAGCTTTCTTGCTGCCCTTTCCTTCCTTTTGTGGATTGAAGGGATTCAAAAGCGCTGATGGCTCATAAGTGCATTGACATTAGTTAATTGTTTTTTTTTTCATATAGGACGAAAGGGCGAATATAATTCCATGGATACCTTAGTAAAATCTTCCTGTATCAGCTTTTAGTAAGTAATCAACTTCACTACGTTTTTAGAAATAAAAACTGGCTAGATAGTGATGGAAAACTTCGAATTTCCACTCTGGAGAAAATGATAATGTTTAAAACAGAAGGTAGATCACAAGAGGATACAAACGTGCTGAAGGATATTTACGAAGTCGCTGCAAGAAAGGTGGAGCTTACCAAACCCTTAATCCTTTGACATTTGCTGTCTAATCTTGTGAGCTTTCAAAAGCAAAGCAGAGTAGGCAATGCCGCAAATACACGCATTGACTAATGGCCACTTAGAGGCATGGATATGATCCATATCATGAGTTCTAATGCCAATAGGATAATGGAGAAGACCTTTATCGTTGAAGGTGCTCACGTGCATACGTCACGCAGCAAGGCTGATGGGGAAGGAATAGAAAAGCGGAATAGAATGTTTTATATAGGGCTTTCACTTGCATAATTACCGAGAATTTATGCTCAGTTAAAGTGCAATAATCCCAAGTGTGAAAAAAGAGCAAAAAAAAAGGGAAACTTCGCCTCTAGAAACGCACTTCCTGAGCATGATCCACCATTTTTTATGTGCTCGGAAAATATTTCCTTGGAAAATGCAATTGGGAAAAGCGTTACTCTGTCAATGGCACTGGTCCTGATTTAATAGCTATATTCTTGGTGATGGTCGTATCCCATTACGGTTATGAGCCAAGGTTTTCTTGAGGTAGAAGTAGTTGCACAGCTACGGCAAGCCTTACCCTTGACCTTATCCTCCAAGAAGGAAGCAACAATAGCTCCTAGAACACTGCCTTCTATCCTCCCCAAAAAGGAGTACTCAACACAAAAATTTCTTCAAAATGCTTTCTGGGGTTGGAATAGTTGGTTGCGTGACAACCGGTACGCTGCTGAGCTGCGATTGGTCCGTTCATGAGCGCGTCCCGACCGCAGCCTTCGAAAGTACGAGCTGCGCTGGGGAGAAATTGACAGGTTTTCTAAAGCAGTGAGAGACGGGTGGATGCTGTCAGTGCCGAATAATTGTAAGGAGGTATAAAAAAAGGATCATTCAATGCGTTGGACTCGAATTACCTAGCTGAATCTGGGAATTATATGCCCGCGGCGCGGTCGCGTCGCGGCGCACGTCCTGACCGCCCCCGGGGACAATCTGAACAAGTCCAAAAAAGCGATCTTGGAGCATGCCTAGATAAATTGCTGTTGATAACTACAGGGTCTCGAAATTGCTGCTCTCTCTCACAGAATGTCCTAATGGTCTGTACTTAGGTTTCGAAGTTTAGAAGGCGAGAGAGAGAGGGAGAGAAAGGGCAACAAGAGGAAGAGAGCGGTGACGCCAGATGAATTTTAAGGGGCATTCATGCATAACTATCACCAACAAACCTTTAACGCGAAAACTGCATGGGTAATGCCTTTCTCCACGATGATGTGCATGCATATTTCCTTATGAATGCATAGCAGCATTTATGCACAAAATGCTTTTAGCAAAATTATGTGTTCATGGAAATGGCTGTAGGTTAGGTGCCTATTATGAGAACATAATTATAGAAGCATTTCCAGGAACTGCTGTCAAGCATAGATTGCTGCAAAACAGTCAGCATTAAACCTACTTTACCATAGGTAGGGAAGAAACAGTTAGAGGCCGGAAAAAAGCCCCGATCTCAGAAGTTTTTTTCCAAGTTACATGTAAGCTTTTAGGACTAAAACAACTTACATGCAATCTTATTTACCCTTCCCAACATACATGCAATCATTCTCGACTGAAAACAAATTACATGCGACATTTTCTAGTCAAAACAACTTACATCGAACTTTTTTGGACTCAGAACAACTTACTTGTAGGCTTTTCTGAGTCAAAACAACTTACATGCAATCATTTCAAGGCCAAAACAACCTACATGTAAGCTTTTGCATATTTCCAATTTACACGTAACCTTTTTGGGTTCAAGACAAGTTATTTGTAAGCTTTTCGAGCCGATACAACTTACATGTAATGTTTTCGAACTCAAAACGGCTTACATGTAAGCTTTCGCATATTTGCAACTTACATGTAACATTTTGAAAGCCCAAACATGTTACATGTAAGCTTTTAGGGGTTTACACAACTTACATGTAACATTTTGGGAGGCCAAAACAAGTTACATGCAAGCTTTTGGGCATGTTACATACAAGCTTTTTTCTCTGCGCACTGCACGACTCGCGCGCTATCTCGTGCCTGCCACGTTGCAATCGAAAACATCGATAGGATAGATTCACGACGCTTCCTCCGATCATTTCCTGCTTTTGTTCACTCCAAGTCCTCTTGCGCTTTGTTTTGTGTTGGGCTACCGCTTTTCCCCTGTGAAGTATGGCACCCTGCGTCGCTGAGACTATTACAATTGTGCGTATCGATTGTGGTCTGCGCAGGGTGCTACACTCCACGTGGAGTATGTGCATATCTGTATATATAAAAGCGAGGCTGTATATTTGTATGTTTGTATGTATATTTGTATGTTCCAAACAGAAATCGCGGAGGATGAAATAAACCGGACCACATTTTGCATGTGAACCCTACATAGGCAGGCGGAGGTTATAGGACATTTCTCATCCGGAACTGTTGATTGGTTGTCGATATCGATTAAATCGATTTTATTGATTTTCCGCCGTTTCCGCCCCTACCTTGCTGAAGACATGTCCACTGGTGTTTCTCAATGAACTGAGCACAAATATGACCATTTCGCGAGGTGTTGATTTATCGGTTTTATTGATTTTTCGCTGTTTTTCCCCAGAGATACAGGGAACGTCAATTACGATTGCCACTACCGCGGCCGCAGCATGCACGCGGCGCGGGCGAGCGCTGTGCATTTTGGGTGTTGCCTCACCCGCGCCGCGTGGATGTTGCGGCCACGGGAGTGGCAATCGTGATTGACGTTCCCTGTAGGTGGGGATACGCCTATTGGGGTTATTCAATACGCTGAACACAAATATGGCAACCTCTTCGAGCCAACTTATCGATTTATAGGTATTATCTCATTTCTTCACTATTCTTCCCTCTTCATCTGAGGTTCCCCCTCTCGTACGTTCACAGTCTTCGGAAAGTCCAGGTGAGAAGTGGGATCTGGCGCGCAGGTAGTGTAGTTACGTTCCCCCTCCTCCCAGCACTTCTCTATCTATTTGTGAGAAGACCCAAACTCCTATGAAGGGTAGTAGAAGCCTTCTACTACGGAACCCAGAAAAATCTCTGGGAAGTCTGTGAAATCGGTAGGGCACTTCTAAGTTCACTGCTAGCTTTGCTTTTGGCAGTGGTCAGAATTTTCGCATGCAAGCACGGAAATCGCTTTACAACAGCTATTTTCGCATGTTTAAGAGCAATTTCAATACTGTTTTTTGTTACAGATCTGTGAATCTGCACTTTAGTAATAGAAACATGATAATTTTGGATTTATGGAATGACAAAATAGCCTCATAATGTGAGTATTCTTCTCTAGTGCCACAATGGAAACAAATATTCGTCTATCGAGGTCCTACATCTATTCTAGGAGATTCCGAAGTAGTTTCTAGATCCTGCAGACTATGGCCTTCTTAAAGCCGTGCAGGAATTTGGACTCTCTTCCGAAATTTTGGAGAAGGCCGGAAATGAATTTCAGTTAATCAGTGTGCGTGCCGGGTCAACGTCTCATCTACTTTTTGACAAGCCTGGGCCGTTACCAGTGGAAGAAACTTTAGAATCCAAAAAAAGTTATTTATGTTAACAAGTGGACTGTCAATGCACAGCAACCATCGACTTTTCCAGTTTTTTCTTCCTCATGTTTTGAATATTCAATATGCTTGTCTAAAGACTTTTGCCGCCCACTGTACATGTAAGTTTTTTGTAAGTTTACGTGCAACCTCTTTGTAAGATTACATGTAAGTTTTTTGTAAGCTTACATGCAAACTTTTTGTTAGCTTACATGCAACATTTTTGTGAGCTTACATGTAAGCTTTTTGTAAGCTTACATGCAACGATTTTGTAAACTTACATGTAAGCTTTTGGAGACAGAAACAACTTACATGTCATATTATCACTAACTTGCGTGAAGCCTTCACGTAAGCTAGAAATAAGATTGCATGTAACTTGGGAAAAAACTTCTGAGATTGAGCTCCATGACGGTGTAATATTATGTATTCATTATGTCTGCGTATGACTGCAACTGTGTTCCGCACGACTGCATCGAAAACATGCCCAGTATCTTCAACATTATGTTCAATGATGCTGCAAACTGCGAGAGACGAAAAGGCCAATGAGTTGTTAAGAACATAGTTTTCACAGTGCCTAAATGGTATCAGTGGACGAAGGAAGAGGGTCTTAGAAGCAAGAGGACGAGAATAATTCAGGGTGTGAGTCGCACTACAGCGGAGGTGTCTAATTATTAATGTGACAATTTTTCTTTCTTATCCATATTCTGATGCTTACTTTATATTTCTCAGCCTTTCTATTTTTATAGATGGAATAATGCGTCGCCAAAATTTACTTCAAATCACAAATCATTGTCGAAATGACATTAGCGGAATTTTACCAGAATTTGATAATCAAGAAAAAGTTGCCCCAGATCAAAACATTGGTCAACTTCTGACAAAGCTCTTCGAGAAATTGGGTAAAATATTTTTTTTGAAACGTAGAGTTTTGTGGAAACATCCTATCTAGCGGAATTTTACCAGAATTTGATAATCAAGAAAAAGTTGCCCCAGATCAAAACATTGGTCAACTTCTGACAAAGCTCTTCGAGAAATTGGGTAAAATATTTTTTTTTGAAACGTAGAGTTTTGTGGAAACATCCTATCCAGCTTTTTCGAAACCTCACAGACCCCGGTTACCATATTATTGGGAGAAAAGTATTTTCAACCTCATAAAAAATTGCGGGCGCGCGTGGTGCAGTGGTAGTAAGGGGCTCGCAGTGCACGCACACGGTCGATGGTTCGATCGCGCCCGTGGCCAACCAAGCCATCCATCCCCCGGGGTCGGTAAATTGGTACCAGAGGAGTCTGGGAGGAATCAAGCACTGATTTAGTTGATCGGATGCCCCCGCAAGTCACTGTACTGGACACATACGCATTCAACGCCTCTACGATGCTCAGATGAGGTCGAATGCGAGGCGCATTCCACGTGGATTGAACAACGCCAACCACTTTATCCTTTCATCCTTCAAAAAATTGCACAGGAAAAAATAAGAAAATAAGAGAAAAAGAGCTAAGAAAAAAGCAGATGTTGCAAGAAAATATAATACATTTTTCTTAGGTTAAGAAAATCTAGGTGTTATGAGAACAAAACGGGTATAATGCATAAATATTGTAGTCGATGAAGACTACCGAGAAGAGCACCCAATCCCAACAATGCTCCAACTTACACCATGTAAGAAAAAGACGAGGGCTCATATGAACAGTTAAGATTACTCAGCGTAGATGTGTTGGTGGCCGGGGGCCGCAGTTGTCAGTGAGACTACCCAGGATAAACATCTTAACATCACACAAGTTTGCACATGCTTAACAGAAGCTTGAACAGGTTTACCCTGGGTAATCTTGATGATGTCCCATGTTAAATATAGATAACACCTCAATCCTGGGTAATCTCGAGGTGCATGCGACGCGAGTTTTAGAGAGAGGGGCTGTCAGCTCATATCTTTTCCAACATTCATTTGCATGCAAGACAAAACCAGAAAACACGAGTAGACCACCTATAACAAGATTTTTGGGTTTACCATGGTAGTTCTTGGGTAGAAAGGGGGAATAACTCTAGGTTAATTGTCGTTAAATGTTACGCGATAATACATATTGTTCGATTCGTATTTGACGAGGAAATTTCCGCCTTTGCCTTCAAGCTCAGGATAGGTTACGAGCGAAAAGTACAGATGGGTACAATCCAAAGGACTAGAACTTAAAGTTGTAAGGGCGAGTTGTCACAGTTTTTCAACTAAATTAGACATGGATTTTCAAGAACGAACCTCCCCACAGGGAGGGAAACTCACTGGAAAAAGTCTAGGAGTGTGAGGGTTATGATAGAGTTACAACAAAAAATGGTGTCTGCCTTCATAGGCAGAAAAAAAAGGAAGTCCTCAGCGTATGGAAAGTCCAGCGATGCCTAAAATGCCCAACATTTGTGCTGCCTCAACTGTCTTTAGAGTTTTCGGAAATCCAAAAAAAAATCACCGTGAACGTGAAGTTAGGACATGATCTCTATAGGAACAATGTATTCTGTAAGTTATTGCTGTTAAAAATAATATTTTAGATGGAAAAATGCCACCGAAGAGGGGGCGCTGACCATTCGCTTACTGTGTAACGCGAGCATGCACCCTGGATTGTCTCCAGGGCGACCGCGATATCGTCACAGCGACATCTTCGCCTGACAATGGCGCTAAATTAGAGCATCAATCTAAGGTGATTGTGAGGCGAATATTTTGTTGTTCAAAGAGGAAAGCGGGACTAAATAGTGGCTATCTTTGATGAGCGTAGATATAGACCTCCTGTTTTCCACAAGCGAACAGGGAAGAGTACGTACTACTATGAGAAACGAAGCGGAATAAATTAAGTGAAGCCTTGTGCTTCAGGGCAAGGAAAGACCTCTAAGAGAGCTGATTTACTAATCTATTGCCGAGAGGCCTTTACGTCAGCAAATCCTTCACGAGAGGGGCTTCTCCAACCAATTAGGGCTCATGTACGGGGACTATAAACAGAATCACTTGAGTTCCGACGAAAGGCAGGGAAGTTCTACTTCCTGCAGATTCACTTGGCAGAAATGGTGAGTGATTAATATGCATGAGAAAGAGGGGGGGGGGTGTTGTCCAGTAGTCTTGGAAGCCCTACTGTTTTCTTTTGAAAATCTCTTTTTTGCATACGATGCCGGAGTGACTCGTCATTTATTTCGAGGAAACCGCAGCACTTGAGCCGGGAAAACCCTGGAATGTAAACCAGGTCACTTAAGGGGATTTTCCCGAGGGAGGTTTTGCGTTTCACACTCATTTGTCGACCTATATTTTACGATTAATTTTAAAGGAGGGTTTTGCACTAGCAGCATTAAACTACTACGTCAGTGCAAAAGTTCTGGGCAGTTGCACCTAATTTCTTTGACGCGCCATAACTCAACTCAAAGTGAATCATTTGATCCGAATCAAAAAGAATTGGCATCTGTGTAATGTTGTCAACAGGGTGCGCAAAGTAGGGTCTGTTCACGAGATGTTTTACAGCGGATGTAAAGTCGTAGAGGCTTGAAAAGAAGATGTTCTTCTGGATGTTGGTCTTGAGAGTATACATGCTGAGTTAGAACTTCGGGGACCAATTGGTCATCTTTTTAGACGGTTGACACTGCAACACGTTAGTGTGTGCTATACCGCAGCAGAGATGGCGGACTCACACAAAATCCATCTCCTCATATTTCCTTTCATACTAATTCCCTCCAAGTCACGTGGCATGAGTGGCTATTTTCCTCGCAAAGTCCTGCACACTTTCCACTAGGTCTGATTCAACCCACCCTTTTCGGGAGCCTTTGTGCAGGTCAAATTGCTGATCCACTTGTGGGGCATTTTGCAAGCTCTCATCTCCGCTCAGAAATCGTAAGCACCTACGAACGGTTCCCATTTCGGAGAGGATACCCTACACAAACATATTCTTTATTGCGATGGTCGCCTTCCCTGCGAATCGGCCGAATTTCAATTCATAAAGCAAAATTTCGCGAAATCGCTTATTGCACATAGCATTGCTTTCATACCTGAAACGCAGCGACGCTGTGTCGTAGATCAAAGCCAAAAGTGGTAAGAGTAGTAGATGTTCCAGGCTACCAGCGCACATGAAAAGAATTGCAGAATAATGCATCAGTAAGAAACAAAACTATGTTGAACAGCGAATTACCACCAACTGCCCCGGAACTTTTGCACGCACCTAATAAAATGCCGTTCATAACCTTTGCAAAAATGGTGCGCACGAGGCATTAATTTAAACTGACACTTTTTTTGGCGCGCTTATTGAATTTTTTCGTTGACGCTTTCATCATAGCAATATGTAATCCGCCGTGATACATACTCCTGAATCACCTGTTCCTAGAATTCTCAGCGGCTTCACTGTTAAAGAAGCAATGAGCGATTGATGACGAGTCGAAAGCACGGTTCCACCTCTCAGAATCGGTTTCAGAATTTTCACAAGGAACGACTCTCCCAACAGCTGCTGATCACAATGGTATAGGTGATTATGTGCGAAGCTGCCGAAAAACCCAAACTGCCTATGCCCCAAATGTTGGAGCTTATGGGCTGAGCCAAGGGGCGGGGCCAAGGTGTGAGGACGAGATTTCGGGATAATGCACTCCCAAAAGCGCACCTACCGTGAAAATTCGTACTTCTCATAAGAAAAACCTAATCATCATATTCTAGCGAAGTAGAAGTTGTGTACTGTGCCAGAGTTCCGGTTTGGCTTCATCTACAAGTTTGGGTTCAACGACAGGTTTTTCGGCAGTTTTGCACAGAATCACGTACTCTCAACTTTCAACTGCCGACTTCCGATCCTACAAAGTACTTCCACTCATCCGTGCTCTGCACGCCATTCGGCGGTAGTCATGCTTCGGCACAAGTCTATATTAGAATAAACCGAGCTACGCAAGAGAGGCGCATTAGCAAGAGCGCAGACCAAGTGCGACCTCAAAGGAAGGACCACCTTAACCAGTCTAGATCGCTCATCAGCACAAGTTCCCTATGCGCAGTCCACTTTCAGTGCATCTCTTCGTATCATGAATATCGTAGGCTCCTGTATTGAATTTTTTATTGGCTAGCTTTCGGTATTTAACACCGTTGTCAGATCAGGCTATGCAAACAAGATGACAAACAATACAACAACTAAATCAGTAGACGAAGTCAGTCTAACCATGTCAGTTCATCGAGAACAGCACTCACTTTATTCGCAAACAGCTGGTAGCTAACGGAAGCAACTATTCTGTGCTCAGATGTCGACTGTAAAGCAGCAGCTTCGGGCTGATTCAAGGCCCTATTTAGTAAGGCAGCGTCCTTCACGGCAGGTATGACTCCTCTCACCGATAGCTCTTGTCAGGTGTCAGACCACTGAAGCGATTTTCGAAGCGAATGCAGGGGCGTCAGCGCTCGCTTTACCGATTCTTCGCGTACTTTGAAAGAATGTTCTTTTAGCTTCTTCAAGCAAACTCGATAAAATCAAGGATGTTTTCTTTCTTGCTCACATTCTTGCACATTTCGCTATTTGCGTTGAATGTCCACGGTGCATAGTTAGTTAGTGATTAGGTCTTCTATCGCTCCGATGTATAAATAGCTACAGTATCACTTCCTTTTCTGACCTATCAGAAATAGAAGTAAACAACGGCATGATATTTTGCGATTACTAGGTAATCATTAGAATCATTATGTCGTTGTATTATTCGACGAAGTGCAGCCTTTTGCACTGTACACGTGCATAAGCATTTTTAGGGCTGTCGCATATATTTCTTTTTGCTTTAGGCTGCCACTATACTCCTCGAGGAGTATAGTGGTTTCGGTCGCCGCTGTCGTCGACAATGGCGACCGACGGTCGCCGCTGCCGTTTGTAGGTAAAGGTAGGTTTTTTCATTTTAAGGTGCTCTCATATCCTTATTCTGCTGTTTTTATATTGTGATTTCATTTAATTGTTTGTATGTTGTTGTGTATTGCGCTATTTCTCCCGTTTTTGTCCCTACTATTTCTTGTCAACGTGTCGTTCATTTTTTCTACATTTCCATTGCTGCTATATTCTGCATTTAAGGTCTCGCCCGGAATCCGGTACCGCAGAAAGGAAAAGGCTGCCAACATTAAACTAAAAGTGGGATTTTCTGGAGCAATGGGAGAGCACTCCCACTTTAAAACTTCGAAACATGGAGAACGTTCTGCTCAAATATGCGCAGAAGGGTTATTTGATGCTGAACGCGAATATCATATCTATTTTACTTCATAACTTCCATTTTCGTAGGGATACGGCAGATGTACCATGCGATGTCTTATGAAACATTCTTAAATTCTATAAGCTTGTTTCAGACACTGATAACGATTACAAACATCTTTTTGTATGCCACTTTTGTTTTCTTTCCAAAATCAACATTCTCTCCATATACTACCATGAATTTTCGAGGTTACAATGCAAAACAAATGTGAAAGTAGTGATCAGCACATTGATCAGCTCTTGTAGGCAAAATCTCAAGAGATTGTATGAGGTAACTTATCTAAACCATATCTTTACTAACTATACAAAATTAGGATTAAGCTGCTAATTTGGGCCAATTGGATGTCGTATTCGTATTCAACACCTCAAATGGCAACTCTATTCATGTTCACGAAAAACAATTTTCATGTTTCTGAAGTTCAGTGCGGGAGTGCTCTAGTAGTTTCGGACGAAAGTTCACCGCTCACACGGTAAATGTGCCGGAGTTTTTGAAAAATTCCACTCTTATTCAAAGGCGACGGTCTTTTCCTTTGAACGATGTCGGATTCGAGGCACGACCTAAAGTAAAAAACATGGAATGTGGAAAACATTGTACAACACGTAAACAAGAAAAGTAAGGAAAATCACAGCGGAAACAATTCAGACAATGCTACAACACAAAGAATGTCATCACATTACCAGATCCAGCAACATAAATATGAAAAACACTTGAAAATGAAAAAACCTACCTTTGTCGCAGCGCTCGTCGTCGCTGTCGTCGATCGAAATCGGCGACGGCGTGTCGACGACAACGGCGACGGTCGGTCGCTGGTGTCGACGAAAGCGACGACCCACGTCAGGGACGATAGAATGGACTCATTTCTTGTAGAACATGTGCGTTTACGGCTCAATAATTGTGATCTGCCGTGCCTACTTGAGGTCAATTTAAGAGTAACCTTTTATATGTGTTTTCGTCAAATTGGCTGGTTCTTTCTTCGCCAATTCGAGGTCACTGCTGACTCATGTGATTCCTGGTACCAAGCTAAACATGTTTGACCGTATGGAGATCTGTGGCTTTCTCGAACATTCCAAATGTTATAGATGTTCGCGATGTACACGATGGTGCATATCATAAGAAATGGTATTTGAATTTTCCTTTCGCCTGAGGAAGAGGGATCACCACGACTATATGAGAGGGAAGGATGCGCTGGAACTTCTACAGGGTGGTCCAAAAATACGGAAATGAAAAAAAATAAATATGTGCTTTAACGGTGATCCCTAGTCAGACTCTTTGAAGTGTTCGAATAACGAGTTTAAAAATTAATTCATGACAAAGGTTGACGAAATCTTTATACAATGGAATGAGAAATGAAAGGTAATCGAGCTAACACGTTTTGTATCTTTCCGGTGTGTTCACCACGGAAGGGCGACGATTCGATCCGGTTCCTTCATTTCTTGTTCCAATACGCCATTGTTGAGAAAGCATGGTAGAATAATTCATTGATCCTTCCCTTCCAGAAGCTTTGATCTAAAGAATAAACAAAGTTTTGAGATATCGTTTCTGTTCCAAAAAAAAACAATTGTAATTTTGTAGTAAAAAAATACAAATTTTCCTGTATCTCCCGCAGTGAGTGGAAAACATTCTATGATCCAAACGCACCAGAGCAACAAGTTCCGGGATTCATAAGGAGACATACGATAAGTGTTACTAAAGGTAACAGGAAACAAAACTCCTTGACGTGAGTGTAGAATATAGAATGCATTTGCTTGGCCATTCTGGCAGATCCATACAATAGTCAAGTTTTTGAAAATATCCTCGTAACTGAGCCGAAATTTTGAGGGTAAGTCAATTTTCTCTTTGGGCTTACTTTCAGAATTGGAACTGCGCCTAGTGCTTTAGGTGCTGTTTGACTTAGAATTGGCTCTACCAGGCCAGAACCTGTCTCTGTTTCATCTAACGATGCGGCGACGTCTTCAAAAAAACTTGCTCAATCCGTCGAAGCCGGCGAAGGGTTAACGATTGCAGTCCCAGGTATGTTCCCAATTCTGGTTTTTCATGACAGTCCTTAGAATTAAGATTGCTCCATAGAAGAACGCAAATTCCAAGCTAGTGATCCCAACATAAGAACTCGATTTGTGAACTACACTTGTTCTCTGGCGGAAACCTGTTTAGCCTTAGAGAGGATGAAAACGCAAAACAAAAACGCAAATTGGCTGGTTGAACCCTACGTTTTAGACCCAATGCAACGCGTCAAATTGAGGATTTGCCATCGATTTCTCAAGAGTTGAACGGAGTTGGTTCTATACTAGTCCAATCGACGTGATTCCTACTCCTTTCAAATTAGGGGATCAAATACTTTACGTTTTCATACTCTGTACTACATCTATTGAAGCTTCTCATACGGAGGAGTTCTAAGATAAAAATAAAAAAGGTAATGTCTTACAGCAACCAGTCCGATTATACGGCGGCGACGGTTTTTCTCTTGCACCTTGACATGTGTTATAGTGATGATGGGAAGGAGGAACCAGGCAAATGGCGTTACCTGCGAAGTCAAGTCATTTAATCAATAATACCCATCACAATTTCCCTTGTATCTAGAAAAAAATTTGATGGAAAATTAGCTTGGTCGCCAACTCACATTAGCCGCTAAGCGATATCCAGCGAATTGCGGACTTTCTTGTAGATACATTCTTACGTATAAAGTGCTGCATTCAAAAACAGTCGAGGCTGTTAAATGAAGAGCTAGAGCCCAGCAAAGAAGGGCTGTGGTGGTTTGATTCTCCATTAATTGGAACCTGGATGATAGTGCAAATCGGTTTCTGAATGAAATATTTGGTAGGTGTTGTCTCGGAAGCACTTGAATACGACTCACCGCTCAACAGCTTTTCTGTTGACAATATATAGAATGACGGTGATGAAAAGACAAACAACGTTGATTGCGACGAATATTTCTAGCACAATTGAAAAATATTTCGAGTTCTGTAGATTTATAGGAGGAAAGAGAGCATTTCCAGTAACGGTGTTGAACATGTCAAAAGGCGTATGAAATACGCACACGATAATGAGGGCGAGGACCGTCTTAAACAAAAGAGTTTTCTTTGGAATCGTGACTTTCAGTGTAAGGAGGAGCTATACATCTTAAAGTTTTGCTTAGTACCCCTCCAGATCCTTATGCGTTGTTTGGTTGCATCTCGCGATCCAGTTGCCAAACATACGTACATCAAAACCACACATTAGGACTCATTGTCAGATATGTTTTCCTTCAGATAGTATGTTATGATAAGGTTGCTCTTTTGAATTAGTCAGTTTTCAGCTTCACAAGCGCTGCTACCCGAAGAGCCAAAGGCTTATTTGCGGGTACCCTATGGGGCTGGATACATTACCCCCTGAGTAGCTACATTTTAGAGGTCCGTGTAGCTCTATCTTTGGAAGGCTGGACTTGTTCCATCTTAACTTTTCCCTCTCAGGCAGATGTCTGGTGTGCTACCACTTTGAATTTTGTTGTACGGCAACTCTTCTGCCCATGGAGGAGAGTTTCGGGCGCGCTTAATCAACACTGATTCTGGAGTGCTACCGAATTCGCTGATCTACCCGTACTTTTACGGCTACAGGGCTTGCCTTTGACGAGGATAGAGCTGCGCGAATGTTTGGCATGACATTTTTCACAGTGGGAAATAAAATTTTTGCTTCTAATTTAAAGAATTGGAACCGATGAATTTTCTACTTCGATACGAGGGAGACTTTGGCTAAATCCTTATGATCTTTTTGCCAAAACATGGCTTTTCCACGTGGGGCAAAGATTTTGCCTTCGCGACAACAAACGCTATTCTCCACAGCAGCCAATAGTATTTATATAGATAGTACAGGTAGTATTGATACAGCTATCGGCAGCAGAGTCCCCTTGAACTTGACACTCAGAAAGGATCTTTACCCCTTAATCAGAGCTCTCTTCGGTTTATTAGTCCAACTTTTCTTGGAATTTTCGCGTAAAATTGCGGTCAGTTCATTTTGGGGATTGCGAATAAACAAAAGCCTCTGTTGAAGGTAAATGAGACTGTAGCATTTCCTAAAGAATTCTAAAAAAAACTATACGAATTTGAAGTCATATTATGAAACTCAGGCGCGGTTTAATCAATGATTTCTGATGCGATTGAGATAATTCTAAAGCAAAGTTGTACATTGATTTCGGACGACTTGGGCATACATGTAGTGCTTTGAATTTATGTTTTGGCAGCGGAAGATTCCATTTATCAGCTTGTACATTAAGAGTACCTATGGCTTTCTGGATTCTGACGTTGTAGTTGTGTGACACTATAGGGTTGGAAGCTTATAAATTTTCAGTGAATAGATGTACCCTGTCCCTTTTTCCATGATAACCCCATAGAGCTCACAGGCACATATATTTAATACAATTAGAGATGATTAATAACTGACTTACTCATCTCAGTATGAGACGTGACCTTGCGAAAACTGAGATAATAAAGCTAACAAACCAGTAATAAAGTTAACGAACCAATTTCATAAAGCTAACAAGTTGACATTAAGTTATTTATGGCTACAGTCTGTCTCGGAATCATTGGCGGACTGCAGGTGCGGCTCCGCATCGTTGCAGCTCCAGAAGTGCAGCGCGACCGAAACAAAGGATGCGGTGGGACCATGCTCCTAGTGAGAGTGCCGAGAACATCTCCCATGTGCACCACCCGCCAACTACTTTGAGAGCGACTGTCTTGTGGCAGTACTGCAGTTTTTCAATGTAACGTGGTTGAATGCAATCAGAAAACACCAGATATTGCTAATTCCAGCCATGATGTAGACCACTCGGCACGCCAAGGGCCGCCAAATCGTCAGCCTCATTGACACTTACTACACACTAAACATGTGGATGGTATCAATGCTGGATCTTCTAAAACGAGTTTTTTGGTCTCATTTATAATAGAAGGAATTGTAGAGCGTGACAGCAGTTCGGTGGCTGTCGAGAGATCACAGGGGGCACGGCGCGAGATCAGTGATTTTAATGTTCCCACCGTGTGAAGATCGCAAAAAACAGGACCAAAAATTCGATAAAGGCCCTGCTATCCGTGAGTGACTACCACTTCTTCTTTGACTTCTTCTGTCGAAGGTCCAGATGCTTTACAGCTGCTTTGCCCCCGGTCACATCAGTGGCTGCAGATGTATTGTCTGTGTATTTTTTTATTCATTTCCGGGGTTTTGCCCAGAAATGAGTTTTTTTTTTCTGAATAAGATTACCGTTGCTCTCGTTTGATCAATTGTAATTCAACTTTTATCACTCAGTATTTGCGTTTTCGATTCTTGTGTTTTTATCTATGCCGTTGAGGAGGTGAGGGTTCCTCGTGACTAAATGGGAACCGGGAGGGTAGACAAAAAGGGTGAACAATTTTGAGAATAAGCTTTTACTAGCTGACTACTCCAGTGCTCGTGTGTTATTCGAAACTTGTTCCCACATGCTATGTATGAAGGTGGTGTGGGAGTATTATATGAATCCAACCAGTAATTGCATTACTGCGTCTTGGTGTGGTACGGAGAGGCCTACACAGAATCTTTGACAAAGTTAATGTCTCCTATGAAATAGATGACTGTTGAGGGCTTTCATTCACGATAATGTGTAAAGCTGACATTGTGAGTAACACTTCATACTCGTTAAACTAATGACTTACAGAAACAGCCAATAGCAGTTGTCCAAGGCGAGAAGACTGCTTCTCATAACGCGTTAAACGAATTGTCGCAATACAACGCTCAATAATAAGTGACACATGAAGGAGTCTTCTTAGAAATCCAAAAAATGTAAACGACAGCCGAGCTGTTATGTAATACACCCTTTGAGAAATGGCACAAGGATCTTCGATTACGAAACAATATGCATATATGTTGTGTAACTAAAAACCACTCTTTTCGGAAAAGAATCACACCTTTGTCGCCCATTTGTAAGTAAAAGTATGAAGAAGATGCCAACCTGTGTGAGCACATAAAGCGAAGCATGGAAACATCCACAAATCAATGTTGCATAGAATAATACCTGAAAACATCTTTAATTTTCCATCCTGATCAATATCTCCACAATTCCAAAGGGATGCAAAATTTTACTATCAGTTTCATTTCTGCATTAGCATCGCTTACATTATGATTAGCACTCCTCGAGGTTGTAGCTTCCATATTTTCCTTCCTAGCGACTAACTATGGATAACAATATACATTTAGCCTATTTATGGTCTAGCTGTTGGCGCAGCAAATCTCTTCGTTGGATGTAAAATGTCACACATACAGCAAAATTGGTCGAAAAGTTGCTCTTCAACTGGTTTTTCTCGTGAAAACACAACACATAATTGTCAGTCTTCGTTGGAGCTTCTTCTTTCTTCTTCTTTAACGTTTGTCCCTTTCGGTGACGGGTTCCGTTTTCCCGAACTTTTGACGCCATTTTGCTCTATCGTGCGCCTGGTCTGGGTGGGCCCTCACATGCTTAAGGTCGGCGTGCAGTGTGCATAGCCACCTTGGTTCGGCCCTACTTTTGCGTGTTTTCTTAGTACTTCGAGATCAAGGCCTACTTTGCAGATGGTGTCTTCGTTGGCGCGCAGAACGTTGCCGTATCACCTAAGGCGAGTTTCACGAAGTTTGTCGGCAATCGTTGCAATGCGAACCTCTATCGGTTCTTCTCATTGCGGATGCGGCCTGCACGCGTGACACCGGCCGTCCATCATAACATCACGTGAAACACCGCATTACATCTGCGGGGGACCGCTTCGCCGGAGATGACCTAACCGGATAGCCCTGAGCATACTAGTGGCGGCGGCGATTTGGTCGCCACGCGATTTAACTTGCAAACATCACAGGAGCTGCCGTAGCCATCCCACGCGCATTCATTTTCAACAGCAACACATGATCGCACGGCCGATTTTGACCGCTTCACAGGAGGAAACGCGTGGCGACCAAATCGCGAGCCAGTCGCGCTCTGGGCATATTTTGTCTTGTGAATCACCAGCGAGTTTCCTCATTTCTCATGCAGTCGCGTCGCTACGTCTATACTTAGCGACGCGACTGAATCGCTCAGTTTCTTGCTTCTTTCTCGTGAAAATTTCTTCTATTTCGATTCATTTCTATAGGTTTCTCGCTATAACAGCTTCCTTGCTTGAGATTTGGGGTAAAATGGAGTTGGGGGGGCACTTGGTGTTGGTCGATAATATTACCTGTCCTACACGTTTTGACGTGTTTGCATTTAAGGTAACTATTGTACTTTAGGATAGCTAACAAGTTAAAGCGTTCTAAATGTGTCAGCTAACAAGTCGGAACGTGTAGGACAGGTCATATTATCGACTTTTGTTAGGTGGCCCCCCCCAACTCCATTTTACCCGAGATTTGATGAGAACATGGGTAAACCTCTCCTATTTCAAGCAGTATGCTCTTAATTTCTTCCCAAAATGCAGTATTCTAGAGTGTTTTCTATCCTTTCTTCATAGGTGAATCAGCATTCTTTCGAATTGCGGATCTCTTATCAAAAAGACAACAAATAATAGTGCCCATTAGGTTAAATAGCGAGTTAGAACCAGTTCGAAGTAATGAAATAGTCTTCGAAAACTAACTAGAAGACGCAATTCCAACTGGAAAGCTTTTTATCACGGCTTATTACCGCTAGATACGAGAAACAAGTGTGATTATAGCTTGAATATCGAAATTGCAAATTGAGCCTAACGAATCATTCAATGCCATCGCCAATCATTGGATGAAGTGTGCCCTAGCACGCGATCCAGTCGCGGCGACTGAATAGCTGGTGCAAAACTGAGTCGCGGCGACCAAATCGCGTCGCCGCAAGTATGCCCGGGGCTGATGAAGCATAAATACGGCCTTTGATCACTACTAGATAATGTGGTTTCCACCGACCTTATCAAGGATTTTTCGTAAGTGACTGAAACGACTAGGCATAATGACTAAAAATACTTGACTAGCAATGCGTTTCGATGAATCATTAACTTTTATTGTCACTTTTTCCATCTGAACACAATTTTAGCTCAGATTTTGTGATGCAGTCGACCCAGACTCTAAGTATTGCAAGAATTCCTCGTCATGCGTAAGTGTTACTATTATATTTCTGGATTCAGAAACTTCATTGTTGGCTCACAGTAATTAATATTGTCTAATTGTCGATCACCTATTGAGATAATACTATTTAGTCCGATGAATTAAATCTGACGAGTCGTTTAATAAGAACACTTTCATTAGCACAGTTTCTCTAACAAGGTAATCCTATAATGTCGTTGCTCCATAATAATGTTACACTGTTAGACATCAATTGCTGCAACCGAAAAATCATATTCGGGATGAGCAATGACTACGATCAGAGACGGAAGAACAAAAAAAAAGCTGAGAAAGAGCGCGACATCAGTTGTTTTTAAGTTTTTTGCCTGTTTCATTAAATTTTTTTTGCCTGTTTTATTGGATGGTCACAGGAATACCGATAACATTACACTTGTTTTTTTCTTGACGGAGCATTTGTTTCGAGAAAAAAAAAAGACAAATTCTCATTCCGTGTCTCTCTAGTTATCTCATCTAGCTCTTCCTAAAATGGTTTTTGGAATTCTCATAAGGCTCTTAAATTCCAGTGGATGCTTTTTGTTAATATGTCGATTCACAACCTTGTCTCTATTATTTGTTTACTTTTTTTATTTACATATTAATAAAATACATTAAGATTGATGTGCTCTATAGCGGCAGCAACGTGTAGGGCAAAACATTGGTGAAAAAAATGCTAAGTGTATGTGAAAGATGTGTGAAGTCAATTATAGTCATCCAAAAAACAGCCATGTTTTACTTAGTCATGCAGCCCAACATCATTTTCTTCGGTGCGCCTGCCATCAACAATATGCCACGGCCTATCACGAAAGTTCCGTGGCGAATTTTTAAGTATTTACAATAGTTGTTTAAAAATTATGTTTTGCTAAAATGCCATGTCTGCATGATGCAGTTTTTAGTCATCCTTGCATCACACAGCACCTTCTCTCTGCTGAGGCGCATTATACCACTTATGATAATGCACTGTATGTAACCAATCGTGCGGTTTTTTAAAATAGCTCAACAAATTGTAATAGGATTCAGGTGGAATCTTTTTTGCCACGGTAGCGCTACTTCATGTGCTCACTTTTAATGTGCAGGTGATCTTCTAGATTGG
>JARK01001400.1:11540-46586 GCA_000688135.1 Ancylostoma ceylanicum | reverse complement strand
GGGGGGGGGGGGGGGGGGGGGGGAGTGTAGGTGTTCTTGGACAGAGGTTGGGGCAGAATTATTCGATTTTGAAACGAAACCTCTCATAAGTGCAGAGGACATAGATCAACTTCTTGGAAGTAGTGGCTTCATATGAGGTTAGGAGAAACAAATATCCGCATGAGAACACGTAGATTTGCTTTGCTTAAGCCTTGGTCAAATACGATTTTGGTTTAGGGATTAAGAAACGAAAGGATAGGATTATATAAGAAAAACATTCTAATAGGTTTCTATCTACGGACAGAAGAAAAACTTGGGAAGTTTGCTTGCAGAACTGCGTTTTTCACTTCATAGTGAAAAAAGTTAATTTCCAGTTCTAACAACTGCTCTGTCATCAACAGCAAAACTATCATTAACTCGAACTAAGGGTTCCCGCTTGCAAAAAGATGAGCTCTATCGCATTTTCGAGTTCGTTCTCCTCTGAGATTCATCCTCCTTAAACCAAGATTCCAATTCTAAAGATTCAACTGTTATTAGAGGCTAGGAGAAGATTTTATATAGTTTCGCTATCACACAGTAAGGAGCGTACCATTGATGGCGAGACTAGGATGCTCATTTTCTTGCTAATTTTCCGTATCGAAATCTTTCCAATTCCTCCAATTTAGTTATTGCTCACGGCCATTTCTTTCAATCTATTGCGCACAGATAGCTCCTGTTGTAATCAATTCTTACTTGAGACCAATCTCATGTCTTTCCTAGGGATACCTCCTGTGGTCATGTTCTACTTTTCTGCCCACAATCTGTTGTACTCGTAGATACGCTTATAATCGACAAATTTGCAGACACCTTGGCATTACCATTACACGCACACTTTAAGTACTCAAAATTGTAGGTCTGGAAGGGCATTAAAATCAACAAGTGCCAAAACTTACTCAGAACGTGACATAATGCGTTGTTTCATAGGGAAATGTACGAATAATCACATGTCCCTTGTGCTCTCGGATGCACTTTTCATCAACATTTTACATATTTCTGGGAATTAGCATTCATGCGCTCTTAAACTGCAGAAAATTGTAGTTTAGCAGCGGCGTTAACTAACTGAGGAACCTACCATACTCAGAGATAAAGAGTGTGCAGCATTGTTACAGGAATATGAGTTATTGTTCTATGAGGAGAGGGGATATCGCAAATCCTGGAAACTGTAGCTGACTGACTGACCCACACATGGACATTGGGGCTATAAATTCCAGATTAAACTGTGAAATTTAGGCGTTTCCCATTCTGGAGGATTCCTTCGCGAATAGCTCGAGGAGCCACCCACAGCGAGCAACACAATGCGCAGTGGAATTGTGACAAAGCGACAACACGTTAATTTCGTCCTAAAACTAAGAACCATGGGTTCACTTTGCATGAGACTGATGATGGTTCGACTGCTATTCTCGCATTTGGTACGTTTCTATGATATCTCCTTATGTTCCAGTTTTGTTTTTTTTTCCAAAGCGGTACAAATGAACTAACCTTCAGATTAGCGTGCATAATGAGACGCGATCTGTACTTGCACAATACCACGACGGTTAAGAAGATCGAAGTGAGGGCAAGTACTATATAAAAGGCTTGTGTAATACGGTAGAAAAGCGTTGGGTCGTGTAATGGTGGAACCTAGTGAAAAGAAAAATTCAGGTTCAGATATAGATAAGCAGAAAGTCATCGAGAAGAAAAAACTACCTGGATACAGCTTCTACTGTGAGAAGTTGGAACCGTAGTCATTGCTTTTACACTAACTGTCACTGTAGATTTTGCGGATCTGTTTTTCTGATTAAGGAAATGCCTTGCTCTTCGAGATGACCAGTACTCTAGGATAGATGAGGTAGATAGATGATCAAAGGGAACAAATTTTCGAAAGAGTGAAAAGAGAAGTTGTTCTTGTAATTGCATATCTTGCTCATGGCTAAAGCTGTTTTGAAAATCGGTGATCGTTCCTCCTCACATACCACCTAGGGAGTGGGCTATGCCTTCGGAGATATTACAAATTATTCCTGGACATGCCTACCAGAGGATCACCAATAGTCTAGCTACCTGAACTGATATAAAACGGCTATTGGTACTAGGAAGAATGAGAAACTCATTGGAAAGGGAGAAGAACAACTCTCAGTATAGTAAGTTTGGTGAGTGTGTTCATGAAGCAGAAAATAGATATTCCCAGGGGATGCATGTGTAAAAGGAGACAAAGTACAGCTATGGAAAGCCTTCAATGACAAGAACAATAGCCGTACGGTGCTTTCTAAGAACATACAGAGATGAGGGAACTGCACTAGCATTCACAGTGAACATCATTTACGCTTCACTAAAGTAGTGGCGTGGCACAGACCTTGCCATCAACTGGTGTTTGTCTGTGCACCACTTGGAAACTGTAATAACATCATACTGTAGCTAACATTTTCAAGTATTGTGAACAAGCTGCAACTCCACTGTTGAGGAACATACTAGAATAAAAGTGCGAGTTAATGAAAGGTCTTTATAAGAGGTATAAATGCGACATTAATGTGGTGAAAAGATAATTAGTTCGTGGAATGATTATGAGATTAGAGTGAGGCAGACATCAGGAAAGAAAGGGTTTCTATTGCAAGCCAACATGTCTACATCTCAAACGAATGGAGAATTTACCAGAAATGGAAAGGGTTGTTTTCGAGTGAACGAAAAACGTGCGAACCTCTCACCTTTAGGTGAATTCTGATGCCTGTACCTGATGGGACCAAGTAAAGTTATGTTGATGGAAATACCGGATCTTTG
This sequence comes from Ancylostoma ceylanicum, assembly GCA_000688135.1. Taxonomy (NCBI): domain Eukaryota; kingdom Metazoa; phylum Nematoda; class Chromadorea; order Rhabditida; family Ancylostomatidae; genus Ancylostoma; species Ancylostoma ceylanicum. The sequence goes on along the minus strand of JARK01001400.1, from coordinate 43,817 downwards.
GAATGAAGAAGCTGTTTTTGACTGCAAATTTTGGGCAGTTTGTTTCTTCGTTCAATTTAAATCGCAAAAGGGCTCCAACTAAGGTTCCAACCACCGACATAGTTTACAGTGAAGACGACATTGGTGTCCACTAGGCGTGATCTCAAGACATTAATTTCTGTAATGACGTCATGTGCCTGCTCCAAACACGGCTACTGGGAAGAATATTGAGGGAGACCATGACACAGAACTACGTGTTATGGCTAACGGGCTCAGTCTGTCTGTCACGAGTGTGTCATTGTGTGTGAAACGAAATCTAGGGGGCGTGGCTTACAATGAAGAAAATGCACTACGAAAGGTCCTATTGAGGAGGTAGGGATGCGGCGGCGCTCCAAAGTGTTGATAGCGCTTCGCGACCTCTTTCAGTTTTTCTAGTAAAAAAAAACGTTTGAATGGTATCAGACAGAACTTTTCCCCTCAACTTTTTCTCTACTTACAATAAAGCGCTTGCCTTATCTGTCTGTATACCTGCGTGGAACAAAATTCTCTCACTGGTTAGTGATGATGATTGTGAGATCATATAAAAACACTAACGGATGTGGTGAGATGGAGTGAAGTGGGAGAAGACCAAGTGGAAGGTCGGATTGTGTGAGACAGATATTAGGGCTTGCAGTAATGTGAGGAAAGCGAGAACGGGTGTGCTGATGCAGGAAATGTGCGTCGGAGATCAGAATAGAGAGATGGGCCAACGCTGTTATCTACACCTTCGTAATGTAAGAATTAGCGACCAAATAGCTTCATCCGCTTACATAAAGCGTACGAGCTTTCACAACTGAAATATTGCTCTCAAATATGGAATATGGAAACCCTTTGTACTATAGAAATGAATATCATACAATTTAAACGGTACAGCAGGATCTCACCCGACTGTCGTTCAGGCGCTTCTGCCCCACAACTGGAACCATAGTTGAAGAGAACCTTTTAGTGAATTCAATATGAGAAGCTCACAAATGGGACACTATCGGATCTAGTCTATCGCTTTGGTGTTTTCAGGTGAGGAGTGAGATTGCAGGGTAGCGAATATAAGGGGTACTAGATGGTATGCCCAGCTTCGCTCGGGTATTTCATTTCTCCTGGCAGTTTAACGCTGATGACGACGAATGTTGAACCCAACGATCCTTTCATAGTGCTCGTCATTTTCATGATCAGCCCAGAAATCCTTTTTCATTCACCTCCGTCAGAAAGTAGGAACAGTTGTTTTGTTGGCAAATTCTTCTAAAATCCTTGCTATATTTACGTTAAGTGTGTTGAAGAACCCTAGTGGGCGTGTTCTTACTTATCACTAAGTGAAGGCAGAAAAATCGACAGAATCGATAACTCTATGTTTTCGTGAAATGTGCTTATCATTTTCGTATTCAGCGTAATAAAGAACCCCTATAGGCATGTCCTCACCGACCCGTGGGCAAAAATAGCGGAAAGTCAATAAAATCGACAAATCAATACTTGGTGCAAAATGGTGATCATATTCGTGTTCACCTTAATGAAGAACCCCAGTGGACATGTCCTCGCCGACCCGTGGGCAAAAGTAGCGAAAAATCAATAAAATCGATAAATCAATACTTGGTACAAAATGGTTGTCATATTCGTGTTCAGGGCATTGGATAACCCCAGTAGGCATGTCCTTATCGACCCTTGGGCAAAAATGGTGAAAAATCAATAAAATCGATATATCAATACTTGGTACAAAACGGTTGTCATATTCGTGTTCAGCGTATTGGATGACCCCAGTAGACATGTTCTCAACGACCCTTGGGCGAAAGCAGCGAAAAATCAATAAAATCCATAAATCGATCAATCAATCGATAACACAAAGTAGCCTAAAACCTTCTCCGGTCCGAAATGCATACGTGTGGAAAGTTTGGTCCCGATCGGTTCACTCTCCACGATTTCTATAAGGAACATACATACATACACACAAACACACACACGCACAGACTTTCTACTTTTTATGTAGAGATTAACGCCTGTCGGGATTAGAAATAGGCCTTCAATATAGAGCATGCAAGGACTAATTGGAGTAATTTTTGTGTATGTCAATATTTTCTCTAATATAAAGCGGTCAGATCTCTCGGGCGCTTACCACGTTATACGGCGCAAGCCAGTCGCAGTCGATTTTTTAAGACCGAACTGACCAGGGTAATCATCTTTACATACTGTTATAGTTGCTTGACATCTGTGATCACTATCACCAACTGACATGTACTTTTTAGCTCACCTTTACAGCTCTGCGCCATCATTTGTATGAGCACCATCCGGACAATGCTCATGCTTTCGACATTTCTTTCCCTTTGTATTTGTACATCTTGTGACCAACTCTTGCTCCTTCATTTCAGCACACCCTCGTTCATCTAACTATCGTTCTACTTATCCTGATCCCGCTCCTCCTCTTGATATCCATCACCACATGTTTTGCTTATCATTTATTACCCAACTTTCATGTCCTTTCTTTTACCTTCCCACAAATTATTTTGGCAGTACCCCCGATCTCGAACTGTTCCTAAACTAATTTGATTTCCTGTCTTTGTTGAGTTTTAACGTGCCAACTTATGGAACTTCTTGCAATTCCGAACTAACCAACAACTTACACTGATCCTTGACCATTCTATATACCGTCTATCCGAAACGACGAGTCCGCCCACGTGGTCGAGGATCCACGCTTGCGAGCAGTCCACGTCATCATATCTACTCTGCGTATCACGTTTCATCGTTGTCTTTCTGATATCAAGCAATGATCCGGGTGTGACGTGGACCGCTTGGGCGGACTCGTCGTTTCGGATACACTGTAATCTTTTTTTTTGCTTCAGCTGCCTCTCTGAGCTTCCTCCACTCCACCAACTTCTACTATTTCTCCTTGCACTAGACCAGCTATGTTGCAGGAATTTGCTGGAAACCCTGCATGTAACATCCGCAATGTTCTCAGCCGGTGTATCTGCGTTTCGAAATGCTAATTGATGCAAGGTACGTTCCTGCATGGTACAAGCACATCTGACGTTGCTCTTTAAGAGCATATTATAACCTTAGTTCAAAAGAGAAGAGCGCTGAATACTTCAGTTCATGGTGGGCGTTACCTTAAGATTAAGTGAATAACTTGTTCAACAAGAACATTTCTTGGTTAGTGCCAATTGATAGCAGCAGCAATACTGTTCTTAAGAACAAAAATAGGGTTTGTTCATGGTACACCATGCCCAGTTTGTTGAACACATGATGAATAAATAAATAAATGAATATCAGTGCGGGACACTGCAGCTAAGAGCAAATATGCTTTAAATCATTCCACCACATTCACTTCAGAAGCGTTGTGACTCTGCCGGATTCCTCCATTGCCGTGACGGTCACACCATTGCTGAGAAAGCATTGTAGAATAAATTCTTGATCCTTCGTACCCAGAAGCTTTAATCTGAAAGATTTGATAGAGATTGGTGGTTTTGATTACCAGATTGATTTCTTATCAAGGAATAACAAAGATGAACTCGTTTAAACTCTTAAAAATGCTTTAAAACAGTGCTATTCCACAATACTGCTATGAGTAACTATAATAAGATTTGAACTGAAACACACTTCCACAAAAACACATGCCCGAAACCTGCGTTATACCAGAAGGAGGCAAAGAAATTGCCCAATTTTATTGCATCGAAAACCGGGGAACAGGAACGATAGATTGTTGAAAAAACCGACTTATTGCATGGTTCTTTCGGTACTCTTCACTATAGAGTTCAACGCACTATTGTAGTGGCAAGTTAACAGGGTGACAACAAAATCTGGCTAGATCATTAGATGAAGAATCACAATATTCCTGGACTTACTAGTGGGTGGTCACTGAGATCGTAAGACGACTTCGGGCTATAATACTATTAAAACAAATTAACGGAATCCCACAGGAGCGCAGCAAATTTTACAATTCTTTGGCGAAAGACTTCGTTGTAACCCTGTAGTTATATGAGAAAAGAGAGGAGACAAATCCTCGCGAGAATCTTACAGCAACCAATCCACGTATGCGACGGCGACGATTTGCTTCTTGGACTTTTACATGAACTATGATAACGATGGGAAGAAAGAACCAAGCGAATGCTGTAACCTGCAAGATCAACTGTTGATGACATTCATCTTTTTTAAGCGTTTTCATTCACATCAAAAACATTCCACGTTGAAAGAACAAAATTGGTTCAGATGATAACGTACATGTGCTGCTAACCGGTATTCGGGCAAACGAGCGCTAGCTGCCACATAAGATCGTAAGTACAAAATACTGCACTCAAAAACTATCTCAAAAATGATGTGGACAGTTAGTGCCCAACAAAGAAGCGAAGTTGTTGATAAGTTTTCGAGCAACTGAAACCTTGACGAAAGTGTAAAGCGGTTCCTGAAAGGCATGAGTTTGAGCGTTTGATCAGATGGGCGTTTGAAAGCAGTTCACCTCCTGATTGCCTTCCTGTTGATGATTTAGAGAGCCAAAGTGTACGGAAGGCAAAAAACGTTTATTATTACGTCCACTGCTATGGTAACAAACTTAACCGCAGCAGCGTTGTCAAACATACGGAAATTTGAATGAAATATATAAGAGAGAGGTATAGAGACCCCTGCCTGAAATATTATAGAAGTACAAGCTACAGCAAAACAAAAATTCATACTGTGTTTGAAAATTCTACAATTCTGAGAAAAAAAAAAACAAGGGATCATATGGTCGAATAACAATTGGGAGGGCTTAAATAGCGGGAAGCAGATTATAAAAATAGAAATCCTTTCGGATTGAACATGAGAAACAATTTTTACCTTTGGAAAGCTGATTGAGTGCGGTAGAAAACAGCTGGGGTGGTAGTGAACCTCTTGAAACGACGACGAAACCGTGAGTCGTAGTTAACTGTCAGCTTTAGTTTGCAACCGTGAACAAGTTACAAGCTAACTGATGACATTGATCCTTGTATGATGAGACTTTAGCAAAACCTTCTACCCATTAGGGGTTTCGAACCCTCAAACAACAAATACTCAATGTCCTCAGAGTGCGCCGGCATACCTCTGCCCTACTGACTCCACGATTAATGGAATTTATGTGGCCCTTATAACCCATACGGTCGGTGGATCTCGCCCCGCATAAATTAACTTTCATATGTCAAGCTCAAAAATACATTTCCGTGCCCATAAAATATGTGGGATTTCATCTGGGAACGTGTGAGGCTTAGCAGTCAAAACCACCCACCGGGAAATTGGTGTCATCGATGATCTCCGGTGGGAGGTCATGGTGATTGGAACGGTGGAACATCGATCACGCCCGGAGTTGCGCCTTCACCGAAAAGAAGTCAGTGTAAGCTCGACTGGCTACAACGATGAACTCGAACAATGAGCAAAAAGTCCTCTCGAGGACTTTTTCGTAAAACAACGAGGTCACTGTCTGCGTCTCGCGCGCCGCACGCTATTTCCCTCCTCGTGTCCTCGTCGTTTCATACAGGCAGCAAGGTCGGCGTGACAAAGAACTCACAGTTTGGTTTCGAACTGTGAGTTTACCTGTAAGTATGGTCCTGGTTTCGTCCTGGTAGTCATCCGCCATACCTACAGAACCATATTCCACACAATAAAGCTTGCATTACGAATCCCGGAGCTCCTCGTTAGCTGGGAGTTAGCTGTCAGTTAACGTAATCGTTAAGTGAGTTTCGGTAGGTTTACTATCACCCCTGATTTGCTCTCCGCCACAACTCGGCTGGGGAAACCCGGATACCTTGTTCAACTGGTTAAGTCTTGAGAATGCGGGCGCCCTCCGGGGTGCAACTTGCACAGAATTACTGGTACTATATTTAGACCCCAAAACATTTGAAATTCTGGACATGAAAATTAATGTGGGTGCTGCCTTTAACCAAGACTCTAACATAACAACTTACAGACAACACCAGTAGTAGTTGTCCGAGATAGGTAGATTGATTCTCATAGCGAGTCAATCGAATAGTCGCAATACTGCGTTCAAGAATAATAGAAATGTGAAGATATCTCCTCAGTACTCCAATAAAAGTATACGACAACTGCGCAGTCATATGCAACGTCATTTGCGATACAGCACAATGATTGCTGACCACGAAGTAGTAAGCATATATGGAGTACGACTGAAAACATTCTTTTATCAAACGAAACTAGATTCCAGAGACTTGCTTCCAAAGGCAGCACCCACGTAAATTCTGCTCTTACAGATTTAACTGAATTCCTAGGTTCAGCATCATAGTGAAGACGTATGCAGTGATCAATTTTGAGAAATCCTGCGAATAAGACTATTTTCACTGTTACTATTTTGGCTTCTTTGGAGAAGAAGTCGAGTTGTACCGGCATGAATGCTACAAATCATGGTATTGAACGGGTGAACGCTAATCTCTTTATATCTTAAGAATGCTGTTGCCTAAAACGTCACAACCTTCGTAGACATGTTGGCGCCATTGCTAAGCATCCAAGGTGATCTAAATCTCGAAACGAAAATTTCCGCGGGTGCTGCCTTTAAACAACAAGAATAGGTAGTTTTAGCTGAAAATGATTTCACCTGCATGAGTGCGTAGACTGAAGCTTGAAGAACTGCAGAAATCAAAATAGCAAAGAATAGTACCTGCAAACTTCATTAAAACATTTGCTAATCCACATCTCCAACGGATAACAGGAGTTATTTGATGATTTGATCAGTTTTTTTGCATGGTCACCTCTGCGATTAAAAATTGAAGCTCCCGAGAGACATGTGCTCTGGAAATTTTGCTAGTTATCATATCATACAACTTGTTTGATTTTAAATGTCAATCGTGTTTAGAGCGTTATTACTGTAGTTCGACGAGCTCTTGAACTCTGATTCATGTGAGTGCTCATTAGGCTTACATGAAAACGGAAATTTCGGGTGGAGTGAGCGCAAATAAAGACTCTTGTGAAGGCGATTGGGTACATATGGGCTATTGTAACTGGAGCAAGTACATCATCAGCTACTAATGAGCCAATAGGGCTAATTATCTTCTAATGCAGAAGACTCTAGAATTTCTCGGAAAGCCTGGAAATCTGCAAAATATGAGTGTTTGGAATTTGCATATGTGAATTAAACAAACCTTAAGATTGGAGTGCATAAGGAGACGACATCTGTATTTCCGCATTATCACGATGGCTAAAATGCTTCCAAAGAGGGCAAGCGTTATGTACAAAGCTTGCACCGTACGATAAAGTGGACTTGGTTGTTGTGGCTGCGGCACCTCCTAGTTTTTTTTTTTTTTGAACAAAATATGTAAAAGTATATACAAGGAGCAAATAAAAGAACACTACCTGATTACAGGTTTCGTTGCTGGAGTTAAAGAAAGTGGACATGTTTTCAAAGACACCTGGAGAAAAATTTCTGATTGTAGGATTGGTTGTGTCACGTTGGCCCCGCGGTAGCGGCGCGGTCGTCCACGCCCTCCACGGTGTGATCGCGTCAGCGGTGCGGTCCTCCGTGAAAACCCCAGTATACAGTCATAATATAATAACGATACGAAGAGGATTTGGTGGATACGCGATCTGATGTGGATATACCGCGATCACACAATTGCCGAGGCCATGACAAGGTTCTTACTCAGGTACTGGACGTGCTGCCCGATGCGCCTCTTCACGAGGAAAACCGTGTGTGACCACATGAGGATTCAAATCGATGCACTGCACACGTGAAAAGCAAGCGAAAACCACGTCATCTCATGCTGAACTCCGTTCACGAACAGTGTTTTGCATGGGATCTGCATGGATCCTGCATGAGTGCGCATGTCTTACTCGTGGGAATAGCACCCTTCACTCCTATGCAGAACACGGTTTCATCAAACGCAAAACCCAGCTTCTAGATTTCTTGAGACACTGCTGTCAAAATTAAATGGAACTGTAGTAATGTCTTGCAAAGTGTTGGAGAAAATTTGCGCATTATAACCACATATGAATTTTTCATATGGATTTTATCATCACCATTCGCCTACAATCGAATCTTCCTAACACATAGCGTTACATTAGTCCGTCATATAGGCCTGCGCAAAGATTTGTGCAGTAAAACAGGCGAAGTGGAAGGTAATGCGTTCGGTGGGGTACTTGTGAAAAACTGACATCTTTGGGGGAGTGGGGCATCCAAACAAAGCACTATTATGAGTACAACATGCAGCTCATTAGCTTGCAAGCATGGTACTTAATCAAAACATGGATAATTGCAACCCCTCATTAGTGCTGCACTGACAGAAATACGGAAACTTGCATTTTGTCCATAACGTTTTCGCTTGAAAACGTTTCAAAATTGTAGTTTGACCAATATGTTCAGGATATCTTCGCTGTTGTCTTCTTTACATGCCCACGTGTGTGTTGTTATCTTGCATCATCGTGTCTCCGTCTCCAATGCCTGTCTTGCAGCTTACTACGTCGAGAAGAGAGCTAAGCCGAGAACTATGCCTTTGGAGAAGAGAGCTACACTGGATCACTGCTGTGAGACTGAGGCTGCACAGCTCTGGCATTATGTCGTGTCATCACATCACTTAAAGTACGAATATTTAATTTTTACAAGCATAAATGCACAAGAGTAAACTGGAAAGTTCTAGGATGGTAGACTGCCCGTCCAGGTGCTTAGGCAGGGGCGTAGTTTGGCTAATAACGAGATCGGAGCCGCGACAAACGCTTTCAATTACATTTTTACAGCGATATCTATTCAGACCCTCTCGAGCAACTTGTGATCAAGAATCTGCCCAAACAGATTAAATTAACAGCATTTAAGTAGTTAAATAGTTGCAAGTTATTTTGATTATTTTTGTGGGCTGCGAGGTAACTGATATCAACAATGTAGCAGCATAATAATGATTTTATTCTGGCTAAACATTTCTGCAAATCCACTTCTCCAAAGCCTAAAAGGCACGATTCAACAAGTAAACTATCCGGTTTTTACTCACTACTGGCACCCAAACTGGACGCTAAGAAGTAGGGTGGTGCAATCATTCGAGTTTTCCGGCGCAACTTTTAGGAAATTAGCATAGAAGGGAAGAACTGTGGGCTGAATAGACCTCAGTGGTATGATGAGAGAGACGTTGATCTTCCTAAACTACGCTGTTCACCGGCACTACGGTTCTTCTGCTTAGGGACAATTATAATATCTGTACTGCTAGTTTATTCTTATTAACACGCGAAAACAACGACCGAAAAAAGTCGACCAATAAGCTAAACAATGTAACTAACAAACGTGGAAGGCCTCGAGGTGACGACACACGGTCCCTTGGCCACACAGGTGGGGTTTCTCTTGCTTCTGGTCCTTGCGAGGGCAGCCTTGCTACTCAGCAGTTACTAGGCGCTTCTAGGAGTTTGCAACAGATTTGTGGCTCCCCTTTCGGCCCCATCAACGAATTATCCAGCAGATTCCAGGGCTGAAGAAGGAGATAGCTCCGAATCGCTACCCGTTCCATATAAAGTGACTATAAATCTCGCGTGCAGTCCAACACAAACATTGACCGAAAATCCATGGATCGCTTGAAATCGACTCTCACTGAACTCAATCGCTTCGCGTCGAGACTATCACTTCCAGTGCGTTGCAGCAAAAGAGTGATCCATTTTTGCCTATCTTCATCTTTTTCTTTATCCAATTTCTACATCGCAACGGCACGAATCAGATCGAGCTTTGCTTGCGAAGAGTTCCGCAGTCCGTGAATATCCCCATTCGTCCGTCTTGTCCACGTTGATACTATGTGCTCAGCTCTTCCTTAGAACAGCTTTATGTCGTCCAACAACCGCTTCTCGAACTCCTCGTTGAAATCCATGTTCTTCTCAGTGACGACAGCGTGGATTTATATTAGGGTGTTAAACTGGAAATGCGCGTTTTTGCGTGAAACAAATTATTTTTTAAAAACAAAGCTGCAACACCCCAGTCCATGTTCAATGCAGAACTAGTATTGTTGAACATTCGACATCTTCGACACAGACAGAGTGAGCGCTCTCGTGTGGGATGTCGCAGCGCCGTGACCTGAAATAGCCGCTAACCCAAATTTTGCTTTCGTCGCAATAGCGGAATTTTTCTCTTTCATGTGAGGCTTGAACGACGAAAGCAAGTGGTCGCCTTACAGTGCAAGGTCTGGGCTATTAGGCGGCCCCAAGTGCGACTCCCGATTCCAGATCTGAAGAACAGGACAGTCGAGGAATCGTTTTGCAGTCACAATTTCGGTGCAGTTACTCAAGTTTGGCGCCATTTTCGAGTGATCTATTGTCGCATGGATTTAGACGAGTGATACAGCTAAAATTCTCTCAATCCTCTGTATGGTCTCTGGTGGTCTTTGGTCCGTTGCAGTTTTACGCATCTTAACAACATAAAACCCAGGAACGGAAATTCAGAAAATTCGGTCGGTCTCCTTATGAATTCCTTTAAAAAATAAAGAATGAAGAAATGTTCGATAACTTGCATGTATAAAAATAATCAATGAATAGCTCTTTCAGGTGTTAAAAGTTTGACAAAATTGTTTGGCAACATTTTCATGAAGACTTCGGAACTTCAGCGCGTATTCCCAGTTTAACACCCTGATAATTATCGAACATGCTTCAAACCAGCTAAGAGCACTGGAAGTTAAACGCGGCTAGCGGCAAACATACAGAGATATATTCATACGGAGATACATTCAGTCTACAGAATCAGTGGGCATGCGATTTGCGCCAGCCGACGGCGTGTTGGATAGGAGTCTTCTCTCCACGAGTGACATTTCTTGAAAACCGGACGATGATTGGCCGACCTCTCACGATGGCAGCATAGTAGTGAAGACGAGTTTTTTTTTACATTTTTACCTACTTATCTAGTTTTTTTTCACTCATTTCTTCGCGAGCGCGGACTCTTATCAAAGTGACGAGAACGTGAGAGACGTAGAACTCCAACTCTAACTTCCTTTTCTTTTTTTCACATGAGGACATCCAGGAGAACAGGAAATGTTTATCTCAACACGATTTTTCCCACAAACGGACGAATTCACAAGAATTCTGAAACATGCTGGGACGGAAGTAAAGTAAATAAGTAACCATTTTTTGACATGCACAACATATTACAAAGCGGGGTTTCGTTTCAGTTGATGAGAGAAAGAGATGTGAGAAAGAAAAAGAGAAAAAAAAAACAGACAACGTATGTGCAGATCACAAGTGTGCAATAGTGTTCGAACCGAATCATTAGAACAATCTAGCGTAGTTGAAAATTAGATTCTATAGAAATACGAGTGGGTAATACTGCTAAACAAAGACAACATCACAATCAGTTTGGAAAGATTTCTGAGAGAAGGCGAGCGGAAAACGCGATTGTTGAGAGCTCGAGAAAGGTGTAGAAGGGGGGGGGGGGAACATGGATATAAATTAGTTGATGATGGCAAAAAGTATCTTGGACGTACCGGAAATGCAGTTATACATGCTTTGGTCGTTCAAGAGTAATATTTAAGAAGACAGGGTAGTTCGAGGCGGAGATTGGACGGACATGACTTGGCCATGGTTTTGATACCTATCGATCGGTTTCCAGCGGCAGTGATGACGTTGCCACCGACGCCGCTGGAGACCGATCGATCGAACGCGCCGCCCGCAATCGATACGCATTGATGCCATTGTCGCCGCTATAGCAGCGAGCGAAACCGCCATACTTCTCGGGGAGTATGGCCGCACTCCAAAAGTTTCCCCTACCGGATTTCTATGCAAAACGAACCCATTTGCAAATCATGGGTTCCAAGGTGGCCCCCAAGCCCGCACCGCTTCAAACTAAACCCTGTGGATGAACGAATTTCAACAAAAACGAGAGATGCTGCTAAGCTGCAATTGTATTGTAGTACCTAAGAACTGCGTTTTCCTCACCGGATTGCTTTGGCTATGACGTCATACAAACAAACAAATAAACTCCAGGCCCATCACATTGTACACAACAAAAAGAAAAGATGCACAAGAAAATTTGCTTAGCGATGATGCAAATGCCACAATGGACATCCAGAAAATATACATATCACAAATGATGAGAATATTATACAACACGTGGAACAGCCTCGATTCATACGCGCAGTATCGCGTGGGCGTAGATTGAACCCGCTTGGAACAGAGTCACGTCGAAGCGGCGGCGACATTGCTCCGTGCCGAACGTTGTGCATTCACTCACAGCTACGATCGATACGTATTTTTTGTGTGTGAGAGATGTGTTCGCCACACAGCGCAAGTGTCGTCACGCTTCTAGACCAGTATTGTGAAGTATCGATTTACTATAACTTCGCAACCCTGTTCCTCTTTTTCTACACCGTCAGCGGCACGACGATGCTCTCCTGTTCAGCCCCATCTCAAAAAAGATGACGGCAGATAGGACGTGAGACGTGCCGACAGCGATGACGACGTCGTCGACGGCGACGACGGCGCCGACTCGTTCGGTGTGGCGGGCTTTGTCGAAGCTGCTCCGGCGCACCGTCAACTGGAGTTCTGTTGCTCGCGTTGTTCACCTGGAATGACAATACTCTGGTCAAAAGGGATGTCAAATAGCGAGAGACTGAGCGACTTACCTATTTCGAGAATCTCTGGATGTCGTTCTATGACTCGCATAAGTATACCGTTGATATATACCCGCAGTTTTTGGTTGCACACTTCTTGCTCGCGGAGCGCTTCCAAAATCTGCAACACACAGCATGTTAATATCGTAGAAGCTAGAAAAATGGGAAGAGCTAGGATGCCAGCATTAGGAAATACGTAGATCAAATTATTCAGGAACAGTTCTCCGAATACCTTGTACGGATCGAGCTACTGTCATAATAAAAAATAGTACAGCGCGAAAAATGCAGTTTAACAGTCCATCCGTAACGATGAGGTCGATGACAGTGGGTAATCTAAAGGCGTCCGACCAGAATTTACCGTTGTTTTTGATTTTTCAAAGAATAATTATGGTTTTGCTACCATTTTACCACCATTACCATCATAATCTATCCAATCGGTGAGTTTCTTCGCTTGTTTTGTTCCGCTCCGCAGCCGCGTTGCCTCTGAATTTCCTACCCGCCTCATCGGCCCCACCGTTTCGGATGGACTGTGTTTGAAAAAAGATAATTGATTTGGAGAACATTCAAGGAGAACAATGCGAAGTACGACCCGATGTTTTGTGGCTTCGCTAATTGGTTGCATAAAAAAAATCACGACTCCCATGAAAATACTGATTTTCTTCCCCGACATGAAATTTTGCGGCTTGGCTATTATTACCGGTATGCGGCTTCAACCTTTCACAACTTGTTTGCTCAATACCCAATTCAAACAAATGATGTTCTGAACGAGCAAAGCCGCAAACACATGACAAAGTACATTTATCCATGTAACCTACATAGGTGGTGCGATAAGTATCCACAACAAGGAGCGTGGATTCAGTCTCGAAAACCTGGGAAAAGTAGGGATTCACGAAAGGAATGTGTGAAATTTCGAGTGTGAAGGTGCATACAACAATTTTTCATACTTTTCCATGTCTTAAATCCATATTCAATTAGGAAGTGAACTAGCACTGACATCCTATTTTCCTAAAAAAAATATCCTAAACAAAGAAAAAAATATCCTAAACAAAAAAACATACAGTGGGCGTCAATGGCGGTGACCCGTCTGCGGTCTCGCAAAGCACGCGGCGCGACCGCACCGCTCACGCTAGAATCGTCGCCGCAGTGGCTTATCTGGGTTTTCTTGATAGTTGTTCATCATATTTGATGATAACTAACAAGAAAACTAACTGACTATCAAGAAAACCCCATAATTTGATGTCTCGGACAGGGTTCTCGCTCGAGCGGCGCGGTTGCGCCGCGTTCTATTCGAGGCCGCAGACGGGTCACCGCCATTGACGCCTACTGTAGTAGCCGTACCTGTTGCGTGTCACTGCCTCCGCTCATGAGCTCATCGGCCAACGAGGGTTCGTCCGCCAGCAGACTTCGCCCTCGTTCCACACTGGCCGCCAAGAGCTGGGCTTGTAGGTCGTCACGCTCGCGCTGCAGATCGCGTATGTCAGCGCGGGCTTGTTCGAGAGACTCCTCGAGGTCGCTCATCTGGAAAAAGACGTTCTATCCCGGAGAACTTATCCTGAAGAGACCCGAAAAGATGTGCTCACCTGCTCGACTATGGACCCCTGCCGAGGCACCCCATTCCGACGCAGTTCCTCCGTCTGCTGTGTGAGCACCTCCACCATTTCGGAGCTACTGTCAATGTCTTGTTGAGCTTCTTCTTTGAACCTGGAAGTGAAGAAATCATCCAGTGTCACGAAGCGATTGCTCCTGTCCTAAGAAACCCTAGGCATCGTAGCCAAGATCACGCCGCAGGCAGCAGTGATCTGAATTTGATCACATCCGCCTATCGATTATCGATAGGTTTGGAGCACCGGCGGCTCAGTTTTGCTGCGAATCGTCCGCATGGTGTGGTCTTTTCTTATTCTTCCCATTGGATCCTTTTTTGCGTCATATTTATTACATTTATCATTCACTATTTCTAGTACATATGACCACGCATAAGTTCTTTACTGCATAGTACCGCTACATATCTCATACTCGTTCTACTACATGCTTACGAGCCCCGATGGTTTCGCTTCCTTATTGGCTTAGTACATTAAATTAACTATTATTTACCATTTTCATGATCTCATCCCGCTCGCACTTCGGTTCTGCAGGATTTAGTAGTAATATTTGGAGTGATAAATCCTTATTGATTTTTTTGTAAGTCTTGTCTTGTTATGGGTTTCTCAGATGTTACTTTGTTTATATTTTGTTAGCATTTTGCCAGTCTTTGCTACGCTGCCACACTGAGCGGTCGACCATCCCTCCACTAGCTTCAACGTGCTACCCGTGTGGAGAGAAGACTTCGACCCAACACGCCGTCGGCTGGCGCGGGTCGTACGCCCACATAATCGGCAGTCCGCCTTTATCTCCAATTGCGAAAGAAGAAGGATGAAGATGGAGACACACGACAAGATGAAGATGGAGACCAACAACTGGAGGTAACATGGCTACTGCTGAACTCTACGCAAACGCAGATCGATGGTAATAGTTCCTTTGCGATATAGAGATGTAATAAAGAATAAAGAATAGTAGCATTTTACCCATGGCTTTAGGTACAGTCCTTCTCAAAAAGATAGACGGATTGCGCGTCTGCACCATCGCGGCGGGACCTGAACGAGGGATGCGGAGAGGGCATGCTCCAAGTGAGAGGGTCAAGTAGGTCCCGCCGCGATTCTGCAGCCGCGACGATAAGAAACCGCACGCACAATCCGTCTATCTTTTTGAGAAGTACTGTAGATCTAACACTGGATAGTCGCTCGAGCCCAGTGACCCTCCGATCCGTAACATATAGCCTAGGAATTACCCACGGGTTTCAATCCCTACCTCTTGAATTGTCGTTCCAGCTTGATTCGCTCCTCTTCAAGATCCTCGACGAGCAGCTTGCTCTCGGTGAGCTGTCCACGCAGCTCCTCGACCGTTTCCTGCATTCTCTGCGTCTCTTCGCGAGCTTTGTCGGCTTCTTTTTTCGCGGATTGTAGGTCTTTTTCGAGCATCTGGAAAAATTCACCATAAAACCTGGAATGAAGAACTCCTCTCCATTCAGGCTCACCTGATATTTGAGGGTGAGGCTCTCAGTCTCTAGCTGTTTTTCCCTCTCCATTCGTTGAAGCAATTCTCGCGTTCGGTTCTTCTCCTCCTGGAGCTGTTCTCGGTACCTGGAAGAAGGTCCGCAATCGCAGACGTCACCAAGTAACCAGAATCGCCCCCGTTCATACCTCTGTTCAGCGACCAACATCTGCTCTTCCAACACGTGCACGCGTTCCGTCAACACGGCGTTTTCTGTCCGTAGTCGACCTCGTTCATCGTTGCTGTGGAGCTGTTGTTCCTCCATTTCGGACAACTTTTTCGAGATCATAGTCACCTAAAAACACAAGGATTACGTCGTGTTAGCACAAATCTATATATATAAAGTAGAAAGTCTGTGCGTGTGTGTGTGTATGTATGTATGTGTGTATGTGTGTATGTATGTAATTAATAGAAATCGCGGAGAGTTAACCGATCGGGACCAAACTTTGCACACATATGCATCTCGGGCCGGCGGAGGTTTTAGGCTACTTTAGGTTATCGATTGACTTATCGATTTATCGATTTTATTGATTTTTCGCAATTTTCGCCCAAGGGTCGCTGGGGACACGTCTACTGGGGTTATCCAGCACGCTGAACACGAATATGACAACCATTTTGTACCAAGTATTGATTTATCGATTTTATTGATTTTTCGCAATTTTCGCCCACGGGTCGCTGGGGACATGTCTACTGGGGTTATCCAATACGCTGAACACGAATATGGCAACCATTTTGTACCAAGTATTGATTTATCGATTTTATTGATTTTTCGCAATTTTCGCCCACGGGTCAGTGAGGACATGTCTACTGGGGTTATTCGATACGCTGAACACGAATATGACACCCCCATTCCACGAGTTTATGAAGTTATCGACTTTGTCGATTTCATCTGCAGTTACTTAGTGGTAGGTAAAAACGCGTCCACTGGGGTTCTCCAACACGCTGAACGTGAACATGGCAAGGATTACGGAAGAATTTACCTACAAAACAAATTCTCCTACTTTCTGACAGAGGTGAATGAAAAAAGGATTTTCTGGGTTGATCATGAAAATGATGAGCACTATGAAAGGATCGTTGGGTTTAATCGTTGTCGCCGTCAGCGTTAAACTGCCGGGAGAAATAAAACACCCGAGCGAAGCCGGGCATACCGTCTAGTAGAGCTATAAAGCTCTTTAGCACACGGAAAATCGAGGTAGGTACAAGCTGCTGCGAATGTGCGGCAGTCGTGTTTATCCAACTGAAAAAACCTTAGCACTAGATCAAGTGACAAGATATTCAGGCCAATTTCGGTTTGTGCTAAGTATTTCAGGACCGGAAATGTAGGATACCTATCCGAGATTGGCACAAATCATTAAATCACAAATGAAATATAATAGTTGTCACTGGCCACAGGTAGAACTAGTTGGGGGCAAAAAGGCAATATTTATTTACTTATTCATTTATTTATTGTGAGTACAGGTAATAAGCTACGGATCGTAGCACTGGGGAGCTAAAAGAAGAAGAATGTTGAGAAAATTCCAGAAAATTTTTTCAGCGAAATTATCTAGACGCTATGCAGGAGGTGTATCTGACCCACGCACGCTTCTGCTAAAACTGCTCATTTTAACAGGGTCTGCCAGATAGTTGGCTATTATGAGTGTTACTTTTATCACTACTGCTCACATTGGGTGTTACTCCTAAATTTAGACAAACTGTTATATTGTAAATATAATGTATTGATCGCTTTGACTGATATTTTCGACGGATGGATTGGTACCAAGACAAAGGTATAGCCAAATGAAGTCATATGATTGTCAGACCAGTGGTGTGTCTATGGACAGCCACATTTTAAGAGGAACACGAAGGTCAGGAAACAGGTAAACATGAAGCCATGTTGACAATGGGAATATACAGTGCGTTTCATAAGTATAGACGCACCCCAGAAAACGCTGGTACACAGCTGCGCACAACCTCTCGGGAAAAACCACGAACACAGCTCGAATCAGCGTGCCCGAAAACCCTTGTTCCTGTGGTTTCATCTGGAACTAGGGAGAAAATTGAGCAGATTCAGTAGACAGGCCTCATAACTACCGTTTCATAAGTATAGACGCACTTTCAAAAACTAATTATTTCACAACGGGAGCTGCCTTGCAACACCAGATTAATAGTTGGTAGGCCCTTATAACCTCGAAATAACTGAGAAAACGTGGGTTGGCACAGATTTACCCATCCTTTCCGACAACTGGCTGCCGAAACACTGCTAAGTAGAGATGACGTATTTTTTGAGGTTTCTTGTGTCACTGAATGATCGATTCTAGCCATCAATTTTATCCAGTAGGATGCCCCAGGGGTCTTTCAAGTTGATAGTATCGAATGAGAAATACTGCCGTCGCTTTGAGTTCTCTAAACCATTTTTTTCATTGAGCAACAGGAATGGGTCGCGCACGTTTTTTAATGGAAAGATGGGCTTCTTTGTCTTTGAGCTGCAACGGGAGTGGGTAATTACCCACCAAAGCAATGCTTGTTGTTGACCCGATCCCACAGCTAGACCCAAATGGTTGCGCAATTCCTCGCGGTTTTATTTTGCTCACGAGAACATGGCGATCGTCACGTCCAAAAACTCGTCCGTTGTTTTAGTCCTTTTGAGAGCCCGTACCATGTCCAAAAAGTTATTTTGGGTAAGAACAGCCCGATTTAGATCGCATAGAAGCGAAAACACATTGCTGAAAAAAAATGTACAAGAAGAGCCAGCCTTTCTCAGAAAGGGCTCTTTAGAAGTGAGCGCTACCAAGGTAGGGGATGGTTTCTACCACGACGGCGTAATCGATATTGCTTCCATTCCTATTTATTCACGTTCCTTGAACCTTTTAACACCTTTTATTATCAACTCCTCCATTTCCTCACAGCTCACGGACGAAGAAACCAATTTTTCATCATAAAACTAGTCCGGCTCATGCCTGTCGCTCGATGAAAAGATGCTTTAAAAAAGTCAAACCGACGGCAGAAGTTATCTTCTGATAATAGCAACCTGGAAGATCCCTGGAGCATCCTATAGGATAGAACTGATGGCTAGAATCGATCATTCAGTGGCACAAGAAACCTCAAAAATACGTCATCTCTACTTAGCAGTGTTTCGGCAGCCAGTTGTCGGAAAGGATGGGTAAATCTGTGCCAACCCATGTTTTCTCAGTTACTTCGAAGTTATAAGGGCCTACCAACTATTAATCTGCTGTTGCAAGGCAGCTCCCGTTGTGAAATAATTGATTTTTGAAAGTGCGTCTATACTTATGAAACGGTAGTTATGAGGCCTGTCTACTGAATCTGCTCAATTTTCTCCCTAGTTCCAGGTGAAACCACAGGAACAAGGGTTTTCGGGCACGCTGATTCGAGCTGTGTTCGTGGTTTTCCCCGAGAGGTTGTGCGCAACTGTGTACCAGCATTTTCTGGGGTGCGTCTATACTTATGAAACGCACTGTATAGAATGGGGATCGAGCTAAAAACAGGATGAAAACGTAGAGTAACAACAATGGGGTTGAGGGAGAAAAAGTGAAAAGGAAAACATTTGTAGAACAGAGCAAAAGTTTATTTGATCTTTTGGAACTGGAAGGAAGGGGTGGTGAAATTATAGGCAAAAAAAAACTAGAGGCTGGATTCCATGGCTGAATTTATGAGACGATAACCGAGTAAACCTATGGCGGTTATCGTCATTGGCTACTGTATAAACTAGGCAATGCTAAGACACGTAGGACGTGAAATTTGGTTTGCTATCCTGGTTTCGCCTGGCTATGCATCCATGAAACCTAGCCCAGCATGTCCAACATGGATAAATTCGACCTCCGGAGGCCGTATCCAAGAACATATACGTTGGAAATGAAATCCAGACGGAAATGTAACCGCGCATTGCC
Organism: Ancylostoma ceylanicum; assembly: GCA_000688135.1. NCBI lineage: Eukaryota > Metazoa > Nematoda > Chromadorea > Rhabditida > Ancylostomatidae > Ancylostoma > Ancylostoma ceylanicum. Next base: position 24,331 of record JARK01001400.1, on the reverse strand, counting down.
AACATTTCCAATCCTGCTATCCAAGAACGATTTTTCCAGTTTGGGAACATACCCGCGGACGAGTTTTCCGTTTCAACACAAAGATTGGAAAATGTCCGCAGATTTGCAATTGGAGCAGAGTTTCTATGATTCCTAATCAAAGAGAATTGTATGCTATTGCCTGAAAAACGATTCCATTTAGGGAAAGAAATGATTTTCCAACTAGTAGCACTCATACTTCTTCTAATCAAAAAGAATAAGGGGTCTACCACAAGTGATTTTTTTTACAAGTGATAGGGATTGGCTTGTTGTTCTTTCTCCAAAGATGTTCCCAGGGAAGTTTCCTTTTTTTAGCATTTTTTTTTCAAAAAATGCGTCTGAGAGGTATGCTTTCAACTAGAAGCCTCAAAGCATCGTACACAAGAAGTGTCAACCGAGTTTGTAACCAATAACTTTGTAGCCATAATTAACTTGAAAAATTCTCCACAGAGGTTATGACAGACTTGAACACACCTACTTTACCTGTAAACTATCCTCGGATTTCCTTCAGATAAATGTACTATCGTGCGTAGGTGCTGCATCAAGGACTATTAACACAACATCTGTTAGTAAGATTGCTGTCAGAATGTCAAACAAAAAGTTTCTTAGTCCAGATACTTGCTCTTTTCTGTTTCGTGTTTCACTCAAACATCACTATTTATCCATATAATGGTGCAAAGAAGACAACTTCTTGGTGAACATGCTTAGAATGAGGAATCACTAGTGGTGTGAATATGGGTTATACTGGAAATCATTAAGTTCGTAAGCAAACCTCATTTTTTGCTAGCGAAACCGCCATATATGATGAAAAGAGTTCTTCCTAATAAGCAGTACTCCCATTTAACCCATATATCCAGACGATTTCGTGCGGATTAATATTTTTCCGTTGGGAGGAAAAATTTCGGCGGATAAATGTTCTTGGATTGCAGGAAATTGCGACCACGCCCACTTTTGCCGGTTTATCCCATTTAACCCATATTTCCAACTTTCTTGGATACGGCCCCGGGACTGGAACTCGCGCAAAAAAAGCGCAACTGTTTGCTCTGCTCACTGGAGTCTCTCCGAATCTCAATATCTGGTGTTCGGTATTCTTATTTAAGTTTGGTTAGTTTGTTACTTTGAACAATTGTAAGTATTGGCAAGCATCTTTTAGTCGAACAAGTCTCAGAAATCAAATTTATCATGGTAACGAAACCGGAATACAGCCTCTGTTCGTCTTCATCTCCACTTCGTGGACAGATCAACGGCCTGGCATTTGAACTTGAAAGAGAATTCAGAAAAAGAAAGAAAGAGGAACAGACAAACAAAGAAACAGATGATCAAACATAGTCCAGAAACCATGTAGCAGAAGAGCAAATAGACTTGAGAAGAGATGCATGCATGAAGAAAAAAAAAACAGGTTAGCAAATATAATAGGAAGGCTAGGATCCAGACTGATACAGAAACATCACTTTTTTCCTTATTTTTCTTTCATTCACTCAGAAATCTCGACAATTTCTGTGTACTTTATTCACATAATTATGCACTTCTGAGTGGAATTCATTTTTTATGGATAAATTAGTTTTCAAAGGATAAAAAAGAGAAAATGAATAAAATAGATGATAAACAAAATGAATGAAAACAGGATACAGAAGGATATTGTAGTAGATCAATAAACAAATAAATAAAAATCGGATAGATAAGGAAAAAATGGATAGACAAGCGAACAGATGAACAAACAGAAAGCTACACATGCTCATAGGATAGCAGGAAAACAGGCATGCATAAAGAGAAAAACACAGTGATCCTGAATAAGCAGGATCAGGAATGAAGGAAGCAGGTAGAAAGGCATGCTGAAGCACAGAGACCAAAAACCAGGCAGGCAGAAAGCAGATAAGGAGATGGATAGGGAGGCAGAGGAGAAGCTACGCAGACAAAGGGACAGAAAGAAAGAAAAGGACGGAGAAAGAGAGAGAGAGAGAAAGAAAGAGAGAGAGACAGAGAGAGATGTAAGGAGAGGCAGGAAAAACACAGGTAGAGAGAGAGTAGGCTTGACAAATGAACAAAAATTATATGAGATAGAGGGACATACGGAAGGATGACCAGACAGACGTAGAGAAAGACGAAGGAATAGAAACAAACAAACAAAGAAGCAGACAAGCGCACAAGCAAAGAAAAGAATGAACAAACAGACAAACAAACAGACAGACACGCCAGACTAGCAGGCAAGGATGTAGCTAGAAATTGGAATCAAAATAGTTATGTAAAAACATGTTTGAATAAATATACAATGTTTACATTGTGGCATATGCATCGAGTCGAAAAATAGAGTGAAAACAGCTGATAACACATCAAAAATGAATTTCACATATTTGTGAACATCCAGCACACAATAGTTGTGGCCGTATTTGCACAAAATCTTTTTTTCCTAGAAAGACCAAGTCCGTGATTGCAGAAAAATCAATTTTCCCTAATACCTCCTCGTATAAGGGCCTGATCTGCACCCCAACTTGCTTAAAAATCTGTTGCCTTCCAAAATGCAGCCACTCGATTATTTCCTTGTTTTTGCACGATTTTTCCTGGAAATTGCACCAATCCAGCATTGATTGGTACTCGCAATTTCGATGAATTGCGAAATCTCAGAATATGTATGTTTTTAATCCGTCCATTCATAATGTAAACAACGCGAAGAGCTCTACGCATTGTCGGTGATAACGACGAGGCCGTGGCTTGTCATGTCAGTGAAAAGCGAAGTGACAAGCAAAGTGGACTCGTGGAAAATCCGTGAATGACACTGAGAGAGGTAGGAATCGATGTGACGAACGAATGAATGTTCCTTTGGCGGCGACAACTGCACATAACACGACGAACGCGACGGTCGACGCACGACCAGTTTGAACGCCGAGACAGCGCAAATAACGAGTTCGAAGGTGGTCGACGAGGTGGAGGTGGTGGCGCTGGCCGCTGAGCACCAATTGACGATAATCCGTACAGCACTTCTTCGACGGGGAGCAACGACGCGATGTGATGGCCGAACCGATTGGAATCGCGGCGGAAACGAGGTCGAAGTCGCGATTCGATCGAGCCGCAGGAAAAAACACACCTTGGAAAGCCCCATCACAACGGAAAATGCAAGGCCACTCAGGAGAAAAATCACACGCCGTCCGGCGTCGGCCGGCCGGCGGCCCGGCATCGAACTCAGTCACTTGTTCGCATTACACTCACACTTCGTGGATTTTCATAGCACTTTGGCTCTTTACCAGAGACAAACAAACAATACACATGCGACTCCGCGGGTGGTGAGCTGAAAATACTCGGCAGCGCTGCAGCTGGTAAGGAGCGGATTTTCTTGCGGTTAACTCAAGGATGAGAACGTACACATGCCAGAGAATGTACAGCATTTATTTTGGTAGAGTTCCCTTCCAAAGAGCAAAGGCGGAAAACAGTACCATTTTTTTCATTTTTCAGCCCCATTTCCCCCTCCAGAAAACAAATTCACACCCCGATATCGAATTTTTTATTTATAAGAAAGATTTTTCTATTTACTCCTGCTTGCGCGTTGTGTTTTCTTGCGATTCAGAGACTGTTCATTAACGTTCATAATAAATAATAAGTAAATAAATAGATAAACAATCAGCTAATTTGCGAATTTCGGACAATGTTCTGATTTTTTCAGCCTCTTAAAAAGGCTCTTTCTCGGATATTTCTCCGTATGTCAAACTATCCAGAGGAACGTTCGTCAGCATAAAGAGAGAAGGACAGTAAAGTTCAACATCGGGAGAATTTTTTTTTGATTTACAACAGATTTAGATGGGGTGCCCTAAGAGGATTTATTCAGGGTTATCCAGAACGGATAGATTTGACGTTCGGTACCTACTCAGCCTTAAATTTAATCTTTATTCATCGTTATCTGAGATATCATCCATATTATCGAAAAATCAAACGTTATCCATCGAATTCTAGTAAACCATTTATATGACCAGCTTGAGTTACGTAAGCTCTCAAAATTAGTGAGGCTCCGATAGGTGGACATGAGGCCTTGAGGGCATCAAAAATGGCAAAATGAACCCAGAAAGCCGAAATTGACCATGTTGACACTCTTTTGACATTTTGATGTTCTGGACAGAATGGAATCGAGACTATGTTTGCCATAGAATTTCGGATTTTTTCTATCACAACGCAGTGATCTGTTCAAATCCAGCGGCTTTCACTCCATGGAAGAAACGTGACCAAAACATAATTTGACAGCAATGGGATGGGCTACAGTATCGATCGTTGCTGACATTGTTCGCACCGGCGCTTCTTTGATGTTGAAATGATTTTTTTCCTGTTCTTATTGGTTCAGTCCGAGACTGGATTCCAGCTCCCCTAACATGGTTAAATTAAGCCAGTAGAGAGTTTTCTACCAGGAAGTGTTTACAAAAATCCATTTAGACTAATTATTACTTACGTCAGTTAAATTGAAGTTACTGAGAACCATTCAAATTCAGAGAGGTTACTGGAAACAAAAGTTAAAAAGATAACCCATTTTTTGGATGAGTAGATCTCAATGGACAAATTTGACCACATGGGACAAGTCGAATTTTCGGGTCTACAACCTGTTCTCTATGTTTTTATTACCACAAAGCGATAAAATAACACACAAGTAGCGAGTGACTTTGGAAAAATTTCTATTGGACATAATATACAGTGCACGTCGATGGTGGTGACCCAACCACGGCCTCGACAAGGACGCCGTGCAACCGCGTCGCACGCCCAGAATCATCGTCATCAGCCGTCGGACTGCTATTTCGAGGCGGTTTCCTTCCTAGTTTGGTGACCTTTTCACTTTTTTCATGTGTCATAACGAGAAATAGCATAATGGAAACAAACGACACCGATTCCGGCGCGTGCGGCGCAGTTGCGCGGCGTGCTTGTCAAGGCCGTGAATGGGTCACCGCCATCGACACCCACTGTACGCATTTGTCTTACACGATTAGGCCTTCCTCAAATATCTTAAAGTTGAAATTTCGAGTAATTCGATTTTTGAGGTTTCAGCGAGGAGAACGCTTCGAGAAATACGAGAATCAGTTTTATTCCAACTATGAGAGATAACTCAGTTTTTGGGTTTCTAGAGCGGCCAATTTTCTGAATTACTTGAAATTCGACTCATTCGAGGTTCGTTTCAACTTTACCTTAATCTGAAAAATTGAAGGACTGTAGGTTGGGAGCAAAATTGGTTTACTGTACCAAGAAATGAGCAAGGTAAATTATCTTCCTCACAATAACTCAACAACATTGTTTTTTTGCGAGTTCTCAATGTCTGGCCACCTAAGCATGTCTTTAGCCCCGATCACATTCAAGGCCCCGCCCACCACCCTTCAAGGACGCTCTTGAACTCGACAATTTCTCAACAGGTCCCTGTAAAAACTTCCGCATTACCAAAACTGCTCTCAACTTTGTTGTTTGCCAACTTTGCCCAAACGAGCGACGAGACAAACACTTACTAAATACGTGGTTTTTTTTCTCGCGGGGAAACTGGAACCTTGGGGAAATTTCCAAGTGGTAAAACTCAAAAGTGTGAAAGTGCAGCGTATTGCGGATAAAAAAGTCATAGGAGAGCATGCATCAATCCATTTCGGGTGTTTTTCATGGTACCAAGAAAAAAGTGTGGAAAGAGCGTAAGTTCGGTGAAAGTTGTAACTGTGCTGCTATTGTGCTGCTAACGTGCTGCTAACGTGCTGCTAACGTGCTGCTAATGTGCTGCTGAAGTTGCAGCTCTTGCACTCTCCAAAACCGAGATACATTAGGTAATTCAAACTATAGAGTTAACTCTAGGTAAAAGTTAGGTAATATTTTGGGTAAAAGTTGACAATTTAGGCGAATTTCCGGTAATGAAACGATTTCTGGATTTGTTATACAATGCCATGCCCTTGAAGTGCAAATACAGACCAAACTACCACCACAGCACTCCTGTAGCGTAGCCCGCGGACTGTTATTGTCATCGGCACAGCTTGTATTAATGACGCTGACCTATTATATTTAATTTAAAAAAAACCTCGCAACCAACGTGAAAATTAAAAAACTACGATTGCAGCACACTTGCAGCAGCTCCTGCCTTCCACTTGACGTCTTCATGGGCAAAACACTCACCTGATTAGTGATGTCGTGCATGTCTGAGTCGGAGAACGAAATCAGTTCTGGATCAGAGCCAAGAGAGTCACGTCGTGAACGTGTGCCGTAGAGTCGACTGGCTACAGATGCGCTGCTCGCCGACGAGCCGTGTAGGCGCATAGGAGAGTCCTGCAACGAATAGGAGTACTGTATCGTAGAGGTGTCACGGAAGGGCGGCTAAATCAAGCTTTGAAACAGGAATTTCTTTGAACATTTCAATCTCTTCTAGAAAATTCGGCAAATAAGGAAGTAATATCGTAGGCGCACATGACGACCAACAAGTAATCACCCCATGTATTACCGGTAACTAGGGTCCGGTAGAGACAACTGGTTAGAACCAAAAACCTATGTGTGCGAGCGCGCGCGACAACGGATCACCGGTGATCCGTTGTCGGTGATAATCGCCCACGCCCACGCCCCGTGCTCGATCAATAACTAATTACTCTCTTCGAAAATGTTGTTCAAATGGTTTTGTGCTGTGATGACGACTAATTGACGCTGTTGGCCTGGTTATACAGTGCGGATTGATGACGTCGTCGACACGCCACACAACGAACAACTGGGAAACAATGCGATGAAGAGCAGGAAAAAGATGACCAGGTCAAGGAACGGATCACTCCGAGGGTGCAGAAAAGGGGTTGAGGGATATTCTCCAAGAAAATAGAGATACTTAAGCTAGACAGAGCCACACTAACCTTTTCAATAGAGAAATTTTCGGGGAAAAATTTAAAATTCTGCATGAAATCCATTCTTCACTCGTCCGCAAAATGACATCTACAATGTGCGATTCCCTCCTACTACAGATGTCTTTATTCACTCCAGCCCTTACTTATTTTTTTATTTATTAGTTCGTTTGTTTATTGAATGAACCCTTACTGCTAACTGACAAAACTTCTACTCTAGCTGCCCGAGGTAACACGAAGAACTACGTAAGTATTACAATAACGAATAATTTGGCAGGAAATTAAAGCAATTTTTCCAGAAATTCCTATGCAGTTTACATAATTTTTTATTTCTAGTAATTTTTGAGGAAAAGTAGGGATAGCTTGGTCACTTGACGGGGTATTTTCTTGGGGCATTGAACAAATGAAAATGAGCTAAGCTCAAATTGCCTATAAGGATGTGTAAGTCATAAAACGAAGTAATTTGAGAGCAGATATCGACAACTTATTAACAGGAGATAAAGAATTTCAGCTCAGGTTATTCCCGCAAATTGGTGACAACGTGCTCAACCGGTTGAGCACGCAATGCGCCCCGTATGATATACGCCCGTACGCAAAAAACGAGTTTGTGCACAACCGGTTAAGCGAGTGGTCATAAAATCAGAGAAGAAGCTCGACAGTAATCAGAGAAATCACGAGAAGCACAGAATAATGAAAAATAAATGAAGCATGATCTCCCATCTAGATAGTAAGTGACGATTTAGGATGCCGGTGGGTATAAACGAAAAATCACATATTTCGCATAATTTCTAAGGATATTTCCAGGAAGCAAGAGACTATCTTTTTGTTTCCGGTGTCCAAACCGCAAAAATATAGATCCGAGTAGAAAATAATAATAGAACAAGAAATAAAATATAGCACAGATAAAAACCAGGAAGAATTCGAAAAATTAACGAATAGTGTCGAAATGACAATCGATTTTCTCCCACATCGGATCGATAGAGTAATACGAGCATTCGGTTTTACCTACTAGAAATTATCTCGGAAACCTAAATTTCTTCAAACTGCTTCAGTATTCGGTGTTCTCTTAGACTTAATATCCGATTCATTCGAATAGCGACCGCGTCAATTCAATTTTTTTCTACGGACCAAATGGTCCAGTGCCAAATAGGAGGAAGAAAGGAAATAGAAACCAAGGCACTCAGAAACGATTCTGAGCTTCTCGCTAAGTTAGAATAGACGAGTTTTCTGAACAAAATGTCACATATCCTGCTCCTTCTGCTGTTATTTGTAACTACTGACTGCGACGAGTCGTTTGGACAATACAAGACCCATTTTAGCCTGGAAAACCCGTCCATTCTAGGTGGATGGGAAGATCGGAACCTTGCAAATGTCCACGAATCTTACCACAGAAAGAGGGAATGCTCCAGAATTCTAATTCTAAGCAGCGGAAGGCACAAAGTTCCCACAACAGCCTCGCAACCAGGGCGGAATTACTAGCCGTGACCCAGCCATACCCTTGCCGTCAAGTAGGTTCCAGAAAAAAGCAACGACACGCCAGAAAACACAAAGTAGAAGAGGCGACGTTTCCAGATGACCAATGAGCGTTGACGAGAAATCGAACGGTCCGCTCTATTTCTCATCCGAGTCGCAACATTCGAAGGAAAACCGTTCCATGAGCGCATGGAACTGGCGGCGTCTCTCACCACAAAAACCCTCTTTCAAAGCATATTCATCTTCTCAAATAGGTGGTGTGCTAGCGATCGCCAGCGGACGTCGTCGATCACAAGTGCGACGCGACGCGGACTCCACCCGTCAAGAGACGATACCGTAAAAAGCGAACAGATACGTACTGTACTCACACTGTAGCGTCTTCGTTCATGTGGCAGGTAAAAACGCGGCGGAGACGTTGTTTCATATATGTACGGGGCTGGATACATCACGCACTGTGTGAATGGATGTGCGGGGATATGTTTCGGGCAGCACTGAATAAACACACCGCTCGCTTCGCTTCAGCAGCAGTGCGGCGTCGGCACAGAGTTGAATGTGCCGTTTTTAGCGCAAGGACATAATTGTGAAATATTCGCGCGCGACGGACGGCGGCGTGGCGGCGGCTTTGCATAGCTGTCAGCCGATCACCACAGCCCGGCTAAATCCAGGTGTTTTTCCCGGTGTGGAATTTTCAAAACCTGTCGAAAACTAGGTATTCCTATGCATTTCGACCACCATCAGCAGGCCCCATATCCATGGATTTAACCAGATAACTAGAAATCCACATGATTTACCCATCCAGAATCGATAGGGATAATTAGAAACGCTCTCCAACCACCATACCTGCTTGATCTTCCGCTCCAATTTCGGCGATTTGCTGGCCCATAGCAGACGTAGATTCATGCGTCATTAGCGGTAAGGAAGGCCGTGCGACGTTGGTAAGGTTTTAAATAGTTACCCCCAGAGATAAGCTATCAGCGCTAACGCAATACGCCAGCTATCGCGCCTGATTTACGACGGTGCGCTTAAGGTGTTCTATTCTGCGCTCCAGCGATCCTTGGACGATTGTGACGTCATCAACACTTGCGAATATTCGATCTTTGGACAGTACCTAACAATTTCTTGCCCTACCATACCTAGGCCAGTATGCGTCGTCGAGATCACCAATGATGAACGCTACCGATTAGGGTAACCTATCCAAACCCACCACTCACCCAGCACAGATAAACAGGTTAGTTTTATGTTGCCATGGAGGATCTATTGTTGTCTTCTTTTGGTGCATTATCTTTATATGAAAACTGTGAGCTTCCTCCTGCACATAAGCTTACCCTAGGTAATCTCAATGTTAACCCATGCGTGAAGTTGTCTATACCCGATTGTTACCCATGGGTAATAATACCTATAAACATAAGATTAATCATCCTTCGAATGATGTATCCGAGTCCAGGGCTAGGATGCATTGAGATTACCCAGGTAAACGTAACCTATCACTTACCCAGCACCAACCAACATCCTAACCCATACGTAAAGTTGTCCTTACCCGGCTGTTACGGTGGGTAAGCACACCAATGAACATAAGATTACCCATTCTCCCAACCATGCATCCAAATCAAGGGTCTGGACTCAATTTGGGTTTACCCAGGGTAAACGTGCCAACGCCCATGTTCACAATGAGTAAGCTTGAGAGGTATTCAAACCTTTACCATACGTTATCTCAATAAAGCATCCAGGCTCTGGACCCGCACGTATCACCAGTAGTAAAACCGTTAACGTACCCAAGTTTATGCTTTACCCAGCATCGATCAGCATATTAACCCATGCGTGAAGTTGTCTGCATATACCCAGCTGTTACCGGTGGGTAATCATACCCATGAACATAAGATTACCCATCCTTCAAATAATGCATTCGAGCCCAGGGCTTGGATGCATTGAGGTTACCCAGTGTAAATGTGCTGGCGGCCGTGTCAACGATGGGTAAAGTCGGAGGATGTTAACAGGCTTGCCCTAGGTTATCTCGATGATGCTTCCAGGCTCTGGACCCGTACGCATCACCTGTGGTAAACTTGCCGACGTACCCAAGACTACCCTTTACCCAGCACCGAATAACATGTTAACCCATGCGTGAGGTTGTTTATACCCAGCTGCTACCCATGGGTACTTTTACCCATAGACATGAGATTACCAGTCCTTCCAAGTCAATTTCAATTCTGCATTCAAGTCCAGGACCTGAATGCAGAATTGAGATTACCTAGGGTAAACGTGCTGTCGCCCATGTTAACGGTGGGTAAATTTGAGGAATGTTAACACGCCTACTCTGGGTAATCTCAGTGAAGCATGCGACTTCAGGCTTTTCTGTTTTTCTCCTATAAACTTTATGGAAAGCCAGAAATTCCATTCGATTCTGAAACTCTGCAAATTCAGAGCCGGCAGGGCTTTTTTGGCAGAGTTGCAGAGTTTTTTTTTCGCTCGAACCCCAGCAAAAACCATGTGTAAACAGCTCCCCACTGCAACTAGGCCCTTGTTACTCTCCATTTGAGAGCGAACTTAGGACAATATCAGGAAATAGTCTGGTCAAGCTAGCGTAGAAATTATTAAATACACTAATTTAACAGAAGATATTGACGGAATATTAGCGAGAGATAGTGAATTCCGTTTTTTTTAAATCTACATATCTACCCTTCCATTGTTCCTTTTCCCCTCTTTTTCTTCAAGTTAACCTGAGAGTGAAAAATAGAGCCGTATAAGGATGATGAACAAGTGATGCCCTTCTGGAGATTATAGAAAATCTGAAGCTCCAATAATGAACTATGGATAAGTTCCTGTAACCGACCATCGTCCACTGTTTCGTCACTAATCAGAGTTCTCAATTACCTGGGTGAACAACATCGTCCCAACGATGCTCAGCTAATTAAATCTATTGATTCCCATAAACAGTAAGGGTTCGAAAAACAGTTTTATTGTACATCTGTCAAGAAGATTAGAAATCGGGATGGGCGGAGCCAATTACGCAAGTGATTAGGGAATGATCAGGGACAGGCCTTTCCCTGTCCCCTCGCCCTTGTCAAGTCACACTTCACCCTATGTCTCATCAATAATAGCAGAGTAAAAATATTTCCTCAATTCTCAGGATAGAATAATGTCATAGACAGTTTCCATATGCTAACACTTTCTATATGTCATCTTTTTCACTATCGAAGATAGCTGGAAAAAATAAAAATTTCTGAGGCAGAGCAAAAAATGCATAAAAAAAGTAATCATCTTTCAATATTTGCTAATCAAAATAGACACGGAGCAAAAATATTTCCACAATTTTCAGGAAAAAAAATAGGGAAGACCTGGGTATATGACCAAGATTTCGAAGGACTGAACCCCTCTGTGAAAGGCTTCAAAAGATTCTCCGAGGTATGTACATATGATACCTAATGTGGCTGCAGGGTAAGTTACCCTACGAGTCCAGGGCCCAGATTCATGAATGTACCCGGGTAAAGCTGAGACTCACCCGCTCTTGAAGCAGACGAGTTCTCGCGATGAAAATGGGTATGCTTCCTTGGAACGATTTGTCTTAGTCAGTGATTACAAGTAGTAGTAAAGGCAAGAAGATATCGGATACTTTGGTCGGGAAACTCGTCCACTCTAGGTGGCCGGGTAGGTCAGAACCTGCACGGAAACGTTCACGAATATGGACAAAGGGTCATGACACGAAAGAAAAATCTTCACCAGTTGTAATTTAGGATTATTGATTAGAAAATTCACTTTCTTTCTGATTGTGATAAGCGCTTAATTTAGCCTTTTCAATTCGAAATCACAAATTTCAACCTATTCAAAATCGATTTTCCAACTTATTCAAAATCGATTTTCCAATTTTGGATATACATATCTGATTCAATCGTTTGTGTAAGGAACAGTGACAGTGATGGAATATGTGGATGCGCAGATAATCAGAGCGCCAAGACGCAGATGTAAGAAAAAAGGAGAATTAGAGAAAAAGAGATAAGTACGACAATGCTTCGGACGTGGCAATGACATGAAGCGAATGTTATCTCCAAGGTAGTAATCACACTGGAAAAAGTGACTGTTTTCTGGAAACACGTCAGTTTTTCTTTTGTTCTCTGGTTTCCCTCAATGATAGATAAATGTGTGTATTTCGTAATTTTAGATGGGTAAGTTTCGCAGCACAATAGCAGCACATCCCCTCAACATCCCAAAGAACACGTTCTCTTCATACTTGATCGCACCCCCATAAGCTTTCAACTGTATAGCTCTCCATCTTCCAGAACTTGTGATGCAATTGCGTACTTTCCGTATTTTTGCGTCGCACCCGACGCAAAAAGCACATCAACCGATGCGCACACACTTGTCCTCGATTCGTCTTCCACCCCTCATCTCAAAAAGTCCCACTTTCAACCGGTTCAAGTGGCCGGGGCCGGTGTGTAGACAGAAATGGTGTTGTGACGCGGAGGGCGCTCAGTCACGAGACCTAGGCGCTCC
>JARK01001399.1:880138-890733 GCA_000688135.1 Ancylostoma ceylanicum | reverse complement strand
CCCCCCCCCCCCCCCCCCCGCCGGAGACCGGAGAATGGACCACCAAATCCTTCAGAAATACTTCACAGAATTGATATGAACAACTGTACCTTGTTTAATTTTTAGACAATTCTACATATTTTCAAGTTTGTCTTTGGCTTAGGTGCTCATTTGATCGGAGACATCAGGTGCTCCTCCCCTCCCTTAGCTCCAGCCTCTGTCTGGTCCGCCTTTACTAGAGGAGCTATGCACTCCTGAATCTTCACCATGTGCTGCCAACCGCAATTAGCTCACGAGGTTACAAATAGTAGAGAACATGACAGCTGTGATGTTCTTACCTGCCCCTAATGAGCCTGGCGCCCAAAATGCCTTACGCCATAGTCATTTGTGCAGGAGCCACTTACATTACACAGTCAATTCCATAGTTCTTGTAGTTCGTTTCATCTTCCCAGTTGTCAAGATCTCCGTACTTGTTTTTAGTTACCGAATCTACGCAACCGCTGCGTGTTAGACACCTCGAAATTGGACAGTCTTTACCCAGTCGAAGAATGTGATGCCAATCATATCTTCGATGACTTGGAGGTGAGGATATATCCATGAAAAATGTGCAAAAATGCACCATTCCTGAGGAAGATGAGTAGTGATTCACTTCATTTAGACTATAACATCGCTCTGCCTTGAAAATGACGTTCGAATCGCAATGGATGCGACAACTGCTTGTCACTTAATGAGTGATCCTTTTGTTGGGCGTGGCTACTCGTACAGTATCCCGATTCGTGTGGTTCAAAAGCTTGTTCATGGTAAATTTTGTACTTTTTTGCTGTTGAAGGATTTGTATAACGTCTTTCAAGATTCTATGTATACAAACCATAGAGAGCAGTCTCACCCCAATTTAGGAACAATGACAAATATTGCTGTTGTTGGCAAGCCACGTATTCTTGAAGCTGTTGACGCCATGACTGTTCAGAGATGCTTCATCAAATATTTGATCAAGAGCAGTTTTGTGCAGAGAAAAGGTATGTTATCGAGTTTTGGTTTGATTTGCAGCTATGTAATGTTTGTTTGCTGGTTCGACCTGAACATCTACCACTACACTTGCAGCGGGCCCTGTTTCAAAACCTGCTGCGAGCGTAGCCACTGAAAGCAAAGAGGCGAGCTCATCGCAGGGAAAGAAGAGGTACACATACAGATGTTTTTGGATGTCACATATTACCATTTTAGAGTGAATTACCTACGATTTTCAGTGACTTCTGCGATCCTCTTGACTCCATACTCCCATCACTGGACCGACCACTAAACCACTCGGAGAACTCGTCCGCCGCGAATCACTCTGAAAATGGTATCATACGTTAGATCCTTTTACGAGAACTGCAAGTTTCTAACGCTATACGCTATATTTTCTCTTAGTGACAGTTCGTTGTTTTGCTGTGATTATGTGATGTGCACGAGCTTCTGTCTCTTTTCATTTTTTTTTTCGACAAGAGAACGTTTATTATGCCTCTCGGCATTAAATTAATGACCAAATTTCATATTTTAGGCAAGGCTTATTCTGTCTTCTCTATCATCGGAACCAATATTCTTGTGCGCTCTCGTCCAGCTCCCCTTTGCTCAGAAGGTCACCAGTCAATGAAAGGAAAGACTTTGTCGTTCCAGCCTAAAGTAGAATATGTTCCGAACGCGGGAGCTATGGTTCGTCATCTATAAATTTATAAGATGACCATTTTCTTGACTTATTCGTTTCAAGTGCCTCTCTGATGCCGAATCCGCATGGAACTACTGTAAGGGATTCTTCAAACAGTCGGTGAATCACGGTCTCTTTCGCACCCACTATAGGTTCGTAGTTTTGCAGTGTTTATACAGTGAACTTCAAACGGTTGTAGACAAGGGGCGTGGTCGCGGCGCGGGCACTCTGGTTCTCTCCTGCACCTCTGGAGGCAGCGGGAAATCACGGCGTGTCGATTTCCCCCCGTGTCTCTGCCCAGCAGGCCCGCTGACCCGGTGCAGCAGAGAACCCGACTGCCCGCGCCGCGGTCTCGCCCCTTGTCTACGACCGTTTCATTTTTTTGTTTTATCAATTTTGTGTTTGATGAAAATCTCATGTTAGATTTTCATGGTTGATTTTGTTTATATTATGTTTGTGATTTTCACTGGTAGTACATACCTTTCATTTCAGGGGCGGTCATTTACTGCAACTGCAGCACTGGGAAGCGCAAAAGTATGTCTTTACCTATTTCTTTCACTAATTTGATGTTCTTGACTTTTTATCCTTCATTTAGTGTGACTGCACTTGTCGGAAGTGAACAACTGTGGACTGGACCCTCTCACAGGCATGAGGCCAGGCAAATGTACGGTGCCCTTGAAACACTCGTCAAACATTGTATTTCTTTCATGTAAATGGTTTGTGAAATGATTCTTCATTCAGGATCTCTGCATATACTACTCGCTTCGCCAAAGTTTTGGAAGAGATTGGTCACCTTCCTCTCGGCGATTTTATGTTGGTGAACAAGAACGATGGTTTTGTTAAGATTTTACCTCAGGCAGAGACGACATCGAAATCGTGAGTAGTTTCTTTTTCTTCCTTTTTTTTTGTTAAAAATGAAGCAGCTGCTTTCGTCAGCAATATAGGGAAAGCAGTTTTTGGCTTGAATTTAGTGATAAAACGTTAGAATCAGAGTAGTTCGTGACCATGGAGGACTAGCTCCCCTGTAAGGAAAGAATGAAGGATCCACGGTAAATTTCAAATTGGCTGGACAGACATACCGTCTATCCGAAACGACGGAACCACCGACGCGGTTGAGGATCCAGAGGCGGCTCGGCTGTGAGGTTGCCCAGGTCACAACCGTGCCGCATCTGGATCTCCGACTGCGTCGACCGATTTCACATTATTCAAGGAACGGATTATGGATCACTAGCAATGTTTTTCAGAACTGATGTGCTCGACTGTAGCAGTGGTGACGTCTCCGTCGCTGATGTTTCATTCAGTATCCGCGAGGCTTTCAATGGTCTAGAATCAATGATTCCACTGCAGTGGCAGGTTAGTGCTGCGTTTTTTTTTTTTGGTGAATTTTGTTGGTTATCCTTTGTCCATGACGGGGCTCTCCTTCCCGAGATTCTCTAGAAAAAATGTGGAAGTTGAATTATGTAGCCGTTCAGTTGATATTTTTTTAGTGTAACTGATTGTTAACTATTTAAATTGCACTTTTTCTAGATTGTGCAGAAGCGAGCTCCAGGCTGTTACGTTGCCAAAGACAGCAAGCTGAAAGGTATTGCAATGAGTCAGATGCCAGGAGGTTCAGTGAGCCATGTGAGTAGCAGCTCTTTACGGATTGTTCCTAATAAAACATTCCCAGAAATTATTGTTTAAAAAAATATGCACCTCTGCGTATGGTAAGGTAACCCAGGGTTGCATCAGCAGAGCCTGTGGTAATATTCCATTTAGCATCCTGATGATAGCCTCGTCCCGTCAATTCTCACCACAATGCTGTTCATATAAAATAAAACGAACGTCCTTTATTCGGGTTCATTTAGGAGACTCCCCAGGGCAAACAAATCGCTGGGAAGAGGACTAGAAATCAAAGGAGGAGAGACATGAAAAAAAGAAAAACTGAAAAGACTGGTATTTCTGTACACACCACACTCTGTTGAAGTTCCAACCATTAATCTTTCTTCCAGCTGCAAATAAAAGCGCAAGTGTGCCTACAGTGGAGATGGATGCTGAGCCCGCTTACTGTCCATTCGGCACTTCTAATATGGAAGCGAATTCGCCTGCAAGCAGCGAACCATCGTATTCTCCATGTCCTTCTCCGGATCAGCTGCTTATTGATGAACCTGAAGAGGGGGAGACGAGCTAGAAATGATCTCTGTTAATAAGCATTCTATCATAATATCTTCTTTTCCTTTTGTTATTGCTGTTTGGTTCGGTCTAGTTTTTTTCCAGTGATTAGAACTTGCCGGTACTCATTGAAGGGTCTTCCAACTTAATCATACACATATTCATATGTTCTATAGCTAAAGCTTTATTAATTGTAATTGCTGTCATGCTTTAAGCGCTTTTTGAAGTTTTTTTTTTCGAAAAATATGAAGTGCTATTTTTCTCCCTCCCATGATCATTTCTCTCTTATGAAGATAACCACATATCTCTACGAAATAAACTTCTTTACTTTGTAAGCCTATGAGCAAGTCGGGATGACCAGATCAACTACCATCTCCTGACGCATTGCCAGGGTAAACACTGTAGGTTTAGCAGCTTCTCCTTGGGGTTTAAAAGACGCGGTGGTTCATGGACGAGAGCTAATCATAGTGGACGAGAGCTCAAATGCACATTTGATAGGATGGCGGCCATAGTGCTTCTGATACATCAAAATATGCAGTGAGCTCCAAACGGTTGTAGAGAAGGGAAGGGACTGCGCCGCGGCTTTCCTCTATGTCTCTGCCCAGCAGGCCCGCTGCCTCGGTACAGCAGACAAGCAGAGTGCCGGCGCCGCGGTCCAGGCCTTTGTCTACAACCGTTTGGAGTTCAATGTAGAGTTTCATCTATTGTTCAGGTTTCGAATTCAACCACTATTTTGAGTGGAAATCAGAATTGTGTTACAAAAATCTGAGTTCCTTAAATCGTAAATCTTCCAAAACCATCGCAACTCGTAACTGTAAAACCTGGAACCAAAAAAAATCCGACTGTTTTAAATTAAAATCATTTTCAAATGTTTCTTCTGAGGTATCTTCTGCTGGACAATCCCTTACCCTGCATCCTTGTCTACTCCTAACAATGATAACGCTGTGTTGGAGGGACAAGGTTTTTTAAAATTTTCGACGACTACATATCTAGGTCTATAGAAGCTATTGTTCATCGCTAATGTTGATAGAACTCTTTTTAACCTGATCAAAGTTTCTGAAGTCAACATGGTAGATGATCCCGCATCCTTCCAAGGGATCGGTGAATTGGTGCCAGAGAAGTCTGGCTGCTTAAAGCGCCTGAGGGTTCCCCTTCAAGTCGATGAATCATACAATCGCTGGACCACCCCGATTTTCATCGTGGAAAGCTACATTGCTAGGTTTGTATACAAGTTTTTCAAGAAAAAATGTCCATAAATTCGAGGAATGTTTGTAGTTATCATTCTGATGGCAATACCACTGTGTAGCATAGATATTTATTTTTTACAGGAATTATGCTAATGACATTTGGCAGCAATCGAGCGTAATATCGGGAAGGCGCCTGATCCACATGTACCCATATGGTCGTCCTCATTCAACGACATCAAGCCGACTCCAGCCAATCCTTCGCGCAGAGCGTAGCGCATCTGTAAATAACACCTTTCAAGCTGCCACGTCGAGAATAATTCACTCTGCTAGTTATATTAATGCAGTATTACCTTGTATTTGACTGTTTGCTGGTCGTCAATACTGATCCATCTTCCACCAGTTGTGTAAGCATTAACGCTCATTGAATCCCAATGGGTTTCTCGCGTGGTACCCGCATACTTCAGACGTTGACAGAGCTAAAAGCATATGAATTCCTGCTCTCTCATTAAGAGTTACACTCAGAGGTGGATGAATTGAATTCGGAACGATTTATTTGACGCAGGGCAGGTAAATGTGATGGAAGGATGTCTTCTAGGAGGTCGTAGGCATCATATACCTGCTTTTTGGCGCTTTTGGCAACCAGAGACCAGATAACGGTTTGTCCATCATGGGTAATTTTGGCTCTTCAGATTTATTTTGCCAAGAAATATTGGGCCAACTCCATTCCTACCTAATGTAACTATTCCATGTGTAAGCAATTATTCTACGTAAACTCAATGAGATAGTTGGCTTAAGCTGGTTTCAATGGATATTTTCTAACGGAATAAATCTCAGAGGCCAAATTTGTCCGTGTTAGGCCCACAGGTAACCGGCTTCGTATCGGCTAGCTACATTTCTACCATATTTCTGGACTTTCCAATCCTCACAAAAATCAGCTAGAGACCACATAAGGAAAGTAAAAGGTGAAATTACCTCTGCTTGCCCAATGATGGCGTATTCCCTTTCTGTTGGCTTTCCAATGCCATGATCCGAGCTGTTCAGCAGTAGTTGCTCCATACCGTAGGCAGGCACTTGCAGCAGGATCTTGGAACGCATTAGTCCGGCTTTCTCCCAGTTTTGAATTGTGGAGTCCTGTGAACGAAAAAAAATCTCATGTAAAAGCAACAGGGTGATCCCTGGAAGAAGGTGCCTTGTTGGAGATAATTTCATATTATTTTGAACGAAAATCCTACTTGCTTGCCCGAATTCACAATTTTATTCAATGTTCTACAGTTTTGCTATGTTTAACTAAGTGTTACGATAGAATTTGAATGCGACATTTATGTTCAGCATCTCGAATAACGATTCCGTGAAAAGTTTCAGCAAAAATTTCTCCTGAAAATTCCCAGGCTACTAATGCAGAATAGTACCAGAGTGTGGTCGACAAATATGTTAGTTAAAACCTGAGAAAGACATAAAATCAATTTTTAGGACTATTAGACTTATATGTAAATTCAACAACTTACGATAGACGTGATCCTCTCATCATCGATGTCGACGCTGAACAACGGCGAATGCGCGAAGGCCGCATCGGGAAGCGGAGGCACTGTGAACGGTTCAAGCACAATGTGATGAAGTGTATTCAGGACCATAACATCGTAGGCCGAGCGAAGATTCGATTGCCAAGCGGAAAGTCTGTAAACCCAACGAGTATCCGAAGTCTGTGCAAATCTCATGAAAACCATAGAAGGTAGTCCTTGCTCACCGAAGGCTCACAGTGTTTCCACACTCCCCAGTGGCGTTAGTTTTCATTTCTTTGTTGAGAAGGCGTAGGAAACGTGCAAACTGCATTTTAGTCGCCTTCGAGACCAGGTGAGCACATCGAAGTTCTACTCCATTGAAAGCAAGCGGGTCGATGAAGGATCTGATGGAGCCAGCGAGTTTCAGGCGTTTTGCTGCAACAGAAAGTAGCCAGTATTTCTTACTAGATTGAATATTCTTCTATTCTTTTCATATTTAGCAGGGACTGGGTCCCTGCATAGACCCAATTTCTCTTGGTAACATATGGGCAAATACCAGTCAGAATTTAGAAGATGGTTGGAAGACCTACCCCTCCCCTTTCAACGACTACACAAGGAAGCACTTGCTCTTGAAATACAAGTAACAATCAAGCACTTTTGGCTCGAGTAACATTTTATAACTATACAATCCACCTAAGGTAACAAGAAAGTAATCTCAATTATTTTCGCGAATTACTGGATAGCATAAGGACGGAACAAACGATCTGTTTGAGCTTTCTCATGTCCAACAATCTATTTGTCCAACTAAAAGCATTGCCTCCTCTGGCAGTTTCACACGACAGCGGTTTCGTTCTGAATTCATGGACCTTTCTGCGTAAATAGTTCTTTTCGCAAAACTAGGATCATGGGAAGTTTGGACTGAAATTTGCGGAAATTTCGCATTTCCACCAGCGGATATTGCCTAATCCTAAGACGAATTCACATTATATTCAGGATGAGTATGCCTCGTTTTTCCGCTTCATTCTACACTTATTTCTCACAATTCAAATGCAGTTTTCTGGGATTTTCTGCAAAACCACAGACATGGAGCCACCAAAGCTCTAACCTAACCTGCGCTGAGCATCATCTGAGCGAACTCATCTCTATCCATAGCGCATCTCATCGAGAGAATCATTCCACGCGTTCGCGAGCGAAGAGATTTCTGTAATTATATAACTCAAATGAATATTTCTCTGGTCGTATGAGAAAGTTATGGACGACTAACCAGCTGCTGTGCGATCTCCTTTTGTTGCTCCGATGGGAATTGGATCGTAGCGTTGGCATCAATGATGGCGTGTTCGACGATGATTTCAGTACAACGCTCGAATGGAATGTTTGAGGGATCGAGGCGTTGCTCTGGTGTTGTATAGGTTAATTAACACTAGTTAGCATCAACAGTGATTTGAAAACAGCAACAGAACGAAGCATTTCTGGAAAGTTCTATATTTCCTTCTTCTTCGTTAGGGAATGTTTGAGCTAAACACGAAGATTTTATGAGTTCTGGAATAGGTGAAAGCTGTTAAAGTACAGAAAGCTTCACACAGCTGTAATCTGCTATTATTTTTCCATACTATTTTATCTACTATCTTTTTATTTTCTAAAACATCCTACTCGATATGCGTTTATTAGCCTGACTAGTGTTCATCGACAAGTGTAAGCTACAGCTACTATACCAAAATCCCAGCATTTCACAGAAGAAAAAAAAATTAAAAGTTCTCTTTTTATCCACATACGTATGTACCAGCATTTCCCAGATTTATTTATTTATTTCCCAGATAAAAAATTTTGGCTAATAACTCATGTCTCAGCATTTTATTTTTGAAAATCATCGGTAATCTCTTTTTTCCAGCTATGGAGTCTTCCGTTTTAAATTTCACAGTTCATTAGCTAGACCTCTCACATGTTGTCCATAGCTTTCCTTCTCACTCGTCACTCCGGAGTCTTTCCTATGAAGAATCCTAGGATTCACTGACTGGATGGAAGCCACTTTAAAGAATATGCCCTTTGCTCACCTTCCTCATACTCTGGCAGTCGGTAGTTGCATGCAGTGTGGAACGACGGCGAGCATTTGGAATCACTTTCTGCAGCACAAAGCGAGCACACCTAGGTAAAGTGAGATTTTTTGAAGGTAGTGGTCGAATACGGTCAGGATGTGTCGAACCTGAGTGTCGATTATGCTCTGCAATATCGGGAATGGACGATCCGGGCATTCTCCTTCGGGGTTGTCAAATGGTAGTCCGTGGATAGCAAGTCCGGCTAGGTTGTTGAGCGAAGTCCAGGTAGCCTAAGCGCAGAGAACTTTCATGGACTGTTCCAGAACTGGTGATAGTTGAGTATTGGTGTCTGCTACTTGATTTCTCAACACCCTTCAAAATTCCCGCACATTTCCCCCATTCTCTTTTTTATAATATCTCTCCAGCTGTCTCCACCGTTGAAACGCATCATAGAAGGGATTCTGAGCATACGTAGATTACTAGTGAGGTTTGATCTCACCTTGATTTTTGCGCTCCTCTCATTGTCAAACGCCACAAACTCCGTACCGCGGAAGAGTACTGGAGCGCCAACGTCATTAAGCCACTGCGGCTGTGTGCTGTTGTCCTCAAGGAGTTTGCAGATCTGAAGCCGAAAACTAAGGGCGAAGAAATGTTCCACAGAGCCATGTACTGCCAAAGTGCTTCCTCCTTTAGCTTCTCATTACGTCAAACTAAGAAATGAGGCATTCCCTGCCCAACAGGTGATGACAAACAAGGGCTAACCTCAGTTTGTGACGTGATTTGGCTTGACTGCGTCAGTATAGGCGATGTCGGTAGTCCAAACACCTGAGCGGTGTCGGTTCTTTCGAGTAGAAGATTGGCAGTGGTGGGTACTGCTGTGACCGAGACTATCAGTCTGTCCCTAAACATGAACCAAATCAGTTTAAACAAAAATTTATATGTGTTTCAAATATGCCAAGTTTTACCTAGGTATTCCTCGTGAAACCCAATCCTTAACGAATGATTCGACCGTCATTCGGCTGTCAAGTAGGCTTTGCCCAGCAAACATTGCTGAGTGATGACCTGTTACAGATTGCTGATTGGAGTGCAGGCGGTGAGTTTGAAGCACTACAAGGTCAATCGTCCTAAACAGAAGCAGGCTAGACAGTTTAACGATCAACGATTAACGATACTTGTACCGCTCACTTCTTCACCACAGTGACGTCATAGCGACCACTGAAGCTGCTCGAGGGATTTGCCGCCAGAATGATGGAGACACTCTGAAGCGGTGACAAGTGCCGAGCTGTTCAGGGATTGCCTGGGTCGTTTATACTACTCACTCTCGGCAGTACAGTCCTGAGATCAGTGAGGAACTGTGACAGAAGCGTGGAATCCACAAACGCATCAAGAGCTCCAAGTGTCCAGGAAATTTCGACACCAGAGGCGTTCATGGCACGAACCAGCTGAGAGGCAGAATTGAGGTATGGCATCATTATTTATTTACTTATTTATTTATTCATATCATTAAACATGTACCAAAAAGAACAAAGCAAATAGCCTCTAACTCATTTAATTTAACCTGTACCGTAACAGTGGAAAGATAGCGTAAGAAAAAGAAAAATGAACTTTGAAAACAAAGAAAAACGGGCTAAAATTATCAGAATTACTAGAAGTTATTTGGTTTCTGCTATACTCGATGACGAGTGCTACAGCATCATTAGCCTATGTGGCCGTAGCGGCACTGGATTCGATGCATATCGATTGGGGCGGCGCGTCACTGGCGCGGTAGTTCTCCCGCAATCGATATGTATCAAAACCAGTGTCGCCCCAGTCGCGGCGACTGGATGCGATAGATTCTCGGGGAGTATGGCAGCGAAAGTAGAAGTAAATATAAATGAAGAGGAAATTGGAATGTTAGGAATTAATAGAAAATTGGGGATAGAACTGCCTTGGTAAAGCGTCCGAAAATAACCCTCCAAACCATGTAGGTCAAAGTCAAGAAAAAAAAGTTCCTCCAAAGGCAATAGCCAAGCTCTACTAAAAGTTGATATGGTATTTTTTGTCCACAAATAGCCCCCCCCCCCCC
>JARK01001399.1:861071-871346 GCA_000688135.1 Ancylostoma ceylanicum | reverse complement strand
GTTCATCGTTTGTTGTCGCTTTTGCCACTGACGTTTGATGCTTTTCATGAAGAACAGCTGCAGCAGTTCAATTAATTCAACGGCCATTATTTTCTTTTGTCTTGGTCATAAGAACACACCAGGAATGCATACATTCATGAAGCCATCCATGAAGATGACAGCAATCTTAGCAACTAAAATGGTTTCAAAAGCTAAGAAACACAACCGTTGCTCTAATAACTGGACATTTTCCCGAAAAATCTGAAATAGTATAAATCATGTTTATGCGCATCTTCATGCAGAGTTGAATCATCAAATGCGACTGGGGATTAATCCTTTAATCTACAGCAGCTATCCTCTATCTGCTTTATACTGTTAATGTCAGAAAATTGCCATTTAGCTTTGAGGCGGAAGCTGCCAGCATGTTTTCCAGCCACCACGTGCTCTGCCTACTATCTAATCAGCAGGTTCAAGCAAAGCACCTTGTCCTCGACACATTTTCAGGTGGAGAAAGTTCGGGCATTGACCACGGAGCTCCTCACCTCCGGGAATATGGCATCCCTCTGCTCAGGACGTTCACTTCACCCGAAAACAGCAACATGCAATACAGAGAGCTGGAGTTGTTCGAGTTGAAAGTTTTTTCTATTGTTTTTTGCAGAAATAAATCGATTTTTTGGGAAAAAAGCAGCGGAAACAGGCGACATATTCAGGCCACATGTACTTTAGAGCCAATATTTGTAGATATTGACACCTGGGATATCGCAATACTAGTGAATCCCTGCTTTAATGATATTCCCATCCATTTATGCTTTGGGCAGCACACCAAATGGCGTGGGGAGCCTGTTAACAATGTCGTTTTTGTAAACTGATGTAAACAAACAGTTTGATCGCGAAGCATCGCTATAGTAAATCGTACAGCATATCAATAACTATAGCAAATAGCCATGTTCGTGGGCAAAACCATATGAAAAAGCTTCCGATCACAACTGGAGCTATTCACATTGGATTCTTCAGAACGAGTTTCAAAGATCCTGTGATACATAACTTCTTGAGATGAAGGGTTCTACTGGTAATAGACTCCCAAATAACGGCATGTGGATTCATTGAAATTGGTAACTAGTCTAGTTTTAAGGATAGTGGTAAATTTGTCGGCGTTAATCAACCCCTTTCTGGGATGCGCCACCCATTCGACTTCGTCTGAGAGACGTAAAGGCATTGAATGCGTATGCGTCCTATACAGGGTGCACCAAAAATACGGTACCCTACACCGGTTTTTCCTCCAAGAAAACGTCCTGACCTGAATTTGAACCCAGTTGGAACGTCGGGCCAGAAATATAGTTTGGCTCCTATCGGTTTCATCGAGCGGCCACCCGCGGGAGGGGAGGGGGGGGTGGGGTAGAAGGCTTTTGTGATACCCGAATCCTGGGCTTGTCCACAGCGTCTCCGGAATTCGGATTAGCCGGAAAAGCGCTTAAAAATATTGGATGAGTTGAACGTCAACCACTTGCGCGCCGCTGGCTGCGACTTCACTCAGCGTCTAGGGGCTTCTGTCGATACTGATAGAGGTTATCCTGAGTAGGAGGATTGCCATTTATTAATTCTAAGAGAGTAAAAGGAAATCCTACGACAATGTTGCGAACTACCATGATTTCTTTTCTCGGTGTACTTTTCCTTGTTACCGCACATATTTTTGGCCCATTTCGTACAGTGATTTGCGGGGAGCACTCCATGCACCGAGTCAGCGCTTCAACCTTCCAGACTCCTCTGGTACGACCTCAGCGTTCTCAGAGGGATGGACGATTGGCCAAAGGAACCAAAGGAGAGAAGGAACCAAAGGGAAGCAGCAAAAGCGGTCCATTAAACGCAGTTGTCCAGTTTTTCTTACCTAAGCGAAAGGAAACTACAACTTCACGATGTTTTCTCGTTGTTTAAGAATTTCTAGTACTACTCATTAGTATTAGTAGTACTGTATTCCTTGACGTGCCAATAGCGGCAATATTTCTGTCATGATCTTCTGCTCCCTCAAGCTTCTCCAGTACTAAAATTGTGTAGTAAGTTGCATTCACAGTTCTGGTGTTTAGATTGCATTTCTGTCTTTATAGCGGAGGATAGTACTGGAATGTCTTGACAGTTACATAAATCACTTGAATGTGATAGGACAATACTTTTGTGAACGTCTTGCGTTTTTTATCTTTGCAGTAGTCTGTTCTCTTTCCGCATGAAATCTGTGGTATGCGTCTGTTCCATACAGTAAAGGAGTGATGTCATCTTGGCATCCACAAAAATTTCACAGATCTGTGCTTACTGAAAATGTGTGGTGATCGTTCCCAACGTGTTGCCGAAAACATGCACAACCGACGCACAGCACAGCCAACGAACGAAAAAGCCATCTACTCTGACAAAAAGATCTACAAGATGTGCGCCGAAGTCACAAGGAAGGAAACGCTCCCCATCGATTTGCAATTACAGGTTTTCTTGTGCATGAGGACATCATAACATTGTTACTAGAGGAGTAACTGTCAATATTGCCCCAATTCCGTGTTCAAACAGTTGTTTCGTATCTGTTCCTTCTGATTAACGATGATTGTTAGGCGACTGTTACAATTCAACTTGTAAAACCAAAATGAAAGTTCAAACAAACGTTGATCAGCTGATCGCAGGACTGTTGATGTATGTATGTACCAACCGGGTATTATGTATTATCCAAATTTTTAGAGACAAGGACCTACTCCCGTGATTATTTACAGTTTGACTGAGCAGTCCTGGGAATGATTCAACAGTACCAGTGGAAATCAACAGTTTGGCTGACGAAGCAAGGCACGAACACCGGAATGGCGAAACTTCGTCCCTAATCTACTGAGACAGGCCAAAATTGGGTACCTGTTTCAATAATGCTGTTCTTGCAAGGTCAGCCATTTTCATATGTGAACGTCTCGGGCTGCAGAGACATTCCAAGCCTACAAATGGCACTAAACGTATCTTGACTGCTCACGCCATGTAATGGACAAATACGAAATCATGGCATGACTGGCACGTGGATTTATCGCATGACATTAGTTTGGCTCGCAAAGCCATCTGACTGTGGCGTGCGTTCATCAAAATAATGCTACTGCCGAATGAGATGGATATGCGAAAATCGGGCTCTTTCGTGGATGGATCTTAAAAATCTCCCATCCTTTACGATCGGCTACTTTCAGTGTACTTTAGGTATTGTGGTGTTTTTTACACGCTCCATCGCAGTTTAACATCACTACGACGTTGCCACCAGATCAGTTTTAATATTCGACCATCTGCACATCTTTCGACCCGTAGGCAGGATTCAGGTTATCAGTGACAAGATACATAAACGCTCCAGGGAAGGTTGTGACATACCTGCTCTTCTGGAATGCCCGAGTAGTCCGGAAAAAAAGAGCACGCCCTGGACAGGCATACGATCGTCTCAGTCAAATGTTTATTGTTTATTTCAAAACGAACTAATGTCGCTGACTATGGTAAACTCGCTAAATTTATCATGACTTATCGCAAATGTGATAAGTTATGGTAAATTCAGCGAGTTATTTCAGATTTTGCTCGAGAAACTCGATCATTTAGGAAGAGCGGGTGTTTTAGAACCTTCCCGGAAACGTTCACGGATTCCGTCACTGGAGTTGTGTGACAAACTTCAGGGCATAAGTTCTACAGCAACTTACAACAAGCTCACTTTAAGTATTTCACTGGCAGAGATAAAGCTTTTGTTTGATTTCAGAGTATAACACGACCTGATACATATGACCACATTGTCCATGACATCTTCACAATGCAAATCTCACATAAACTTCTAACAATTTTAAGCTTTTCAACACAATTTTCGTAAATACCATTATGGAACTGTTTCTTTATTCTGTAATTTGTTTTTAGACCATTTCAATTCTCTGCCTTTTCTATAATTTTTCCATTTTCGAGTGTTTTTAAAACCACACAGACATCATTTTTCCTCCATATTTTTTCAACATATTTTCACGTAACTCGATCTGTTCTCTTTTCAGCATATCTTTTGCATTTTCCCATATATGTCTTCAAACCACTCTGCAGTTTTTTAAAATCAATCTTTCCTGTACCTTATACAAGTTGTGTACCAACACCATGTCTGTCATATACCCCCTACCAGAAATGCCATACTTCTATCCCCACTGTTCCATCCTCGACCTCCTCCACTAAATCCAATCAATAATCCGCCTCGTCCAACCCCTGTTCCGCAACAAAAACCTCCTTCCTTGTCTTCCTTCACCCCTATGTCTTACCACCAATGTCCCATTGATTACAAACCAATACCTACCAATGCCACCATGTATGCCCTTTTCCATTTGCCTGTTCTTTTCACTTTTCATTTCGCTCCTGTTCTGGATACATTCAACCCCTTGTTTTTATCATAAATTTATCAGCACTTTTTCCATCTTCAAAGGACCTTATCTCAGTCTAACGTAAATTGCAAACAAAAAAGAAGAACTACGTGTATACTACTAACGAGCGGGTAAACTGAAAAACTGTAAAGAGTGCGAGAGTCACACCATTTGAGACCCATATTCCGCATGAGACACCAGGCGAAGAGAAGAAAAACATGAGAAGACGAAGGAAAAGAGAATGTAACTCGCATTCACAAAATGAGCGCAAATATGAGCAGCAAAATGTGTATAAAAGACAACAGGAAATGCAAAATTAAGCCATCTGTGGCATCCAGGACGAAGCACGAGGCCTCTCATCACTAGGCCTCCTCTCTCCCGGGCTAAACTTTAAATCTGTCCTATTAACTGAAGATTCAGATGAGGGAGTGCCGGCGATCAGCGAAGAGACTGCATCGAATTGCGACTGCATCACGCGATTCATCCGAGGATCCTGGCTTGTCACTGAGAGGTCCGGGGTGACGCCTGAGTAGGTAGGTGGGGCATCGACTACAATCAGCCTCCATGCAACTACGTTTCCTTCCGGAATCTGGCGCACCACAGCGCTGTCAGCTGATCCACTTCCCATGGGAGGACTTGCTGGACTTTCGTCATCGGCAATCGTGTCACCAGCGATCTGAGCTAACATCTGACTGATATTGAACTGCGTGGGTGGGGCAGCACTGACGGCTGGCGTTGTTGTTGCCGCACCTGCGGCCGACGAAGGCTCTTCAAATCTGGGCGAAGCATGAGCAGGAGCTGCATAGTACGGCAATCTGGGTGGCATTGCAGGGAATGGAGGAGGCGTTGGCGTCAATGAAGGCACAACTACAGACGGCGGTGCAAGAGGGCCACCGTTAGCGGGCTGTTGTGGGACTGCAGCGTGAATCACAGGAGCAGCCGAAGTAGGTGGAAGTGGTGGCTGAGCCCCGCTAGGTCCTTGTGGAAGAAGCACACGTCGTTTCATAGGGACAGGGCCGCTCAGGCTTCGATTCGCATACATTTCGTCTTCCTGACACATTCGCTCGAAAAGGGGTCGAGTGTAGTCCGTGAGGGGAACGTGACTGAAGTGACATGGATCGCGACTACATTCGCCTTTGTGGAACGCTTTGCACGGGAACTCTCCATGTAACAAAAGGCAAGTGAGCCCTTTCTTACAGAATCCTTGCTGATAGAACTTGCAGAGTTCGGGACGACGGAGCGAGTCCTCAGCTTGATGTGAATATGCACAGTTATCGCCATCCCTGCAATAGCCTTCACGGAAAAACTTGCAGATCTGATGTTCGGTAGCCCAACGGGGTTTTGGACGGAAGCCACGGAATCCGCGACCACCATACGGACGTTTTGGCCCACGAACATCCCACTCTTCTTCTTGCTGGGGCGAGTGACGACGCCTAAATCGAACTGTGTTTGTGCAACCTCAAAGAATAAATCCAAATGTCGCAAAACCTTGCGATACGAGTTCATAGAAAGGTATGGGAATTAGGAGCGCACCTTCTGCCAACATGACTTCCCTGGCGGTAGTCAAAATCTCCGCTGCCCTCTTCTTCGAATCGATAGTCTTTGTCCTCAGCACCGTATCCGAAAACGTCCCCAACTTTTTCTTCAGCTGCAGCAACCTTGCTCGCCCACATGCTTTGCGACGACTTCGCATTCTCCTCCTTCAAGTAAAAAAAGGACACTAGTTGGGACCGGTATATGTCGTAAAGATGCAACTTTAAACTACAAGAGGAGAACCATTATCTCAGAAGCACTACTGGCACATTGCAATGATGGAAAATAGAAAAAAGGCAAACTGGGGAAATCGAGAAATAGAAAATAGTGAGTCACTGGACCCACCCATTCGTTACGTCCTCAGAGAAAAATCAATCTAATCAAAAACACTCAACAATCAGCACTTTGAAATCATCGAAAAACCGCGTGGGATGGATAGAATCATCCCCAGTTGCCCGAACCTTTTTATTTTTTTTTTCGATTAATGTAAAAAGGAACTGAAATCAATTAGGAATATTCAGCAACATACCAGCAAACCCATCGATTCTCTAGCTGATCGGATCTTAGAAGGATTTGGTGAGGCGCTACCGGCTGCGGACTGGCTGGCCGCGGTTGCACTTTGATTAGGACTTGAACCACTTGCCCCAGCAGAAGCTGAAAAGATGACTACTTAATGGTGGAAACTCTGGGGAAAATGAAAAGGAAAGGAAATAGAACCAGTTAGTTACACCGTAGTTTCCGTAACCGACCGACTAACAGACAAAGACATGCAAGATGTAAAAGTAACATTTCATTCACATGGCTAGACATGTTCGAGATCCTTTTTCAAAGTAGGGTTTGATAAACAACTGTGAGTGGGTAAAACTATCCCTGGACATCCCTGGGAATACGACAGTGAGTGAGGTTTCTTGCCAAATAAAAGACTACTGCTCTAAGAAACTCTTCTTTGATTGTGAGTAGACTATACATGCTCAAAACATAAATTGCTATGGAAATTAATCACTGCACCTAGCTAAGGAGATGGATGTCGAAATAGGGATCGAATCTACCCCACAGAAATAACTCATGCCTCGTCACGCAAATCTACGGATTTCCCGCGTTACGAAAGCGCGAATGGAGCACCTTTGCACGTAGCAAGGACAAATTACAGTCTATTCGTTACTTTGGAGCTATGGTGAATTCGCTGAAAGGTCACGAACGAGTTGTGATGGCTTCTAATAGGATATCAAAGCTTTTAGTTATGCAAAACCACTCAAAATGACTTCATTGCGTAGACACACTACACATCTCGAGCTTCCGTGTTACTCAATTTGGGCACTTTGAAGAGTTTGTATTCTCATGACTCTTCCTGATACAAAATTTCAAGCCTCCATCTCATCTTGAAAGCAAGCTTGCCCTCATGGATCTACATGCGTTGGGCCAAGGGCTCTAATTAGCTTAATGACACTAACGACTCTATTACCTCTCATCGGCTCCTCATCATCGTCACAGATTTCACCATCTTCTGGAAGCTCACCGTCTTCAAAATCTTCGGTTTCTTGAAATTCGGAATTTGGTGGATTAGCCATAAGATCTACCATAACCTGAAAACCTGCTCACATATTCTTGACACTTCCCTAATAGGATGCATGATCACGATAGAAGCAGAACATCTCTGAAGATCCAATTCATTGGATGTCCTTTTGAACAATAGCAAACAAATTCTCAACAAATAGCACACAGCTTGTTTAGGACATTTCTGCACCAATTTTCTACCTTCATCGAACATCAAGGTAGGATTTGACATATCGTTTCATCTCACATGGTAGATTTCAGGTGTATGACATTATTAGTACACATAACCAACTCAAGTAAGGTCGTAGTCCCAATCTATCAACTCGAATCGCTACAGTGGTTTACACCAGCTGCTCTTCCAGACGTTATGCACTACAATGAAAGCAACTAACCCTTCGTGGAAACAAGATAACCAACAAAGTCCCAGGATTACATCACACCCCTCATCTAGGCAATAAAAGCGAAGCAAGCCAGCCGTAGGGTACGAAAAGAGGTCTTCCACTGGTCTCAAACAGGTTCTGAATGTCACCCCAGACATTAGGGACATGTGGGTATGGGTGTCTCAGGCTTCGGCTATGAATCATGCTTGGAAAAGTTGCGAAAGCAGTTACGGACGGTGCTTATGTGCATTATCAGGATTTCATTACTAGGTATAAGCGCACAAATGTCTTGTGGTCATTCAGATTTCGCCCCGAGTACTCCTCAAATATCCGCTAGTCACTACCGTAATCGCAGCGCGAGGACACACAGCAGTCGTAGGCACCGCCCATTATCGATCGCTCGGGTGTGACGCAGTGCGGGCTTTAGCCGTTTGAACAACAAAAACTGTCCAATGGTGACGTCATGCACTTGTCTGTCATGTTAAGACATGTATAATCGTGTCGAACTTCGTGTCCAGACATGTATAACCACAGCAGAGCATGATTTCCTGCAGTTTGTAAGCAAAAGCTAGCTTACCCGTAAAGTATCCTCCTATATAAATTTACATAATATGTTACTGTAGAATAATGAAGTAGTGTAGTGTACGTAACATTAAGATAACGCACAAAGAGAATATGTACGAAACGCCAGAATTTCAGTTGGTTTGCACAATTATGTTGGAGTTTCATTCTTTCTCTCGGGTTTTTCAACTTCATCATAGCTGATGCTTAGTAGACTTAGTACTTCATTGCTTTAGTGGAGTTAGCGTTAGTCATTGTGAAGGATCTGGTTTGTAAGAGGAATAGGATAGAGATATGATTGAGCTAGGCATAGCTTACAAATTGCTGGGGAATCATGTTCAGCCGTGGTTATACATGTATGAACATGTCGTTGGACACTTTTTGTTGTCCAGACGGCTAAAGCCCGCAGTGCGCCGCGGAAGCGAGGATCGTAAAGAAGCAAAACAAATCCATATCTTACTAATGCACTGATTTGGATGAGATTTTACATTGCTGCAGGGGATGAAAAGCTGCTTAGCGGGTGGCTCTAAGACTACGTTAGGGTTAGAAGCAGCGATTTCTCGGGGAATTCGCGATTTTGGGGAAAGCGAAGCTCTAGAGAGAAGGGCCGAACGCAACTACGTCGCTGCATGGGAGTTTGAAACAAAGCGCAGAAAATGGATCAGATGTGTCCTAGAGGCTACAAAATTTCACTAGTAAGGAGCCTTTAAGAGCATATTGGTGTTGTTGAGCTTATTTCTGCCGCCAGAAGCGCAGTAAAACAGATTATGTTGTTATCAGATAGTTGAAGATGGCACAGGAGAAGAAAGTTGACACCTCGAGACACGAGAAACCCGTCGAGCCGTGGCCGCCGAGTTCTACACGTCCTACCACCTCCCAGACACTGTTCCGTGAAGCAGTTCATGTTCTGGACGAGTAGATGATCAATCACTACCCTTTGGTAGCATCGTGCTGTGCTCCAGCAACAGGGCCAAAAGGAATGTTCGAGAACTCGTAGGGCGCGCTCCCCTCGACTGACGACTGCCTATCGCAGCGGCCGGCCGCGCGCTCGTCGTCGGCGCCCTCCTCGCCTCGCGCACTCTCTCGCTATCGATCGCTGCAACCGGCCGCCGAGCGACGACCCGGCACCGACGACACACCGAGCGCTGTGTGGATGTTCGAAAATAATGCACCGAGTAATGTGAGTAGCAAGGACGTCGGAGGAGTACTTGGGACCATGCGCTTACAGGGCTGAGCAGTACCACCAGGGCAGTAGGGCTGTTAGAAGCGAGGAAATGCAGAGTTAGATGATGAGAAGTTGAAGTAAAAATCAGGATCATTGGATGCTGCTCTCCTCAAGCTCTCACCTGCAGTGCCAACACACAAGCCCTGTGGTCTGGTAAGTCAGCGCGAAACTACCGTCAAGAGCGGTTCGCCGGTGCTCCCACACATCTGACCATTTCACTTGTTCACGGAGGCTAACACACAGTATGAAGTGTTCTTGGTGAATCAAACGACTGTTGGATCCAATCAAAACAATGAGGAAAACGCTTCCACTCCGCACCGTGGTGCTCAATGCAATGCAGCCGGGACGCTCCGGTCGTCGCGTGCTGCACGCCAATCGCCGCCGCCGCGTAGACACGCAGAGGACGCCCCCGCCGAACTTGTCGCCGCCACCGTAATCGCCGCGCGCGCGGCGACGCGTTCCACCGTGGCCATCCGCGGCGAGAACCAGTACTCGTCGTGGACTGCAAAATTACAAGTGGCGACCATCACCTCAGCACGTGGAAATCGTTCATCTGTACAATCGATCACAAGATGAGAAGTTCAAACCGGTGGACAGGCACTGCATTTCCAAGCATAGCAGATTCAAATCACCCTTTCTGAACTCAAAATCGTCACTGATAGGG
>JARK01001399.1:833513-860049 GCA_000688135.1 Ancylostoma ceylanicum | reverse complement strand
GAATTCTTGTGGATAGTGCGCATTCTATACTCTACACTGTACAATATTCCATATACAACATGATACATTAGGCTAGACCACTCGTAGCATGCCAAATCAATAGCGTTAACTGGCGCGGCGGACACCAAAATGGCCATGCTGGCATCCGTGTCCACGGCAGTATCTCGGCAGGCAGGCGGTTATTCTTTGTGTTCAACTTACCGTTGTGATTTACTAGCAGCCCGCTACAAGGTAAGCGACTCAAATCGAAAGTGAGAATTTCCGTGGGTGCTGCCTTTAACCATCATGGGATCAACGCCTGGGGTAAAGCGTATCAACGTAGGTAAACGAATGGTGTGGCGATGCGAAGGTGCAGTCAGGACCGACGCTCCCTGTAGTTCGAGGTCCGGCAGACCCCGACTACCAAGGTGGCTCTCGTCAATTAATTTGTACAGGCGGTCCAGAACGGAGTGAGCATTGGTGTAATCTTACGTTACGTTACGGATAGGGCACAGAGGTGATATTGACAAGTAGCAAACATTCTAGCTTGTTAGTCGCAGTGATTTCCAACGGTGGAACACTTCAAAACAGCTCCGGAAATGATGTGGAAGTACGTGGAACACACGCGTTTCATCAGTGCGATACTGACTCTCAGATGAATGGCCTATACCATCTGCCAACCGGACTGAACTTTTCATTTTGTTGATCGATTTGAAAAAAAATATAGGTCATTCACCAGGGATTGAGTATCGCAGTGATGGAACATTTGTGTTCCACATACTCACTCATCATTTCCGTGGCAATTTTAACATAGAAGCACCTTTTAGCTCTCTACGTAGTAATATACCAATGAGGTCAATTCATACTAGATGCGTGCGTTCGACGCGCGTACATCTACATGGTGAAGCATCGGGCTAGTCGCATCGCTGACGCAGCTCAGACGCACGTGTTTACGATCTCTCAGCGGCCGAGAGTTCTTTTCATTGAGGATCACCTGCCACATTGATCGGTCCTCACCGAAAATCTTCCGCAAATGGATGCGTGTGTCTGACTAGTATAGATTGCCCTATACTCACTCACTTCAGTGTAACCTGTAATAATGAAATGACAGTCAATCCAGAAAGACGGTACCATCCATCATGCTGCTGGAACACTAGCGTTCCACGTGCGTCCACACCATTTCTAGTGCCTTTTTGATATGTCAATGCGACTAGGAATAGAAGCCTCGAATAGCCTTCAGATGCATTAACATGTTGCAACGAGCCCAGAAAGCACGTGGGGATGCTCGCAGCGCATGCCCTCAGGCAGCACGTAGGTGTCAACCCCCTGAATGGAGTATACCAACTGTCGGGTTGAAAAGCTTTGACGTTTGGTGCATTCAAACATCGAAAGCCCAGAGTGGCTTTCGACAAGTCTGTCACGTTCTGACTTGTTACCCGAGCGAAGTTCTCAGTTGCATTGACATGCCAAAAACACTCCGGAAATGATGTGAGCGCGGAAGATACGCGTTTGAGAGACGGGGCGGAGATCTCAACTTTTTGAATGGGCTACATGCACCTGTTCGAAATCGATTGAAAATGACTGAGTCTAATAGGTGACTCAGGCAATGTTCCTCTACCACAATTCCAAACCATTCGAATCGACTGTCACGTTCCATAAGGGGTGGATGTTATAGAGAAACTAAAGAAGAGAGACTTGTATGAGAAAGTGTAGTATTTGGGAAGAATGCATTGATAAATTGCAATTCGTGCACAGTTCCAAAAATTATCAGAAGATGATGACAAAGGATGTTTGAGTAAAAGATCTAATTTGGATGTTTCGGCGTCATCGCTTTGGTTGAAACTTTGCGCTCGCAAAGTTTCAAGCAAAGCGATGACGCCGTTTTTTTTTATTTTTTTATATTTTTTTCGAGCGAAAGTTTTTTTATTTGAACCAAAGCATATTCCTCAACATTTGGGCCAAAAAATGAAAATTAATGAGAGGATGTATTCGTTGAGGTCACAATTACTCAGTATTTGGTATAGTCTGTTTCAAACGCAACGAAAGTTGAGCTCCGTGCATATTCCTTGCCCTTTTCGCCGTTATCTTCAATAGTTGCACAATTTTCAGCATTCTTTTTCTCTCTGCTTTCTCTCCAACTATCATTCCGAGTGAAACGGACTACACCTTGCTGGAACCGTCGTGCAACCGATATGCTGCTTGCCGCGACTCGGTTGCGATGCGCTGGTTCTGACACGTGTTGACGAGCATCTGACACGTTCTGACATGTATTTCAACGGGTTTTAACGCTTCTCACCAGTTCTGACACGCCTTGACCTACGCAGAACGTGTCAGAACGTGACAGAACCGGCGGATTCGTGGAGCGGGCGATTGCGAGGGGGGTTAGCGAAGGATCCAAAACTGAATTAGGATGACGGCGACTATAAACACTCCCTCTAAGATTGGGACGTAATTCTCATGACGTAAACATCCTGATGACGTCATATTTGTCAAACACACCTTGTTTGCTAGTGTTCGGTACTGGCGTGACCGACTCGATGCTTGTGCTCCGCAAGCACTGGCTTCAACGGCCGGAATTCGATCGCACGACGCCTACAGATGAGTCGCTTCGCTTCGGGCGTCGGCTGCTCACGCCCGCTTTTCCCAGGAGCGGAAGGAACGCCGCCTCCAGCACCGCGCAGAATTTCTCGCGACGTTTTGCCTACCATATCGATTAGTTGATTACGTGGAGTATAATTTCTAGTACTTCCGCTTTTTCCGCGAATGATGAGACCTTAGCATTTGTGCAGGAAGTGCAATTTCTGCAATTCCACACGTTTTCATGTCTTTCTTTTTCCTCTAATTGCTCTAATAGCTCTTATCCTTTCTGACAAAGACTGTAGTGATATGGACCACTCATTCCTCCTGTACTAAAGGTGTTTTTGTCTCTGGAATGGACAAGATCAAGATAGGTCGCGAAAATCCTGCACTTCATGCCTCGCTTCAAGCGGCAACCGGATCGGGTGTAATTATACACCTGCAGCTTGTTCATAGCTCGTTCGTCTAATGAAAGCGTTCAAATTCCACCCGAGCCTAAGCTATTTTTACATTCAATATTGTTGTGGAGAAGTTCTAAGTTGCTGCCTTACGTCAGAAAGCATAAGTAATTAGTGGGCAGACAGATAGTGATCGATTAGTGTTGGAGCGGCAAAAAGTAATTCACGAGGCAGGTCTGCATGACATTCAACTACTTCGGGGAATTCTTTTGTTTCCAGTGCATCTATTGTGATGTTTTATTGTCAGTGAGGGTTTTTACATAATTCTATTCATGCAGTATACGTATGAAACTGTGCCATTTTTTCAACTAACATGCTAGTTTTTCTGCTCCAATCGATCGTTGTGATTTTGCAGCGATAATCTGATTTCACGTTCACCTGTCTCAATGTCCTTGAATGGACTATCAATCAGTGATACTGAATGTAGTCCACTTCCTTGCAAACGTTGATTATCTCATGTCATTATCAAAACTAAAGTTCTTGTTTTCAGCCTGGCACATGTGTTGACATTGGTGAGATTGCATTCCGGTTATCGAATGTAATATGAGTTTTCAGGATGATTCCCATATTTTATCGCGTTTAGGAAGTGAGTTGCCTATTTGATCATTTTTAATTCATAATTTAGCTTCCTCATAAACAGCTTTTTCTTCAGTTTTGGAATCGAAGGAGGAAAGTCCACGTAAAATCCAGCATTCACCACAGAAGGCAAATTCACAACCTCCATCTGAAAAAGACCGCTTTGTTGAAGTCAACATTGATGGCACCGCCGATGCGAAATCGGATTCTGACGATGAGCCCATATTTGATAGGGTTCGTGACTATCTTATGTCTTTTTTCGTTTCCTTATTAATCCCTTCTTTTCAGAACTCTTTACTTTCTCCAAGTAGGGGTGTCAAAGTTTATCGGAGGAAACATGAGTCGTCGTTCACCTGTGTTTACTTAGTTCTCTTACTGACCTACCTTGCAGTGGTTGGTATCTACACTTTTATGGTTGATTTTTGGTTTCCATAGCTCCTTCTGTCTTACTAATTTTGGTTATTGCAGGGAATCAGTTGTCCATTACCTTGGGTTACTCTTCAATCTAGGAAGGAGATTCCTTACACTTTTCTACTTCAAAATAGTGCTGGATTATTAATTGGCTGCTTAACCGGTATGTTTATTNGCATATTTTATCGCGTCTAGGAAGTGAGTTGTCTATTTGATTCCCTTCAATTAATTAATAATTTAAATTCCTCATGAACGGCCTTTTCTTCAGTTCTGGAATCGAAGGAGGAAAGTCCACGTAAAATCCAGCATTCACCACAAAAGGCAAATTCACAACTCCCATCTGAAAAAGACCGATTTGTTGAAGTTAACATCGATGGCACCGCCGATGCAAAGTCGGATTCTGACGAAGAGCCCATATTTGATAGGGTTTGTGACTATCTTATGCTTTTTTTCATTTCCTTGTTATATTGATCCCTTCTTTTCAGAACTCTTTACTTTCTCCAAGTAGGGGTGTGAAGGTTTATCGGAGGAAACATGAGTCGTCATTCACCTGTGTTTACTTGGTTCTCTTACTGACCTACCTTGCAGTGGTAAGCATTTAAACTTTTTTTTGTTGATTTTCGATTTCTATCACTCCTTCTGACTTACTAATCTAGATTATTGCAGGGAATCAGTTGTCCATTACCTTGGGTTACTCTCCAATCTAGGAAGGAGATTCCTTACACTTTTCTACTTCAAAATAGTGCTGGATTATTAATTGGCTGCTTAACCGGTATGTTTATTTTCTTGTGAGCTCGCTAAAAATAAAATTTGATCACAACAACTACTGGAGGGCTAACGGTTATTTTTGGGAAACTAGTTCTCCTATTGGTCTTGTCCAAGTTTTCTGATGGAAGGCCAGGGGAATGAGGTACTTCAAATGGCTCCGCTACCGACCCCAAAGTTGGAAGGAAGATGTTCTTGGAGAACTTCCATTAAGAGGGTAATGATTACGAACGTCGTACTCATTTTACATAATAACATCGGTTTTTTGGTTTTGTCGACTTTCTTCCTAGTTCGCTCCTCCATTCAAATCCATCTGAAAGCATGCGTGCGTGCACGCATTTTTGAAGATACTGGTTTCAAATATGATAGAAGTTTTGCAATAAAAGGTCAATTTAATTACGAAAACCCTAGAACAGTGCGGAAATGCACCGCCCCGTAGAGACAAAATTGGAGAAAACCAATGAAATCGAGGTTATAGTGCAAGGTGGCGACCTTATTCGTGATCAACATACCCAAAAAATCGCTGCAATTAAGCTTTCAGAAGAATTTGAGAAGTGAATAGAATGTGGAAAAATCGGTAAAAACCAATGAATCGGTGCTATCATGTAAAATGAACTTGTGATCAACATCCTTGACCCTTGTATGTGAGTTTTCAGAGAGAGTAGTTTTTCCGAACTTGGAGTCGGTGGGGTGGCCGCTGAAGTAAGACGTAACGTATCGACGTCAGCATTCTGGTGTTGCCATTGAGTCCTAAGACAAATCTTGAGTTAAATAGTAGTTAAATAGTCTTTAAGAGCTGTGCACTACGCTTGATTTCATGACCATTATGGAAGTAACCGACAGTTCATTGGTGGTATCCACAGGCTGTCGTTCTTTTGTACACTTCTGTGCCATAGCGAAAATGTATCTTGATTTTCCTAGTTAAACTACGCTTTTTCAGGAAAATTACTCTGTCAACGCCTAAATCTTGTGTGTCTGTCATTTTTCGCGACAGCAGCGCTATGCGGTCTCTCTTGGATAATTTCTGAGTTTCCCGAGGTGACTGATGCCAGAGTTATCAGTTGCATGCTGGGCGTTGTCTCGGGAAACATCTTGTACGGTTTGTAAATTATGTTGTTTTGTTTGTGATTGCCTTTTTTGAGTTACTTATTTTATCTAATGTCCCAAAGAATTTTTTATAGTCTTTTCATTTTTCCATGCTACTCTTTTCGTTTCCAGCTGGGCTAGCTATATGGCTAATATACTGGCGTGGTTACAACCGAAAAGCCCTCTTTCTCTATGTGGTAATCGCAATCGGTTCCTCTGTTATTGTTACCACTCGTGATAACTCTTCGTTAAATGCAGGTCCTCCTCAAATCTACGTGTTAAAAAAAAGGAGGAAAGGTGAAGTGTTTAATTAAGTAAACTATTTTTTAGGCAGTCTTGGATTATTGTCTCCGTCTGTAATCCTTCATAAGAGACAGGCTGATGCTCCTTTCCCTCTAAATGACACTGCGTATAATTCCACATCATCGCCTGATGCGACAACGGTGAAACCTAAAAAGTATGTGACTGTAGTTTTCATTTCACAAATTTGGAGTGGTATAATGTGGAGGTTTCTAGGCCAAGATTATGGATACCATTTGGATAAGGTCATCGGTAAGGTTGTTGCATATGAGGTGCTCCTATTTCAGACCTCAAGTTGTTGAAGGAATTAAAACGGTGGAGACGAAGTCGGAGCAGAATGAGCATATGCGTAAAGCAGCAGCATCCAATAAAACTCAACCAACGTCAACCACTGTTGCACCTGTTGCCGACAATAGCTCGAGTGAGTTCGAAGCTTCGATGATTAGCATAAATTTCCTTTTTTCAACTCATACTTTGAATGCTATCTGCGAGTGTTACAGGAGGCTTTAAAGAGATATTTTAATGATCACTGAGGAGTAGGTTCGACAAACCTCTGATATAAAAAACATACACAACAGCGCTCATCGAAATCGATACATGAACCATGAACTTTTCCCTGCCTTTTTCAGGAAGTAGGAAATATTACTTCCAGTCGTTTCAAAAAAATACTTGCCTCCGGCACCCACCGCCCGTCTGCTGAGCCGCGCCGCGCTCTCTATGCATTATCATACGTGCTGCGACGTGGCTCAGTCGACCCGCAGTGTAGCGAGAGGTAAGAATTTTTTTAGAAAGACTATATATTGCCCAAGTTTGCCTTAGTTATTTTTTGTTTGCGGAGGGAATAGATCAAATCTGTCGCATCAGAGACAAAAAAGTTCAATCTTTTCCACCTTGCAAAAACCAGTTCCTCATCTCACTTTCAACCAGATCGTTTTCTTGATGTCTCGCTCAAAGTCGAGAAAAAAGTTCAATGTTTGTTCACGGCAAGTTCTGGTCTTACAAAGAGAAACAATGATGTCTGCATGGTGACTCTTTCGTCAGCATTTTTCCTTTCTTCTCTGGAAGAGCGGTATGGTGGGTAACGACGCGAAGCCGTATTAGCATGTTTAGTTATCCCGATTTTCGAAGCTAGCGTACAATAGCACACATGACCAAGGGCACAATTGTTCCACTTGAACCATTCGGCGCACTCATGTGACATTCAGAGGCACGCGATCCCTCATGTATGCGGACAAGCTCCGCATTGCCAAAGGGGTTGCTGGAAATGAGAATGAGTTTGATGACTCTTTATCAGGGGAGGAGTGTTTTAGCACCATATTTTAGCACTCGTTTAAATTACATTTAGATACACCTGAAAAAATAAAAATCATGTGCCGTTTTCAACTTGTGTCATCCTTTCTTAAATCTATAGCACATTTCACGAACAAAATTACTAAATTAGTATACAAAAGGTTAACAGACTGTGCTATGTAATGTGGAGATCATGTTTGGTGCCGTCACCAGTATCATTTTCTACTTATGATGTCAAGTTAAATGCTTGAATCATTCTTGTTTAGCTACTGCCGTGACTTCTCCAAACTCATCCACCGTGGACGACTCGCGAACTACCGAATCGACGTTGCCTACTACATCACCATCGCCTTCTACTGCATCACCGTCTACTGCACCACCGTCTACAACTGAGGCAGCAACACCTCCTAGTACACGAGCAGCAGGTTTCCTCCAGAGCAGGTTCGCGAAAATTTCTCTTGTTGATATTGCCCCACTTTTTTGTGTTCTTTTCAATCAGTCATGATTTGTTTCAATATGGTAATCATTTATGTTGCAGCACCCCTACATATACTATATCTACTTCCACTGATCTAACACCACCTAATCCTTATCCCACAAATGTTCGCCTCGTCACGATTGTCACCACGACCGTTATTGTATTTTACCTCCTGGGTTCTATTCTCTGTTGCATTCCATGCAGTGTGACCAGCGATCTGAAGTTTTTGAGGGTGCGTTCCTTAATAGCTTCTTCATGGAGATTTTTTCATTTATTTATTTTATTATTATCATTCTCTCGTTGTTATTAAGGAAGTAGTGAGTTTGAGTGTCAGACTCCAAATAATTTAGCCAAGGTTGATGTTTTGCATTCCAGTTATTCGATCCATCTGTCGCCGGACTCACTATAGGATGTAGGATTCGTCTTACATTAGTGCAAATAACCGCCTCGTTTATGGAAGGTAATACGCATGTTGTTCACAGTTATTTTTAGAACGGATTTTGAAGTCCATGTTCTTCTAGGTCTCATAGAGTTGGTTGCTGTGGCTTTGTCTCTGCAACAGAATGCAACCAACACCCTTGTTTTTCATCATATCATCATCGTCGTCTCCAGAGTTACTGTAATGATTGCGTAGGTTTTAAATGGTGGTTTTGGATTAGGAAGTTCAGTTTATATTCATCTTCTTTACAGAGGCCCGATTGCTTATTCTTTGAGTGGATGCTGCTTTGCTTTGTTATTTTCGCTATTGGGAAGTGTACTGCTTCTTATGAGTTCGACTGATTCATCAGTTGGGTTTGCTCTTGCATCCGCTGGCACGGGAGTGTTTGGATTGCTAGTATTTTTCTACATAGAGGTATGTAATAACGCTTCCATCAGAGAAAATTGTGCATGATTTGCTCTATGGAAGCTCACCAGCTTCCTGGGGAGAAAATGGAAAACTCGAGAAAAATATATGATTGATTCATCACTTTAAAATATGATTTGTTGTTTAGATCTGCGTGAGTCCACGTGGGGGCACTCAGCTGGACTACTTTGTTTTCCCATCAGTGGTTGGGCGATGTTTATGCTCTGCACTTGCCGCTTTAATACCATCTGTGGATTCGAGCCAGATAATAGGGGTGGTTTTGTTTGCCAATGCTCCGTTGTTGCTGCTGTTTATACTTCTTGTGAAATCGCTTCGGAAGGCGGCTAGGTCAGAACGCTTTCTATACAATCCGAAAAACTTCCAACTGACATATTACCCTAGTTTTTAGGCTGAAGGAAATTATGGAATATTCCAGCTCTCCAATGCTGGAAGCTGTTGGAGAGTACGTCTCTCTTATAGAGAGGGATATAAGCTATGATTCTGCCGAAGAACTCGATGACGGTGATGGCCTTGCGGGTTAAAATAGTCTGATATGGATGATATCGATCGAAGACTGTACGTGGTAATTTAGCGGTGATTTCAAGAGCTGTTTCTGCGATTCTTTCCTTAATCTTTTTTCCCAAGAATAATCTAGCAAACTTATTAGCAAAGATCACTTATCATCATAACAAAATTTTACAAAGTTCTATGCGAGTTCGGGTCCGATTGGTGATCACAGCTTGTTAGTTGTTCTTTTCTTCGTGCTAGATGTAGTTCTTTCCAGATGTAGTGCCTTCCATTTTCCTTGCCTAAGTTCTTTTACAAGAGTACTGATCTCTAACGAAATTGTTGTTGCTTCGCTGTGATAATTAGTTCACATTTGATTAGTTTTAACGTGATGCATTCGTAATTACCTCGAGTGAAATTGCTTAGTGCCTGTTTCACTATATATTTTATCCAAATCACTTACAGCAAGGAATTGCTTCTATCAATCGACTTTGAAATAAACTAGATAAAAATCTGTTTGTGAAATAGTTAACAATGACGAATGCAGTGAAGTACTGTACAGCAACCCATTTGAGCAACTCCCATGTATCCGTTCTGTAGGTGAACTGGTCTTCAGATATTGAAATGTCGAGCCTTAGGTGGAAATGTTCATCATCCCCTCCCTCACTGCCAGTAGTGAATTGTATTTTCCTGAAATATAGGTGTAATGATGTGGAGGGTGTTATAGTCTTTAA
The DNA here is from genome assembly GCA_000688135.1 of Ancylostoma ceylanicum. Classification (NCBI taxonomy): domain Eukaryota; kingdom Metazoa; phylum Nematoda; class Chromadorea; order Rhabditida; family Ancylostomatidae; genus Ancylostoma; species Ancylostoma ceylanicum. Next base: position 850,044 of record JARK01001399.1, on the reverse strand, counting down.
CAGGTTCCATCAGTGCTACAGTTCTCGTCACGTTAAAGCGTTACTATCGATGTAGAACTGGTGGGTTTTGTGTTCCTTTTAATATTCAATTGGAAGTATTTAAGCTTTCGAAAAGGTGAGGACGGGTTCCGGACGTGAGATTTTTTTTTGCAAATCATTGAAAAGCGATAGTTGCTGTTTTCAAGGTTTTTTTTAATTTATTGATTTTGATTCGTTCTCTGTTTATTGCTGTAAGATTTTATACTCTCTGAACTACGATATAAATAGAGGGGATACATCGTGTTGCAGCTGCGCATGCGAGCGGCAATCCGACGTCCCATCCCAACAGTTCAAAATCCCAGTTTAAAGGCTACGTTTGAGATGTTTTTAGCACTTCGCACGTAGCCTTTGAACTGGGTTCGCAACTGCACGACAATCATTGCTTTCCGAATACCTATAGGGCAGTATATTATATGTAAAGTCTTGCTTTTGCACTTTAGAGAGCGCTATGCTCAAGAATTTCGCGGAGCCCCGGTTTTAACAATGAGAAATAGTGCGGCTTGTTTCAAAAGCGACAACATTTGAGTGTTTATGCCTATTGTACAGTCCTTGTCGAAAGCATAGACCGATTGCGCGTGCGGCTTCTTAGTGTTGCGACTGCATAATCGCAGCGGGACCTACTCGACCCTCTCACTTGAAGCAGGCTCTCTCCGCTCCCTCGTCCAGACCCCGCCGCTATGGTGCAGTCGCTCAATCCGTCTTTTTTCGAAAAGGACCGTATGCCTTTTTCGTCTACCTCTCTTTACAATACACAATTTCGCTCACTCTTTTTTCTCTACTTCCTTTCCAACTATCGTTCATGGAGAAATGCATTATATTTTGAAAATCATAGGAACAACTCATACTATTCGCCTAGTTCGTGGGAGACTCAGAGCTGCTGTGGTCACCGCGAACACCGGAAATTTGAAAATAACTGTTGATAGGAGTTTCAGGTTTCTCTTTGTCTAATGATTTATGAGCGATCTCACAATCTGATCAGCGAACGGGCTGGTAATACCAGCCTGGTATTTTGCACTGTCAGGCAATAGACAATGAATAATGGGCTGTCATAGAATCAAATGCTTACCGGTCTAGTCGAACATTAAATGCTTGGTTTGTTATCCTTCTTGCTATCTCGCTAGGTTTGTAGTGTTCCACATCTCGTCGTTGCGGCTCGAACAGCTGGTAATGTTCTCTCCACCTGTAATAAGAAGCTATTAGAGAATTACCGCTACCGCGTGGAAATTCTGAAACCCTACCGAAAGGGCTCGATCTGATCTGCAGCCATTCTGCCAAGTACTGTCACCGATGATACATTTCCCATTAGTTGCAGGGAATCGTACAGGGCTACCTCTGCCTGAGTAGAAAATGATTAAGAGCTAGATGAATCATTGAGATTACCCAGGGTATTGACGCAAACGATAAGCAGATGTGGAGGCGGTTACCACATTTACCCAGGGTAATTTTAATGATGAATGCGGCCCTAGAAGTGCGAAGGCGCATAGGGAAGGCGTCATACCTCAACGGCACTGTGGTATTCGAGTTGGTACTTGAAGAATATGAAATAGACAAGGTTGCTGAAGGACCTATTCGATGTGGGTAGGCTAATGTCCAGATGGAACTGAAAGAGATATCTCATGCCGATGCGTTGTTGAAAAGCCACTTAACTTACCTCATCATCATCTTCGTTTTCTAGCTTCCTCAGGTATTCGACTTGAGCAATGGAAAAATGTCTAGGATCTGCACTATTCAGTACTGGTAGTGTACTGCTGAATACTAATTGATCAGCTGATTGCAGCATCATCAGGCATCGGCCTTCAAATGTCACATGGGGCCGCTCACGATATGTACCCGTCTTCTTCCAAAGGCCCTGCAATCATGTGATGCTTTTTTTTTTCGAGTGAGAGCGAGCGACGAGGTTATTGATGCCATTGAGACTAGTCACGTCAAGTTTAAATGCTTGTTTAGAAGAAAGGGAGGGGTTGTCAGAAGAAATTCTCGCGGGATGTTTCATTGAGCTAGTATCAGTTGTCCTGTACCAAGTTGATTGGGCAGGGAAGTCAGTTCCAGCGACGAAACAGTGTTAAAGACTGAGTAGTGATTGTTTTTGTGGATAACGTATAGGAGTAGTTCTCGGTCATCCCTGGCCACCATTATTAGTAAATTAGATTCTAATTATGCACGTAAAGCATTTTATAGAAAAAGCAGGGAGAAGAGATGTAGGGCTCAATTTTCTTGAACGAAGACATTCACGACAGCAGTGATAGATCGTCTTTTGGGATATCGCCAGTATTAGGGTTACCTAAAATTGAACCCAAATGAGGCTATGGTACTAGCAAGAAATGACAATAGTGAAGAAGATGCCTGTCGATTATCACGTCACATCGCTTCCTCTCGCCTCCCACCGTTTCCCGTCGCCCCTCAATCACCACTCGCTTCCCATCGCTTCTCGTCGCGATAGCCAGCGAAGTCTAGGCATGCGGTTTGGATAGACAATGCGGGGACCGCAACGCTTTCTCACGACCGTTATCATTGTCATTCCGATCTCGATCGATCGTTATCCTTAGCCATCCGAAGGAACGCGACGCTTTGCAGTTTCTGACGTGGTATATAAGGCAATTTATACAAGATACGTGGGTCAATCGCACATCACACGCTCCCTATCTATCCAGGTTATTCAGCTTTGCACTATAGGGCCAAGTTATACATTTTTCCGCTTTCCCACAATACTGTCGATTAGTAGTTTTATAAGATCAACAGAGTCCACGACAGGAAGCTATCCAGGAGAGCATCTGCGTTTTCTCCGGGCTAGAAGCTCCTTTCTGTGCTTAGCTTCCGCAGCATGAAATTGCCAATACCGCGAATATTCTAAGGTCGCAGCATGCTGTCAGCTTTTTAACGCATCTGTACGAATATTTTCTAATATTTCTGCTTCAGAAAAAAAAACTCACGTGAGTTGAAAAGATAATAACTAGAGGAAGGAGTATACGAATTGCATCGGATACTGTCTTTATTGTGTAGGCGATGCTGACGCTGGAGGCATTGTAGATTCGATAGAGAGGCTAATAAAGAAAAATTTAAACAAATCAGGAGAGGCAAATCAACATTGCAACAGAAGGCCTAGGCCATACCTCTTTGAAGACAACTTCATAGACCATCGCTAAACAGCCGGATATCGAGCTCGGAGGTACTGCTGTGAGACGTGTAGCCCTCCGACGAAACAACAAATCCAACACACAGCCGCCAGGACACCGCTCATCCACCGGACCAGCTTGTCAGACCGCTTCATGTGTCTTGGGAGCGCATGGTCAGTCTCGTTGCTATGGGCACGCCTGCACGCTGAACATTCTACCCAAGCGCCTATTAGCAGGACTAGCGCTAAATTAGCTATGGTTTGAATAAGAGGACCTCTTGGTTTCTGTTGCTCAGAAATTAGATGTGTTGTTGAGTAAAAATAATAATAAATAAATGAACAGGTAAATGAACAAATAAATATTAGGTTGTTACATAAGTTTCCACTGTTTTTGCATGGTGATTTCTGAACGCTTGTAATAAATGATTACCGATTGAGCATCGCGCATATTCATATACCATTTTAAATATAATATATACCATCACGCAAACATTCGAATATGAATCCTGTTTTTCGGCCTAGTTTTGGAAATGCAATTAGTTTTGGAATGGACCCTTCGAAAAGGCGAATCCGGTTATATACAGCACTTACACAAGTAATAATTTTGGCATAACACTGCATTCAGCTAACCAAATTCGGATAGATTAATCTTTAGGCATTCCCATTCTCTGCGATACCATCTCTCCCCATGTTATTTTCGGGCGGTCTCAAGCACAGGCATGAAACCTGGTAACTCGAAATTTTCGATAATGCCATTCCCTGGAGTTATAGCGGATTTAAATGGGATTTTTTCTGCTGTAACTTGAAACATCAAAAATTTTCGGACACCAATTGGAAGAATTTCATGACAAGTTCCAAGCATCCCGTGAAAATCACACCACTTTGCCACACTGCGAAGGGCGCCTTGATTTTGATTGTCGAACTCTCTGCAAAACCAAAGAGCTGACAGAGGAATTCTTAGCTGCGCAGTATGTAGCACAACTCGTGCTCTAACCTAGCGCCAGTTACCAGATCACAAGAGTGCCTACTGTGTGAGAACAGATTTGTCAAAGTTAATCACCTCCAACACTACCCGATTCCCTTGTTTGCCTCGTGGTTCACCGAATTCTAAAGTAGCGGAGACGAACTCCTGCAGTAAAAACGGCAGTAGTCCAGCGACCACTGCCAGGCATACCTCGGCTTATACCTGTTGTTTTTTGATTTTTAATAACTTTTTCCTAGGAAATTTCAAAACAGCGGAAACTTATGTAACAACTTAATATCTACTTACTAGTACTAGTACTTAGGTGAGCGACCAACAAAATGTAAGTGAGGAATTGTTCAGGCCACCTGGTGTAGCGACCAAATAATGCATTGGATATTCGATATGTTAGAGTTAGATTAGATAGGGTTAGAAAGTTTGGAGGACTGGCCGACAATGAGAATGGTGAAATCAGTGCAGTATGTGGATTCGCAGACAATCAAAGTGCTATGCTGCAAACGGACTGCGAGCTCCATCAACGGGTATTCCCTGTAGTTTCAGCAGTCGAGAACAGAACCATTGTTGAGAACTGCATTCTGAGTGTTGGCTACGAGAAAGGTGGCCTTTTTATTCGGGATTTAGTCGAAGACAACATAGAAATAAATATTTATTGCCCATTTTCTTAAATTCACAATGGAAATTTGTTCGTTTCAGCACGTATCATTTTCTTAAACTCCAAGCTTACTTCTAAAATCGCACGATTAAACGAATATGTCTTATTTTTCTGATTTCTTGAGGGCGCTCACCTGAGGAACTACAATGGTTTTCTGGATTCGAAGGGTCAACCCAGTGAAGCCTTCCACCCACTTCACTACCTAAAATGTAGGCTGGTTGTGACAATTCTAGTGAATGGACTCATAAACTCGAAACCAACCTGTTCCATAGTTGCTCTTTTATCAGGGTCCATATCCCACATTTTTTTCTTTACATAATCTGTCAGCTGGCTGGGAACGTCTTTCGGGAATGGATTGAGTTCTCCAGCCATAATCTTAAAACGAAGCTAGATTACATATGAGAAAGGTCTGCTATGAGGGTAGTGGTCCTACAGCTTCTTTTGCTGCAGTGGTAGTAAGTTTTGAGTATGGTTCTCCGCAGGCAAATATTTCGTAGATCAACACCTACAAAAGGGAGGTTTTTCCAGAAGCCCCGCCTCATCTGGCATAAATTTCTCCTTGTAAACTGACCCCGTAGCTGTAGACGTCGGTTTTTCGATTGAAAATATATGTCCGTATACTTTCCGGAGCCATCCATTTGATGAAAGTGTCCACTTTAATACTCCCTCTCTTGGTGCTTTTCATGGCGTAGGTGGTTCCACGGCGGGACCATACAAATTCACTTATTTTCACCTGAGAGAACTGCATAATCGTGGTAGTTCAAACGTAGGACGTCAGTAGAAAATTCACCATCTTATTAGTTGTGTACAGGCAATTCTTGGCAGCGATATCCCTGAGTAGAATCTCGTTTGAATGCAAAAAAGCTATGCCCCAGCCTGCGCTCGCCATCATCTGCATCTTCTCATCTTTATCAACCGTGGATTTGTTCTCCAGGAGGTAAGCATCTAGAGCTCCCCCTTAAAAAAAATAGGCTTTTACGGGCACAACCCCAATGGCGCTCCTGGATTCCCTTTCCCTGTCTGGGAAAAGTAAGACCCACCAGAAACCAACTCATTCAGTACGAATATTGGCAGCTCCAGGAGGCAAACTCCATAGAAACGCAGCACATTCGGGTGACACAAATCTCTCAGAAGGCGAGCTTGCCGAACCAGTTCTCTGCTCTGTTGTTTACATATCTCTGATCGGCCTTTCATCTGAAAATTCCACTTGGATTCCCCTCGTCATTAAAAAATGTGGTAGTCATACCATTCTGACGGAGACGTCCACGACTTGGCCATCCCTTCGTGTGAGTTTTCCTTTCCTAATTTCACCAAACGATCCCGTTCCTGTTAACTTCCCCACTTGCACGGCAGTTGTAGGATACTCCCACTTTGCAAGACGTACTCCCCGCTTCAAAAGAACTTCGACCTAGAAATATTTTTGAAGGTTTGATTCTATCATGAACTTTATGAACTATTAGGAAGACAATTCATAATTTATGCGTGCGTTCGACATGCGTGCGTCTACAATACTACGAAGGATGGGCCCAATCGCAGCGATGGCGCTGCTAAGGCGCTGGTGAGAGATACATTTTCGCAGTTTTGCGACCAATTATGAGCAATTTATACTGAATGCGTGCGACTGACGCGCGTGCGTCTATATGATGAAGAATAGGGACCAGTCGCATCGCAGTCGCAGCACTGTCGCACGTGTTTACGGCCTTGCGACGGCCGCGCGTTTTTTTCATTGAGAATTTCATGCCGCGTTGATCGGTCTTCGTAGAAAATCTTTCGCAAATGGATGCGTGCGTCTGAAAGTCGCACGCATGTCGCATCTAGTATAAATTGCCCTATTACCGGCGAAGTCTGGGGATACTCTAACGCACGCACGCACTGGGTATAATTTTCCATCAGAGAGATAACGTGATCACCTCATTCACAAGAATAGGTTTTTCAGTGTGATGTAAGAGAAGGCCCTCAACCGAAGGGAACTTTGTATTCGAATCGAAGTAGTAATATGTTTGATCATTGTCCTGTGTTGTCTGGACAACAGCATTTTTTATCTGAAAGTAGCTGGCTCACTCTACAGAAAGAGTTCGCTCCCTGAATCTCACCGCCTCCATCCTGCCGTCGTAATCCGCCGCTTTACTTTTGCCTTCCGGATCGTGCATGACAGAGACGATAATTTCGCGTGCTTTCTGTTTGCCACCCTGTAAAAGTTGGATAATGTCCAGTGACGCAATCGCATCGGTGTCGTCAACGCAAGCCCAACGTCCTCTTCAGCACCTCAGTACACCGCACGAGGAAGTCTCCATGGATGAAGAGAAGCGACGGCAAGTCTTCCTTAGACAAGTATCCGTGGTAGTAGTTCTGATTCAGAAGCCATGGATCGATTATACTGAAAACCACGACTTCACGATGGAACGTGAACAAGACACGGTGTCCACTAGCCTCTCCGTAGACAAGTTCATGAAAAATGAGTACACCTGCGTGCTGAGGGGTTTTTATACTCTGTGGGTTATCTGAGGATGACTGTTAATGATACGGTGGTAATGGCTGGTAATTGTGATATACAGTTCATTCACAAAAACTTGGGGTCGCATGCATATTAAAATTACCCAGGGTTTATGTGCTAACACATCCAAATTTACCCATCTTTAACAATTGCGTCAGTACATTCACCCTGGGTGATCTCAATGAGGCATTCAGGCCTTGGAAGCGGATGCGTTATGGCAAGGGCCTCCTGTATAATGGTATGTTACCCATGGGTAGCAGCGAGGTATGGGCAACATGGCGCACGGGTAAAGTCCCGTCCTGCCCCCTACGTTCGCCACTGGCTAACATATATGTACTGCAATTTTGACCAATCTTGTGTATTGGAAGCGTTCCAAATTTCAAGCTAGGAAGGGTACACACCATCACTTCGCTTTAGGTTAACCCAAAGTCCAACATGGTAGGTATAATAATATTAGGTTGTTGCAAAATCGATGTCGTATTTTTGAACCACGAACTTTGGAATGATGCTTTGGAATGAGAAATGGCGCTTCCACCATTTATTTTGTGCTTGTTCCAAAGCCCATTTCTTCACCTTTCTGCCTATTCATTTTTATTCAGATCTGCCCACTTTTGCTGTGGTTTTGGGGCTTGAATCAAAATGTACTCGTCCGCTAAAATTCGTCTCAAACTGTATTGTGGGTTCGAACTCGATAGCAAGAGAGTAGCTTGGACATAAAATATTACCAACCTATGCAGGAAGGAATGCTCAACAATGTGGTAGCCCAGTGTTGCCCCAAGTCTTTTAGTATTGGAGACACGTGCCTCAGAGTTATGGACTAAAATTCGATGACGTCAACGCCGTTTTGAAAGCACTGGTAGGAGCTATCACCAGGAGACATGTTCAATATCTCGAAAGTGGCCTTGAGGTTCATTATTCCGTTATTTATGGGGCCATCGGAGAAACGAGCTTGATGGAAAAACTGAACAATTGGATCCAATTCGATTGTCCTCCAGTATTTCACAGTGGCTCAAAACCAAACTTTTCACTCAAGACGCTCTGGAAATAGATGCAGGCGGAGATCGAGGCTCTCCTTTATTTGCTTTACTCAGAGGACTGTTCCCCTACAGATGACCATAAAGTCAAGCAGTGGGACTCATCCCTGAGAGGAAGAGCAAGCCGCAAAAATGCACTATTTCAAAACGACCTCGCCGATTTTACTGGGTCCAAAAAGCTTGCCTTCAGGGCTAATGGGACAATAACGTAGCGGAACGATGGCGAAGATCTGCTAATTCAAATGAGTACTAAGACGGCAGAAAAGATTTAGTTTTTGCCAAGTTACGACAATTCAAAGTTAACTTGACGAAATCCGACATCGATTTTGCAACAACCTAATACGATTACAGGTCAAGTCAACATCTGCTTTTACACTTGTTTCCTGACCTAGTATTTTAAGTTTTCTCAGCAATTCGACGAGAATGAAGATCACATGTGTGTGGATCCCTACGGAAGTGGAGCAATATTCTAGAGGCAACGCAAGGACATTCCTTCCACAATGTTTAATCGTTCTCCATTGTTGATAGTTTTTTGCTTGCTGTGCACGTGGCCTATGGCAGCGCAGCTGTGTTTTTTTTTTCTCTACGCTATCCTTTTTCCACATAATCCAACTGGAAAGTGGAGTGTTTACGAGACTTTGTTCCTTGCTAAGGAATTGGATGTTCCTTGCTAAGGAATTGGAATTGGAGGAAAGTTTTTTTTCTTTTTTTGAATAGAAGACTTTAGGGGTTTTTGATGAACAAGAAGAAAAAAGAATTGAGTAAGCGCTGATTAAATTAATAAAATAAAATAATAGATAGTAGATAAATCTTCTTCTTCTTTTTCTCCTTAGCGTTTGTCCCACACTGTCGCAAGGTCCGCTATATGGGTTCTACTCCGCCAAAAAGCGCGATCTTCTTCGTACTCATCCGTGACATGAAGATCTTCTAGATCTCTCTTAATTACGTCCTTCCATCGCTTTTTCGGGGCTCCTCTTGGCCGCGATTCCGAAAAGAGAGACATTTCAAAAACAAGGATATCCGAGCTGGCTACTGATACCCTTCTCAAACGTCTCTTCTGGTGTCGCACCCTATCGCATCTCCTCCTCTTCTCTGATATCTCTCCGACTATCTACGCCGGTGAAATGAACGACACTGGAAGTTGATGGCTCTGCTATTCTTTCATACTGTTCCTCACTATTTTTACAACTTTCGAATCCTTTTTGTTCTGATTGGTGAGGGATTGGTGCACTAGAATACCATCTCCTACCCATGTATCGTCGTATTTTTCGAATGAAAATGGCTATATGTGATTGAAAGCATTGCAGAGAAATAGAGATTTTTGAGAAGAACGTATTTCTTGATTATTGTTCCGCTCCATTGCTCTACAGATAAATGTGTCGTATTTTGAACTGGAGTAGACAGAAACTACATATGAGATAGTCACTCACTTATTTGTAATTTTCAGAATTCTTTGTCCTTCCTTTCCGTAATTTGTTCACACGTTTCGTACCTTACTGTATAACTCCCTCCCTTTTTACTAGTACCTTAGGTAGAAGCAAAACTAACCCTAATTTTGTATTCGTGTTCGTTTAATCGACCCTTTTGGACTATTTATCTTTTGTTTGTTGGTACGACTTAATTTTTGTAAAGTTCCTCTGTGAAGAACACTTTATAAACCATATGTTATGTTTCACTCTGTGAGGCAGGAATGATCCCCATGAAGGGAAATGAATTGAAATTTTATGCAAAATTATCTGTTTCGACGTGAACGCGACTGACTCATCCATCATAAGCCATCTGTGACGTCGTTCTCGAAATTACTTGTGCGTCGCTCCGCAGTGGTTGGACACGCAATTGTCATTGTTGTTTCATGTCGTTAGTCAGTGTCGTTCATATGATGTCATATTATCAGCGATCAAAAGCCGATATGTACTGCTGGAACAAATATTGTATCAACAAAACTTTAGTCCCTTAATTTTTACCATCTTTAAATATTCCGGCCGTCTGGATTTGATTTTTGGCGAAAACCCTGGTTTTGCCTTCCATCTCCTCCCATCCCTCCTCTCCTCCCTTCCGCCACCGCATGAAAACCGGCGTATTCGAGAAAAGAATGCCCTATTTTGCCAGTACTGCTACTGCTTCGAGCCGATATCGCTGGCAATTTGACTCACGGACGCCGTTCAATCATACAGAACTCTCTACCTTGTGAGGTTTCCATGGTAAGAGAAGCCATGGCAATAGCCTGGTTTCTTTTTTCCTTGGAAAAGATTATTCACCGCGAATCGGTGAACAAATTGCTCTCCAGATGTCATAGCTGCAATTAGCCACCCCCCGCTTTCAGCACACTATTGGACTAGCATACCATTTCTTATCCTTTCTTTTTTCTTTTCAACGTTATTCGCGCAAATTTCTTCTCGTTCTCAGATCTCGTGAAGGCTATCATCACATCAGAACTGATAAAAAACACTCGTTTATCACTTTCGTTCCACCGTGGTGAATCATGCTTCCTTGTTATTTTGATAGCTTTTCTAGGTGATGACTGCTTCATAGGGATGTGAGGTATTTTCTTCAAAAATAGCCAACGTAAGTATGTATGTATGTGTTGAATACATATGGATGAATTATCAGCTAAGCAAGAAAAAATTTGTGCCATTCTAGATAATCTTAATGACGTAGTCTTTCCCAAGAAACAGCATGATTTCAAAACTTTTACGAAAGCACGTTTTCATGCATTCTGATGAGTCATAGATGCCAATCTCTTCGTGCTTGAATTACATTACGAAAGAAGCCTGTGGGAAGATTTGGTTGCTGACAAGCAGTTTAAAGGTATGTCTTTCTAGTAGGGCTTCGTGTAGTCAAAACTCCATGTCGAGCCAATACATAGCCTTATCATTACTTAGTAATCTTCGAGAAATTTTTACAACATAGACAGTACACGGACTTCTAGGTTGGTATGGGGGCACCCATGAGTATTTCTGTAGAATGGAATTAAATTTAAGTCAAAGTAAAGCAATGTTTTGAACATTTACGAAAAAAAAGTTAATGAATACATTCCGCTGTACTCTATAGGGTCAATGAAATTTACTCGTGCTGTTCTAGCTGTGCCCGTATTCATGAACGCCCCCGCGAGAGTTCTCAGCTTCCCGTTCCCCTGGAGTGGAGGAATCAAAAACGACGTGCTATCCTTGGCATATCTTGCTTTCTCTATCTTTACCACATCCTATCATAGCCGACTGAAACGAGCCGCTCTAGCACGGTAACTTTGAAATTCGTACACTTTTGACGAGTTTGTGGGTCACAATCTGTACGGACCCTTATCTGAATACGAGCCCTAGGCAGCTGCAATAGAAGCAATACAGATGTTGTTTTGTCTTCTTCTTTTTTTTTTCTTATTGAACTGCTCTGCGCTAGCCAGCGCATTTGAGCACGAACATCGAGACATTATCTTAGGTTCTTCATTAAGCAGTGAGAGTCCCCCTCTTCTATGTCGTGTTCCAATAAATTAAACTCCCAAGTATGAGCAAGAACTGCTTAGTTTCTATCAAATATTTGGCATCTCTGCAAGAATCTGCTGTTTTGGAACTCTGACACAGTAAAATGTCAACTTTCTACAAAAATCGCGCGATTCCATCTCTCAGCTCCCGAGGGCCTGTGCCCTGCTGCTAGGGAATATCTTGGAAACTGTTCGATAAATATCAATTTATGAAGCATCCACAAGCTGCCGTTCAAATTTGAACTCGTGGTAACACATAGTAGTGCTCCAGCACTAAGAGCAATAATTGCTTTTCTTCAAATAAATTTCCCAATCCCTTTGGCAGTGTTTTGTCCGCTGCACGTTACTGCGAAACAGTATCTAGCCATGGCTGGGGAAAGTAACCAAAAAAGCGAGGACAGTAGATTCTGCTTTAGAAATCGGACTTGCAATGCCTCGTTCAGCACGTGACACCGATCTGCAATCTTGTCGTAAATGTTGTGGGAACGACTTTCGCGGAAAACAACAAAAGATCCAAGCAATTTGCAGTGGTCGATCTAGAAAGAAAGTAGAAGAGCACACATTAGTCGAATGAATAAATTCGAGTGGATAAATTAAGATGAAAATTCGAATTATTCGTAATGATGTGGTACGAAGAAGACCTCAAGACCTCGTGTTTACCCTCTAAAAGTGGGAATTCAGCTTTTTCAGTGGAGTTTCCAGAAAACTCTTCAGAAATTGCTCGTTCTCCTCCACAACCTGTGTTTTGACGGCCACCATCGTGTTTTCAATACGTTTTGATAGATGAAATGGAGTAAAAAAGTAAGTATAAAAGGTCACAGTGATTAAAGAAATGAATAATTGAATGAATAGCTTTCCTGAAACAAATTTTCATGCCCTGATCAATGCGAATTTCTAGGATGTACATACACCATGAATGTTGCCCGTGGTAAATTCGTTCACATGCTCTAATTACCCTTTTCTTGGCACAAACCAACATATTTACCCATGAGTTGCGTTGTCATTACCAAGTTATTACCCATGCCAATCATACCCATGGGTATTGGATGACTCACCATTTCAGTGGTGCAGACAGGTTAAGGTCTTATCTCGATGCAAGTTCTCTTGGAACCGCACAGGGTGAACGTGCCAACACCGCACAAAATTATCCACCATTAACATTGGCGTCAACAGGTTTACTTTGGGTAATCTCAGTGATGCGGCTTCAAACTTAATTCACCCTGGTAATTCTATGCATCGCTGACCCAATGTATAGCCGAGGCGTTTACTCGTGAATTTTTTTATCTTTACAATTATTTTTCTTTTGCTCCTCGCTGGATTCGATGTTTTACCATTCATCAACTAAAGTTCCATTCACTTCTGACTATAGAGATCACAACAAATGAAGTAAAAAAATGAGTAAACAGGTAAATAAGTCGCGTTTCAAGTCAAATGAAACAACTTTAACTAGAGAACGTCAAAAAATTGAGTTTTTTGTTTTAAGGAAACTGTGAAGGTTTGAGTAGGTTGAAGGAACGACTTCGAATGAAATAGTGCCGGCACTCGCGGAGTGAGTGTTATTCACGCTAGGTTACCTGGTGTTCTTCCTCTTTCTTATGTTACTATTTCTAAAAAATGTACTAGTTCTAAAAAATAAAGTAAACCATCACCATTACACACTAGACGTCATTTTGCTAAGTTTTTGCTTGCTTTACTACGTTCAGTTTCTTCTCCTCTTTTGTTGTTCTTGTTTCATGTGCTTTGCACGTGTAGTAAGAATAAATGTAAATATAAAAACTTGATCAATTCAAATGGGTACGACGAATTTTCACTGTTGAACAAATAATGCTGAGCTGACGCCCAGCTGCTCTTCCTATATGAGTCGATTTCCGGTGGTAACTTGGCGTAAGTCGGACTCGATAATGGACGGAGGGGGCTGTTTTGTCGCGCGCTTAGTCGGCGATGACTCAGCGGACGTTTTGATTACGGGACGGCCGACGAATTCCAATTGTGACTGGACACCACCAGCGACGTTTTCGTTTTTATTTCGTGTGCTTGTCGTCGCCTGCCCTCCTGGAACACTTCCCTCCCGTCGTGCTCGTACTCGCCTCCCGCTTTTTATCAGCCTTATCAGATATGTATGTATGTCATGCCATCAGCCGTAGATTCGCAATTCTTCCCGCGAACATTGGCTTCCTGGAATTCTCTGGAAAAGCCTGTGCGTATGCAGAACGGTTTTTATCGATATTTCCATTCCATTCTATGCTCCATTCTGAATGCATTCACGAAATAATCAACAACAATACTTTCAGCTAAGCGTTATTACATTTGTTCGATTGGCTTTCTATGCTTTGCTCGTTTCTAAAAAAAGCATTTACCTAGGCAAAATTGCCTTGCTGCCTTGTCCAAGCTGTCGCGGAGAATTTTCCTGTTTGTCACGTTTTCTCTGACACGAATTTTTTTTTTGCTAGAAATTTTATATTAATGCTGCCTGGTAATTTTATTCTATTGTAATTCAAGGCAATGTGCTGTAGAGAAATAAAGTTAAAAAAGTTATAGCTTCTGATTCTGACAATATCTATGCAAATGCTTGAAAATTTGTACTTTGCACTCTGAGATTGCATGCATCATTGAGATAACCATGGGTAAACGCGTCAACACCACACAAATCTACCCATAGTTAACGCGGGCGTCGACATGCTTACCTCGGGTAATCTCAAGGGTGCATTCAGGCTCCTGTTTCGTTGTTTGACGACGGGCCTAGAATCAGCATAGGATCCTTGAACCCTGTGACAACTGCCAAACCTCATTACTGGCCCTGGAAGCATCACTGAAATTACCCATGGTAAATGCGTTTACTCCCGTGCGAAGTATGAGTAAATTTGTGGGCTGTTGACGCGGTTACCCTGGGTAATCCCGACCTCTGGTATCTTTAAACAGTGCGGCGCAATATTCTCCTTGTGATATGTACCTAACATCGCCCATCATTCCTTGCCTTTCAATAATTTCACCTTTTTTTGCAGCATTTTTGAACTTTAGGTTCTCCTATGTAGAAAATTTGTATTAGTGTTGCCTACTGATTTTATATGAGATGAAGAGTGAAATCCAAAGGAATGAATGATATAAAAAAAAGCCTTTTAATTTTAAGAAAACGTTTTTGGAAGGTAGTTTGGAAAGAATTTCTGATGCAACACTTCATCCTGTAATTTTTCCAACACCTCCTGTTGAGGTGAGCTTTGCTTACATTATTTGAAAGTACCATATGTATTAACACCATCAATCTATGAGTCCTTTGTCCTCGAATGCTTCTCAGGAAACACATGGAATAGTAGCGATGGCATTTTACCAAATTCCTTGAGAAAACTCCACGTGTCCCGGTGATATGAAGCAATGCTGTTTTTACGGGATTAGAATGCCGTCATGATGACAGGGCAGTGCTAGCTTTCGTGTTACTTCTACGAGTTGCATCTGAATCCAATCTGTAAAAAAATTATTTAAAAAAAAGCGATAAGAATGTTCCCAGAAACAGCGCCTTTACCTTGATGAGTCATTAAATTTGGTTCATGAGTGCTAGAAAAATTCGAATCATCACTTATTTCAAAAATCATAGAGGGAACTCTAAACGTTCAGTCAGAGAGCGCCATCAAAGCACTATTCGTCGAGGAGTGCGGCAGACAGCCAGAGTGTCACGCTGCGCCGCGGCATTAGTCCATATCCGACTGACAGCATGGAGTTCCCTGTCCTTATTTGTTGAGTGTAGGTACTCAGACATTAATTTACTCTACGCATAATCGCATTCTTCACCGAGTTGGATGTGAGCGGCAACATGGTAGTACCTGCCATATACCTACCTTAGCCTCTGAGCCCTCGTCTTTTCTGAGGCTGCATGCATCATCGAGGTTACCCAGGGTAAAAGTTTTAGCGCCACTAGAATTCACCCGCTGTTAACACGGCCGTAAACGCGCTTACCCTGGGTAAGCTTAGTGATGCATCCAGGCTCTGCTTGAAAAGTCCCCATAAATCACGACGACGGGGTACAGAGCCGAAACCATTGTTGGCCATGTGCGTGGAAAAGTCGCATAATTTCTAGGGAAAGGGAGATGTAGTCCTCGAACTTATCCTATTTGTATCCTATGCAGTATGGAAATTCTGGAAAACCTGGAAAATGTTCGAAGAGTTGCGTTTTTCATTATATGTTGCCATCTATTTGTTTCATTCCGGGTAGGTTTGAAAATGGCATGGGATGGTTTTTGCATGAGATATGAATTGAAGTCCTTGTCTACCATCAGAAGTCACAGCTGAAGAGCCAGGTACTGATGTCCCATCTCACATATCGACCTATGCACGCTACTTTCACTTGGAAACCATACGTGATTACAGGGGAATTATCAGAGTAGGGCCTTTTTTGTGACCCCTGCAGCACTCACTGCTTGGGCGTTGCCATGGCATACAACCATCACTTTGTTCGTTCAATGGTTGGACTGTGCAGCTAAGCCGTGGGGCCGTTTCCTCTGGAAATCCCCAAATCAGGTTTTTCGCTAAATCCCCTGATTAGCGACGAACCTAAGACGTCTTTTACAAGGAAACGCGTCCGTTTAACTCGCGTCCTCGTAGCGCCCGCTAAAACGCCATTATTGTCGGCGATCAGGTCCTTTCGTCGGGGCGTCGCGCGCACGCCCGTCCGTGTCTGCCGCCTGCCTGCTTGCACTAAATTTTTCTCGGCCACCGGCATATTGACAACCCTTCCGTTTCAGGCTCACTGCC
>JARK01001399.1:778039-832215 GCA_000688135.1 Ancylostoma ceylanicum | reverse complement strand
GCTTTCCAATGGCTGAATTATGGAAGAGATCCCAGCAGTGATTTCTCAACTTTGCCCAGAATTTCCAGGACAGTTTTTTCTCAGTTTTTCTTTATTTTAAGTTTTTTTTTCCAAAAGATTAAACTTGCCTACTTGCAGCTTCGAGCATCCTCTGTTGAATGGCACAAAAAACTCCAACTGAAAAAATCCTAGTGCGTCTAGCCGAAAGAGAAAATTAAGGAGACCCATAAATCTTTGTGATGAATGGTATACGCTTCTGTGCCAGATGTCCCGAGTAGTAGATGCCCAATGAGCATCAATTGCCGCTCTACCTCTGTTGGAGCATGACTACTCATTCTTTTCTTAGTCTTTATGACATGTCATGCACTTAGTTCGGAACCATGAGGACATGGTAAATCTTAAGTTATGAGTTTTTCTTGGAGTCAACTTTTTTGCACGCTTCTTAGGAGGGCAAAAATGCTAGAAATTCAGGATTACGTAGGTCGCTTCATCTCTAAAAAATGTCTCGGAGGCACAAATTCTGGACAAAAGAAATTAGAAATTTCTCCAGCAAAGGGTAGTTTTATACGTGTTTTGCACGCATTGTTGGACGGTGTAAAGTAAAAGTCAAAGTAAAAAAGCGCAGATAACACCTTCAAATTTTTCCGATTTGCCTCAAAATTAAAGTGGCCAATTTCACTGAAGAATTTCCGAAGTCTATCTTTGTAAAATTACGACAGTATTTTCATAGTAATATTAAATTAAAAACTTAAATAAAAAATAATTAACCAGTAACTTTATTCATACTGGCATCTATGTACTTGACAACTAAGATAGTATCATAGAAATATTCATTAGTAACCGAGAATGTGAAAGTTTCCACTATCAGTGATATCATCACTAAGAACCTTATCACTACTCTGTCCATCATTACTTGCAGGCTAACTGTCATAACTGCTCATTTTACTGCCGCAACGCAGCTCAGAGGAATTCCTGACTAGTAAAAAAGTACTGTGTCATTCCCCCGTGAGAAAAAATACGGATTAGTCATTCACATTGGGGCTTGGGGCAGAAGCTGCTGCCTTCCACACGTAAACTATTTTTTTTTTCATCTCGATAGTGCAAATGTTCGGCACAGTCAGTGGTTTATAGCTTTCGCCAGGTGGTAGTTGTCTTTTTGGGCCTCTTGGGGGGGGGGATTTTGACATATTTATTTAAAAAAAAAAACTCGAAATTTTAAAGCTGAAAGCTATGCAATCCTTGAACACTGATAGGACGAGCTGGGCTGGGATTCATGAAAGGTTAACCCAGCAAACCAACGATGGTTAGCCTTATTGGTTACCCTATAGACAACGTAATATTGGGAGACGCAGGATGCAAAAGTTGGTTTGCCAATCTGGTTTTGTTTGGTGATGCGTTCATGAATCCTAGCCCTGGAGACCTTTCTCTTCTTTGAATATTCAAATCTTCGGATAATTTGTTGAATTGATGAAACTATTCGGTTTTTGTTCTGCCTTTTATTATGTGCATTGGACATGTTCCCACCATTTTATCCAAATTTTTAACCCTACATGGAGCTGGGCAATCTCATGTGGGCCGTATCCTGTCCCACTTTTACCGACATCGTATTGGTACACAGAGGTACAGATAAATGGTTTTTGCCACCATTACCCTACCTTTTTTGGTCACCCGCAATCCCCGTTTCCGCTTTTTTCCCCTCGGCGGAAAAATATGACCAGGTTCGTGAGTGATACGACGTTGTGCAGGCGTTTACATGCTACGGATCTGTTTCTTAGTCAATTGCGCCTGTGCAAACACAACGTAGGTGGGGGGGGGCTGGCTGGCTGGCGTCTCCTCTTAAGGAGAGCCGGGGTTGGTGAGTAATCGCGACCATTCAACTCGTTCCTCGCGCTGCCCTCCTCGCCCCTCTTCGCACTATCGTTCACTATCCCCACTTGCCCTACGCCCCTATTTGTTTCGAGTTTCGATGGGGCCCTAAATGGAATTAACCCAGCCCGGGGGTAACGCTGCTGACCTGTCCTAATCCACAGCCATCCCTGGATGAGAGGATTGGGAGCTGAATTAATGAGTAGTCGGTATGGAGGAGGCTTTGTTGGCGAACTTACAGAGGTGGCGTTGAGTGGGGCGCCGCACACGGGGACGGGGCGCAATCCGCTTAGCACACGACGACGACGACGACGACGACTCCCTCAACTGCCGGCCGGCGTCCCGATCATCTTGCCAAACACCTTGCGCCCGACCCCACCGCCTCTACTCACAATTTTACTCGCAAACAACGCTCATTTCGCTTTTTTGCCGCTCATCATTCCATGGAGCACGCACAAAAGAGCCGACCGACCTAGCCAGCTTACGATCGCCTCGAACAAGGTCAGCAGCAGATAGAAAAAGCGATTACGAGCGCACAAAGTGACTCTCTAAGTGCAAGTTCTGATCCGTCGAGAGCTTTTTCTGCTACATCGTGACTGTTTCGTGTAAAAAGAAGATCGCGCAATGATAACTGTGCTGTGTTCTACAAAAGAGCGGATGCGAATAGCTTGTAGACCGGTGTTCTTCATGGATCGGCTCGTTGAGTCACGATTGCTACACACTTGTTCCTGTTTTCTTTCTTTCTGCATGTTTTTTCTGGATGTTCAAGGGCTCTTGCGTCCAAACTACAAGTGGACTTGCAGTAACTTTAGCAGAAGGAATGCATGTGGTTTCTTACAATTGTTCTAAGATCTAATTTTAACTCTACCTTTTAATTTTAATTATATAGAACCGGTTTTTTGCATGAATTGCTATCTATCCGTGCTGCACCAGTGACCACAGCTACCATGAAAAATTGCATTTCTATTCGCCTTCTTTTGCTTTCCGAATCACCAGGAGTTCATGCTAGTACTGTAGGATGAGGCAGTACCTGTCGAAGTCCAAGTTTTGAAGCTTGAATAACCAGATGACTCTGATCCTGAATTCCGGCTCATCCACTGTGGTCAAATCTGGCCTTCAAGATTTGGGTATAGGGCGTTATGCCTGAAGAGGGCGGCGCGGTCGAGCTCCTTGATTGGTCAATTCACACAAATGGTCAGTCGCAGGGCTTGGTCGCACCGTATTTTCCAGGTATTACGCTCAACACCCTCAAGATTTGTTCTGCCAAGATACATGTAAGAAACTCCAGTAGAGCAGATCTACTCGTATGCACGGCACCATTTGCTTCTGCGCACTCTGTTTGTCTGCGCATCCGCACATTTCAATGACATCACCCCTTTCAAATCGGAAAATTCGAAGAATTGAAAGGTTCTCGGTAAGATTTGTGGGTTTGGAAGCGTGGCTCTACGCCTTGCTTCCAAACCCGCAAATCTTACCGAGAACTGAGGCCATACTCGAAACCCCGAGAGCAACTTATTTGCGAGCATTTGGCGAACAAGCTTCCCATCTGGAACTTGCTCTCGCCAAAGCTTGTTAACAACTTGTATTCGACTTATCTCACTTGCAAATTGTAGTCCCGAGACTTTCGACAACTCCTCGATTGCAAAGCTATGTAGATGATAATTTGTACTCTACTTTTTATCAGACAACTCGTCGGCCGCGCAAAACAGCCGACAATTTATTTTTGCACTTTCTTTCCGGCAACTTGTTGGCCTCTAAGGCTTGCCGAAAACTCGTATTTTCCCTTGATTGAAATCAGTGAATAAATTTAAAAAAAGAAAAGAAAAAATACTAAAGAGTGAGTGATTTTGCGTCAGGTAATTTGAAATAAGACATACAGTGGGCGTTGATGACGGTGACCCATCCATGGCCTCGAAAAGAACGCGGCGCAACCGCGCCGCAAACGATGGAATCGGCGCTGCAGTGGCGAATCTGGGCTTCCTCGGTATATGTCAGATTTGATGTTACTTAACAAGAAAGCTAACTAACTGTCAAGAACACCCTTTAGTTTGTTGTCCTGGAGAGGATTCCTGCTTGAGTGGCGCGGTTGCGCCGCGTGCTTTTCGAAGCCGCAGAGGGGTCACCGCCATCAACGGCCACTGTATCTTTCACTTCTACTATGGTAACAACCATTGGTTGTGTCCTCAATGGTTGATCGCATATTAGTCGGGTGAGGAAACTAGCCTGCAACTAGCTTCTAGTCTCGCTTGCCAACAAGTTGTTCGTCGGAAAGGTTGATGACAGCTTGCCAACAACGTTCGCGGCCTAAAGCTTGCTTGCACGTTGTAGTCGTGAGGATGTAGTCGACAACTTGTTTCGACTCTTCCTTGTCAACATGTCCGGAAAAAATTGCTGACAACCTATTTGAATGGCATTGTGACGTCAAACTTGTAGACAGCGGTTTTTTTCAAAGGCTGGCTGTAAGTTGCTTTGGGGAATAGAGTTGGGCTGACGACTTGCACTTGGGGTTCTGAGTAGTACAATTAGGCCGGGATTGAATAAGAATGGAGACCGCTCGAGGAGACTAGACATCCTTTGACTTTATAATTTTTGCATGCAAAGCATTAGAAGACTAGATTACTAGCAGTTGCAAGAAAACGAAAATTAGATTTTATATGGGAAATGGGATTATCCCAGTCTAATTTGCTTTATTCTGGCAAGTGTTTGTATTTCTAAATCACCTAGAAGTAAGTGTCTGATGAACCCGCAGCAGCGCCCCGTGGACCGCATTCTCATGAAATTACGCCAGATGCGTAGATAATGGATTTTATGTCCCTCTGATAGCGGTTATGGTTCCAGGATGTTCGTATTTCGTGATAAAAACTTTTACACGAAGATGAACATATCTAGATCTCGTCCTTTGTTGTTCCGCTTCTTCAGCAGCTCCTCAATGCGGACAAAGCCTCCTTCTTGGAAATGGGAAAAAGTGCCCCGAAAAGTTCATTATGGGCCGGATTTGCCTTGTGCACGAAAGGAATTGTTGCATGTCCTTTCCTGTGGTCCATGAGCAGCTGTAGAGGACTTTGAAAACATTGCTGGGAGAATTTATATATTACTCCAGAGTAGACGGCTTAAGTGGATATGGAATAGTGCCTAATCCGAGGATAGGAGGAAATTCTTATAGTCTGTTTCACAGGCGACGATAGTTAAGTATCCATGCGGCTAACCTGCTTTTCTTGCATTTCTCTCCAATCGTTGCACACTTTCTCGCGTTCTTTTGCTCTCTGCTGTCTTCCTAGCTATCGACCTTGGTGAAACGCACTATGGAATAGTAAAATGTGCCTGGGTTTTGCCTGGGTTACTCAACTTGGATTAGCTAGAGGCTTATAGGCAATGCCACGCGGGTCTACCAGTGGCGGGCATAGGGGGAGGGGGGGAGGCGCCTTCTTTTTCGGAATTACTTTACAAAATAAATAAAAACTATGTATTGGTATGTTGTAATTGTTTATTTTTGTTATAATATAATAAATAATACTTATTAATTATTCAAATTTAGAATTAATATTTTTATCAATTTTATTTCCCATCCGGATCCCCAAAACGGCGGAGACACATTTTTTCCCCTTTTCCCACGCTCCCCCTCCCGCACACTTCCTGCGTTCGCCACTGGAGTTTACCCATCGTTAAAGTGCCAACGCGCTTACCCTGGGTATTTGCCCTGGGTAATCATAATTATGCGCCCAGGCTTAGAACTTCTCCTGGTACACCAGTAGATCCACCTATCGGCAGCTTGAAGATAGCCGGTGCGGTTGCACATCCAACGGGACCCCACTTGCACTTTCAGCCTCGCCTCCATCCAACAAAACGTCCGGCTCACAGCCCCATTATGTGGCTAACGGGGTTAGCGTAAACGAGAAAAATCGCTGCACGAAAAACTGGCACCCGGTCCAGATTTTTGCTGGCGACTATAATTGAACACTTCTTCAGCGCATGCGCCGGATCTGATGCGTGACGCCGGCCGAGGACAGTAGATAAATATAAGTACATGTTTGTGAAAATGTCTGCTGTACAAGCCGGTTGTGAACAGGTGGTTTCGTAAAGAGCAACTGGTACATTGGTAAGTTTCAAAAAGTTGTTTCCTACGCAGCTATATAAGTTCATGGCTATGCCGGCGAAACGCTTCATGATTTGCATCTGAATCTCTGATCGTTGATATTCTGATGCCTCAGCTGGATTATCGATTTCTGATTGATCTTTGATTGTTGTAATTTGCACTGTCTGTTTAATGAGTATTTGTCATGCTATTTCATAGAATAATTGAATAGCTCCATGCTATGACGTATGTCGTAGAATGGGTCCACCCTGTTTGAATGTCGAGTTTAGAAATTTGAAATAAAACCTTTGATTACCTAGGGTAAATGTGTTAGCACCTCTCAGACTTACTCATCATTAGCGCTGGCCTCAACACGTCGACCCTGGGTACTCTCAATTATGCATCCAGGCCATAAGTGGTTACCCATCAGAATGGAACAACTCCAGCTCCTTTTCATTGCCCAGATCTCTAGCAACCAACAAATTTTTGCCAATCTCCAACTTGTTTTTTCAAATTAAATTCTTTATTATACTTAGATCCGAGCAATTCATTGGATGTATATATGTACTCGTATTCGAAAATTCGATTTCGAGTGAGTCGAAAATTCGGATGTTCGAAGAACAGACGCCAGTACAACCCCCGAGGAGTGGTAGGAGGAGATCTAAGGCCTTCCCTTTTTTAAAAATCCGAATTTTTTATCGAGTTCAATCTATTAACTAACTTAACTAATTTATTGGGTCCTTATTCTGTCCTAAATATTTTGTTCACACTGTCAGCTCTAGTAAAAATGGATATCAACAAACTACTCATCCTATTCCATGAACATTCCTGTGAAGGTCTAAGCTCCCTGCTCGTCAAAGAAATTTCGTCAAACTATTTTAGTATATGCTTCGTTACACAAAATGTGAAATTCTTTGCTACTTTTACCTACAACTTCCTGTCATCATTGACGGAGATGAGTGCACTGAACAAAATATATGTGCAAACCGATAATCAACAAACTTTTTTTTTGTGATTTACATTCAACGTTATTCCTGACTTACATGAGGCCCCAATGTGAGTAAAAAAAAACTTCATTAGTGTGCTGAGTGAGACAATAGTTTTCGTTTCTTTGTAATTCCGTTCAGTGAGAATACACGAACTATCCAGACTCATTTTCCCTGTAGATTATATTATATTAATCCTAGTTACATAGACTAGTTAAGCCCTCTACTGTAGTGTTTATATGACTTTAAAAATTTGCCCTTTGGCTCTTTTCCTCTTACTGTTCATCTTCACACATTCCACAGACTACACAAAATTGTGCATTTTTATTACTGAAGGATCTTTTTTTCTGTTTCAAAGAATTTCTACAATTTTGGCTGGGCTACAAGTGTACAAAACTGCTGCATCAGTCCTTTCCCGTTATGATCGTTGAGATGGAGAGAGGAGGAGGGCCCTGGTAAAGGGGCGTAAAAATAAATGGGTTTCTTCTTGGAATCCCTGGAGCGCAGAGTTTCAAAGATGTCATCGAAAACTGATTCCGAACTTCAGTAATTAATTATAATTCCATATGAATATCAAAAGAACGATAAGCAAAAAAGAGCTATTGGTTAGGAATAAAAAGAAGAAGTAAAATTCAGAAAAAATTTAGAAATAAACATTAAAAATTGGAAATAAACACAAAAAAGAGTCTGTTCGTATACTCCTAGGGAATGTGGACCCTCATCTGCAATCTACAATTATTTTTTTTTCAGAGGAAGGAAATGACAATGTTTTCATAACCAGTAGCCCATAGACCATGTGTTTGAACCATTTCACTCAAGCCTACTACTGTTGATAATTTAATTCCCATAGCGCTCAGAACGAAGTGAATATTAGTACTTCCACATATTGAATGCAAGCGGCGCGATTGGGCACTACCAGGCATGCCTGGTATTGATTGAAAACGACCGCGTCTCAGTTCATGACCTTCCTACTAATAATCACTATCGGCCAATGGATCACACACCGCATAGTAGGGACCAATTTTGCTGAATTAAAATTAAAAAAAAATTAAATAATAAAGCAATAATATTAAGATTAAGATTAATAGTAATAAATTATTAAAACCATCGAAATCACATTCATATCTTGGATCATTTGCCACCAACTTCAATACCATAGCAACACTTCTCCTATTCTGTGCTGATTCTCCATATCATCTAAAGTTTCTCTTATCACCCATTTGCCCGGAAAGCGTCAGTCGGCGATCGATAATCGAAATTTTGCAAATCTCTCTGCTGCACAACACTTACCGTAAAGTGCATTGTATGTTCGTGACTGCAGACCAGTACGACAAGTCGGCGCAATTCCACAGCCTTGATTCCAATAATTCAAGATGAATGTTCACGCGATTTCAATCGATTCAGGCGTTCGCTTCCTTTGGTCCACGGCGCTCTCGCCTCCATTTTTTCGTCCGTTTCTTCTGTTGCAGTGGACACCCAGCGTATTTTTTTTCGGGAGGGTGGGAGTCGTTTTTGCGGGTGGACGGCGCGGAAATCTGATGCACATTCTTTCGAGGGCGAAGGACGAGATAAGGGAAGTTTGCCGACGAGTGAGCAAATGTCGTAATCGCCGTTGTACAGGGCGTGAAGCACGTTACAACGGTGGGTTGTGGAAAGACAGCTTCTCTCCAGAAGATGCCCGATTCTGCGTGGGCTGTCAGTGGCTGTTTCTCTGCGAAATAAATCGAATAATTTGCACAGTTCGCTTAGTCACATTGTTGTCGCTTCTTTTCGACGGTTTTCTCTCTCATTCCGATGACTAATCCGCTGCACTGCTGCATCATTTCTTACGTTTGCTCATCACTTCAACGTCTTGCTTTCTTGCTGCTCACTCCTCACCTCAAGTGCTTGACTATTTTCCACTACGTGTTTACTTTGTCGTAATTCTTTACTTATCCTTTGTGTTAGTCAGCTCACGGCTTTGTTAATATTAATATCCCCTTTCTCTTTCTTTTGATGAATGCTGCTGCACTTCTCATTTCCTATGCATTTGATGGAGTCGTTTGCCCTCATCGTTTGGACTAACAATCGTCTACGTATAGGCGCAGCCATCCTGATTCAATTTTGGTTCTTTCGTGGGAACCGCGTCGCAATCGCGCTGCATCACAACATTTCATTCCACGTTCCACAACGATTCTAACATGTCTCAACAAGAATAATGTCGTCCCTGACAGGTTCCGTCGCTATCATGTCACCCTGTCCAACATGTATGACTCAGTCTCGTCTTGAGAGTGCGGATGGTGTAACAACGGCTCCGTTGGCTTTGAGTCACGCGGCGCGGTAAGCCCAATAACTGATCTCGGGTCATTCTGGAGTCTTCGCTGAATTTCATTGTTTGTTTCACTGTGCAGTTGTTCTAAGAACTAACAATAAGAAAAGAATTACACGAGGAAACACGAGAAAAAAAACTCATCGAAGAAGCCGGATCGACCATGGGTCACCCGGACCAAACGCGCTGCGTGCCCCAATGTCCGCACCGTCGCTGCTAAACCATACGCACTCTCAAAACGAACTGACCATACAGTAAGCGTCGATGGTGGTGACCCATTCACGGCCTTGACAAGCACGCCGCGCAACGGCGCCGCGCGCGCCGGAATCGATGTCATTTGCTGCCATTAGGCTACATATCGTTGTGAAATATGAAAATAGAGTGAAAATACCACCAAAATGGGAAGAAAGCGCCTAAAAATAGTACTCCGACGGCTGACGACAACTGTTCCGGTGCGTGCAGCGCGGTTGCGCCGCGTCCTTGTCGAGGATGCGTCACCGCCATCGACGCGCACTGTACGTGTCAGGACTTGTCAGAATAGTAGCGAAACCACGTCACGACGCGGTTGTGAGGCGGTTCATTAGAAGAACCAGAGCTGAATTAGACTAACCATGAACTTAGGTGTTGTTGCTAATTTTGCTGCACAATTGTAGAAACACATACTCGCGAATTCTTGAGGAATAGCACTGTAACAATGTCTGAGTATAATAATTCTTTTGGGGGTATAGCAAAAAAAAAACCTAATGACCTACCCAAGGAACTCCTTTGGCCTTTGGCCAGGGCCCTCACGCACGGCCCACCACCTGTCTGTGCCGGTCAGGACAGGAACCAGGAGGATTGAACGAGAATGGAATTAGTGATATGGAGGAAATGTGTGGATGCGCAGACAGTCAGAGAGCCACAGTAGTGAGCGATAGTTTCCCTTTACTTTTCATTTGTCCCCGAATGAAGTCTTTTTCTATCGCGCCAACCGGGTTGCTAGGTGTAAAATTTTATGGTCTAAATCGCCGTCTCCGGAGCAAACACATTTTATTCATTCTGTTCATCCTCTTCTGTCCCTTCTTCATTCTGCTTACAGCTAGTCCATTCATAGGGAATCTCAGAGAAGTTGAATTCTCACGTTATTTCGTGCCGTTTTCACGGCTATCGATCTCTAACATCGTTGCGATTTTTAGACTATTCTAGCACTGTATTGTTTACTTTATCTCTTTGGCTATTTTCACCAGTGCTGGCATAGATTTCACTGCTATAATACTCTTGTCAAAACCGCGATGTCGCTATTCACGGGATCCACCACTTTTCTGGATAATTTGTGTCATCTTATTTTATCCCGCTTTCTCGTTTGCCTTGGTATTTTTCCCAGATGTCTCCCTTTTTCCGAAAAACTTCAGCGGTCCGGACCCACTCGCCGCGCCACAGTACAGGAGCGATAGATAGTGACAGCGGTGAATTCAATAGATTGTGCTGATGTGCCTAGAACCCTGACGCAGATGAAGCGTCGCGGCGGGTGGGTCCCAACCACGGAAGTCTATGGGTCTTCATTATGGCTGTCTATGTAGAAGGGTTTTTTTCTCGCTACTCATTTGAGTCCACACAACATCTTTTCGGAACTGTACAATATGGCCAACTCTTATAAAATTTAATGTTTTTCTTTGTTGTTTTGTCCAAACCACGAGTACTCAGATACCAAAGGGTGGTTGTAGAAGCGCAAAACTGTATACCCGACGTGAACAAGCAAGCATTTCTAAGGGGATTCTTCCGTGCTCGAACTGAAATTCCTTTGGGATCCTAATTTCTACGGCGGGGTACGCGATAAATGCTTCTGAATAAGCTTTCCTCATTGTTCCATCTAATGCTGTGGGCGTACTTCTCGCGGAAAATAGCGTCTGGCATCGCCGTCGCCGCGGCGACTTCCTTTTTTTCCAAGTATATGTCGATTGTGAAGGGTTATTCGTGGATATCAGACGTCCCACAATCTGTACGTATCATCGTCTAGGCTACGGCGACGCTAGATGAGCAGTATGCCTCTGAGCAGTATACCGACAGCCGAGGCCATTTTACCAGACCCGTCTATTCCTCTCTGTTAGAGTTGTCTCCAACTCAGTTGTTTACCAACTCTAGAGTCAATGTTATTTTTCTTGTATGAATTACGTCGTCTGTTTCGATGGTATCCGTTGATATTTCTTTGTACACTGCAATAGTGCTTGCTTTCAGGCCCACAGATGCTCACCAGTGAGCAGCTCACAGATCTTTCAGAAAATTTTAAAACAGTACGTTTTCCTTTTGTTCGTGGCGTTTCTTCTCTTTTTTTTCAAAGTCATCTCTTTAGGTATCACAGAATGGCTCGGGATTCTTGCCACACAGTGAGCTGCAGGCAGCTCTGAAAGTTCTCGGCATAGATGTGCCAGGTTACAAAGTATGTGATCTTGATTTCCTACTTAAATAAGTGCGTAAACTTCATTTTATGGATGCTCCCATTGGTTTATTAGTTCTATCATCTCTGCATACATATGTTCTCATGCTCAGGGAGATCGTTTCAGATGCGCGAATTGTGTGATCGATATGGTTTCACGAATTCCGGCAATGTAGAGCTTTCTCAATTCGCAGCTCTTTTCCAAGAGTTAGAGCAAGCCAAGCACCAAGAAACAAACAGATGGAAAGAAAGGATAGGGTAAAGTCTCTCCTTGATTATTTGTTCAATTTTTTATTTTCTAGCTTAGAAGTCTGTGCTTGAGATAAAAAAATTACGCTCATTGAAGGTCAGTGAGTGGTGCATATCAAATACCAAGTGATAAGCAAGAAAATACTGTGCACACCATCAGAACTGAGGTGAGTATGCCCTTCGACTTTACTTCTCAAGTTCTCTGATTGTTAATTTTATCTCATTTACTCTTATTTCGCTGACCTCAGTCCATTGGTTAACACATGTAATTTTCCTAATATTTTTATCACCGCTGTTTACAATTATTCCATGCATTTCTAGGAGGAAGTAGCGTTCTCGAATTGGATCAACTCCAACTTGTCAATGGATCCTGATCTAAAGAGGCTACTTCCAGTTATTCCGGAAGGAAATGATCTTTACACAAAAGTACAAGATGGTCTTATTATCTGGTAAGTCACTGTTCTTTTTTCAATGTTTTTAGTTCTGATATTGTCAAGTAATGATATCCTCCAACTTTTTTGGGCTGTATTTTCTCTGACTTGCTATTTTGCATGGGAATTTCCCTAGATTTTGACTATTGATAACTGGGGGGTTGTTGAGAGTTTCTATTGGGTATAGCTTCCAACAGGAGTTCTGTCACTCTTTATTAGGTCAAAATCTGATGTGACCTGCTAAGCAAACGGCATTGGGGGCAGACCCACTCAAAAACGTAACGATAGCTCACAGATCCAGTGTCGTATAGCTGGATTTTTTGTTTGCTTCAGTTAATATTTGGGTTGTTGTTCTTAGAACGACATTAGAACCTTATTTCTGCATTTCCTCATAGCTTCTTCATTGGTTATATAGTTTGATCAGCGCTTTCCTATAATATAGGTGTTTCGAAACCTATCTCTCGAACATACGGATCTTTTTGAGGTTGATGCATCCGTTTGTGAGTCGAAATGTTTGCCTTTCTACATGATTTCGCATATGCTCGCACAAAGTCTTCGTGGTCGGCAAGTGACGATGACTATGAGTCATCTGTATATTTTCAAAGCTTGCCACCAAATGTAATTCCCACAGCGAAGACCTGACTGCTCGAAAACACGGAGTGGTATCGATTTGTACAGCTGCTGCGAAGTATATGGTGAAATAATGCCATAAGGTTGGGATCCTAATGCGATTTCTCTGGTTAAAGGCAGGAATTCAGTTTTTTTGAATTGTCAGACGTGACTAAGCGGGTCAGACGTGACATTTTCACAGCGGCATAGGTGTGCTATATGACTTTATGGTTTTCTAACTGACAAAGGCTAGCAGTCGAACGGGTTATTGCAGCTGTAATTCAATCGCGTGGAGTATGTAATGAAGACCTTTTTACCAGAGGTTAGTAATGCGACGGGAAACTCATTAAATTAATTAATTGTAACTTGAAATGTGAAGCTCGTGCTTGGATGAGATACCATCCTATATCATTTAGTATGCAAATTTCCAACTAAAATATCAATAATGTGAGAATGTCAATGTAATCTCTGTTTAATATTTACGAAGCAGTGAAAAGGCTATAGTTTAATTGCCCATGACTTCAAGGGCAACTAGGCAAAAACGTTAGGTTCGTTGTGGAACTGAGCAATATTGTGGTAAGGACCTTACTGCATGTATCTGGAGGAAAGAGGGTATCTTAGTTTGCTAAGTTTCTTCGAGAGGGGATGGCGTTCAGTTGTACACAAGAATAAAAGTATCAGTTCGAAAGGGCAAGTGGGTGGTTCCTAGTGCCGCATGCATCACTGAGATTACCCAGGGTAAATGTGTTAGCACCACACAGATTTGCCCATCGCCAATACGGCGTAACTCGTTTACCCTGGGTAATTTTAGTGACGGATCCAGATCCTGCAGAAGGAAAGTGAGTGGTTGCAGGACCAGGCTGGTGTCAAAAGTTGGAATGATACAGAAGCTTTCTTGTTTGTGTAGTTCAGCTAACAGTCTTTTAGCAAGCTTGTGAATTTGGCCGTTGCTGGTACTATTGATGAGAGAGCTATCAACAAGAAGAACCTCAACACGTATACAAAACTCGAAAATCTCACATTGGCGCTGATGTCCGCTCAGGTTTGTTTACCCGCCCTGTTGCTTGTTCAACATATTTTGACTAATTGTAAGTTAAGCATGGACTTTTACATTGCAGGCCATTGGATGTAACATTATCAACATCGATAATATAGATCTTAGCAAAGGAACACCTCATCTTGTTCTTGGATTACTTTGGCAGATTATCAGGGTTTGTTAGTTTCTGTTTAACATTCGAGGATATGATTTGAATTGTTCAATCGCCGCTTCTACTTTCACAAGCTCTACAATTTCAGATAGGTCTATTCAACCAGATCGATCTTCAACATTGTCCAGGTCTGTTTCGGCTATTAAGAGAGGGTGAGACGCTCGATGATTTGAGGAAACTCTCACCTGAAGAGATTCTCATGCGATGGGTCAACTATCATCTGGAAAATGTAAGCAGTACAGTGCAGTTTATCAGGATCAGGCTGATTGTTTAGTTTTTTTTTGGTGTTGATTTAATGACATTACGTTATAGGCTGGAATTTCACGTCGTTTGACTAATTTCACTACGGATATCAATGACTCAGAGATCTATACACATCTTTTACATCAAATCGCACCACACGGTAGCGGTGTGTCGCTTACGCCTTTGAATTTAAAGGTATGGCTCATTTTTGTTGGTTTATTTCATTCTTACTCTTATTATTGATACTGTTTCGATCACGTAGCAGTAAGCCTGATGTTCAGGGCAACGTAAATCGCGCTGCAGCCATGCTGGACGAAGCTGAGAAATTGGATTGTCGAGAATTCGTTACTCCAAATGACGTCGCCAATGGAATCTATAAGCTTAACTTGGCTTTCGTTGCAAATCTTTTCAATAAACATCCTAACCTTCCTGATCCTGCTGCGGATGAGATTGGTAAGCATCTTTGCACCTTTTACCAAGCTGTATATGTTCCCATTCATTATCCTCTGAACTCTGTCTCTATTGGACTTTCTCAAGTCGAAGAGGTCTTGTATTTGTTCCCATTCATCATCCTCTGAACTCTGTCTCTATTGGACCTTTTTTAGTCGAAGAGGTCATCGAGGAGACCCGTGAGGAGAAGACGTACCGAAACTGGATGAACTCCATGGGAGTGAATCCGTACGTCAATTGGCTCTACAGTGATCTCCAGAATGGAGTGATCATCTTCCAGGTGCTTTCAACATTTATTTTATTTTATTTATTGTTACATGTACATTAACACATGTGATAAGAGAGGATAAAATAATCAGATGTTGTAGAACAAAATTATGTGGCAGTGGTAAAACATACAACTTTACTTGTTTGCACTGTTTGAACATAGAATGGAGTGTAATTTCGTATACAAAAAACACTGATTTTGGTATGGCTATGCGAAAGAACTCTTGAATTTTATGGCATACGCTCTATACATACACGACCCTGTCTCTAAACTTAACGATCTGTGTAATGGGCACTGCAACCAGCATTTCATACTTAACCACATCTGAACTTCTTCAGCTCTACGACATCATCCGGCCAGGAATTGTACAGTGGAAACGAGTTGTCCGGGTGTTCCATAAGCTAAGGGGAATGATGGACCAAATCCAGAATTGCAATTATGCAGTTGAACTTGGAAAACAATTGCGGTTCTCATTGGTTGGTATTCAAGGCAAGGATATTTACGATGGCAATCAGACGCTTACGCTTGGTAAGAGGATTCCATATCATCGTTGTTTATTAAACAAAGGCTTTCCTATAAACTAAATTTCCTTGTTTTTCAGCTCTGGTGTGGCAGTTAATGAGGGCTTATACATTGACAGTACTCGCGCAATGTACGCAGAGTGGAGACTCACTTCCTGCCGATAAAGATATTGTGGCGTGGGTGAATCAAAAGGTTTGTCATTTTACTAGTTATGAATGTGAAGTAAGATGTTCTCTAGTCATTTTCTCTGTTCTTCTCTGTCTCTGCAGAAAATTTTAATTTCTCCTCTGGAAATGAAGCGTTTTCTCTTTTTGCTCTTTTGAAGCGGAAATTTTTGTTCCTTCACGTCTGGGTAAAAATCTTATAGTTTAAATACTGGAATTAATCTCATTTCTGAGAACGCTTGCATCAGTGAGACTTCCTAGGGTAAACGTGTCAACACCACAAATTTACCCATCGTTAGCAAGGGAGCAAGCACATTTACCACGGGCAATCTGGAAGATGCATCCAGACCCTGGCGTCTGCTCTGTTGAGCGAGCTGTAATGGGCTTCCACAACTTAGCTGGCAATGATTTACTCTGCTTTATCTTGTTTTTTCTATTTTTCCCGCCTCACTCGCCCATATTTAGCGGCTATCCGTTCTCGTGTGTTTACAAAAAAAAAAATCATGAATGATAAGACTCTGCGCGATGAACAATGTGATGCATGTGCAGTCACCTACATCAGCGCTATTTCCTATTAGATGAGTCATACTCCCGTTAAAAAGAACATTTTCCACGAAGACCAGCAATGGCGCCGTGTGCAGCATGAATGACAACGTCGGACGGTTAGCCACCGCGCGTCAAATGCGAGTGTTTCGTATCTGTCAGGGGTGCGTCACAGATGCGTCACGGCCTACCTACCCATCATCATATAGTCGCATGCATGACGTGTGCAGTCATCCAGTGGAAGTTTTTATTCTCAAATTCCAATAATTAGATGGCTATGCAATTAGCGGATTATCAACTCATCATGGCCTGTTTAACTTCCCGTCTTCTTTTTACCTATTTGTTTGATCGGGTGATTTTGCACCCTCCATCATCTACAGGCGCCTACCATCTGCATGCATAGCGTCAGGCCGTTATGCCTTCTTGAACCTGTGAAAAAAAAAAACAGCCAAACGTGGTTCAAAAGGTCACCTTTTTAGTCATATAAGGTCAAAACTGATTTCTCCTTTCTGGGAAAAGACCAAGATTAGAGGCTTTCTGTACACTGTCTTGCACCGCATCGCTGTGATCGAGCCATGCATTCCACGTACTCCCTCATCATTCCTGGGGCTGTTTCTGCGTGCTGGGAAGTTAACAAAGACTGCGACTAACAACGTAGGACTTCCGCGACTCCCGCGACCTGACAAAATTACCTTTGCGCTCTACACGCAGGAATACATACAATATGTACCACTCAATTTTTTTGCGATACTCACTCCTTCCGAAATCACCTGTACTCGTGGCGTAAAAGTGAAATTATCGTAAATAACTACATTCGCTGCAGCATTATTTCTCACAAGTGCATTTTACGATCTGTTATAGTAGCGTTCGTAGAATTTATGCAAGAGGAACGTGTTCTTATACTTAGACATTTCAATTATTTTTCTCTTTTTTCCAAGATATTCATCTTTTGAGTTTTTTTCTTATTAACTGAATTATTATTGGTTCAGCTCGCATCCTGTGGCAAGTCGTCCTCAATCCGATCATTCCAAGATCCATGCATATCAGATGCTCGAGTTGTTCTGGATTTGATTGATGCAATCAAGCCGAATGTGATAGATCATTCACTAGTTAGTTTTCCTAATTGGTTTTCACTTTTGTATCGTTGCAACACCTCGACATTTTGTCAAACTGGCTGGTTACAGATAAAATCTGACGGAAGCCTCGACAGCAATATGGAAAATGCCAAATACGCCATCACATGTGGTCGAAAAATTGGTGCCAAGATATACGCATTGCCTGAGGATATCGTTGAGGTAATGGCTACACAGCTTTCTTTGAAAAATTGCCTCCTTGAGAAGGATGTGCGTAGTTATGGATTACGATTTATGGCCATTTTTTGCGATTTTTTACGATTTACGAAAGTCGAACTTCTTGTTCCCTGCTCCTTGGGTAACATTTTTACCTCAGAGAGATGTTGTGAGTCATTTTAGGTTAAACCAAAAATGGTTATGACGGTGTTTGCTTGTCTTATGGCTCGGGACTACATGCCAGATATGAGGGAATCAGCTGCAGCACCCGTGACCCCGATGATGTCTTAGTTTTATTGATAGAGTAATCATCTTGTGATCCTTTTCTTTGTTTTTTTTCTGTTTATTCGCAGTACATTCTACAAAATGTTCACAACTCAGATCTTCAGCATCTACTCTAGTTGTAGTTGCGTGTGTATTCAGTTGTGCTGTGTCTACTCTACTGCTCTCCGGTTCGTTCCATTGTCAGCATTGCCCATCCGGTTCGCCTCGTCAGTTCTATTCTCTATTCCATTACCGTTTTCATCCAACCCCGTTGTCTTTAACGCTGCATGCTTATCATATCTTTGTCAGGACCGAACATATAAGTGATACGCTGTGTT
This sequence comes from Ancylostoma ceylanicum, assembly GCA_000688135.1. Taxonomy (NCBI): domain Eukaryota; kingdom Metazoa; phylum Nematoda; class Chromadorea; order Rhabditida; family Ancylostomatidae; genus Ancylostoma; species Ancylostoma ceylanicum. The sequence continues at coordinate 813,992 of JARK01001399.1, read as the reverse complement.
GTGAAATGTTCGCTTTCACCACTCACTTTGACTTTCCACGGTAAAGTACTCATGATTCCGTTCACCTCCACTTTCTCTAATGTCACTTGAGCATTGATAAGTGTTTGGGTATCGTCTTGCTGAAGCTGATTTCCGCGCCCGATTTAGGTGGCCCCCTTGCAATTGCTCGAACTAATCGCTAAAAACTTTGTGCTTTATTCTTATGATTATCCTGCTATAAACTGGTTTTCTCATCATGAAACTATGCATCTGTTGCTCTTCTTCGTTTTCGCTATCTTCACTGTGGAAAGCGGTGGTAGTCCTCGTTGCGATTTCTGAAATCAGTAGGTTTTACACACATATCTCCGTCTGTTTTAATTTATACATTTGCTGAAAGATGAGTGGCTGTCTTGTATAGCTTAGGCTTGTTTTTAAGTATTCTCTGGTAAAATGTACGCGATAATTACGTCTCTATGCTCTTGTCTGCCAAAAATATATGGAAATGGAGGTTATTCTGTGAACAGAAAATGACTGATTGGTGTCAGTTTGATCGATTTGTAATCCCAATTCCTTTACTTCATGGCTTTCAATTTCTATCAATAAAAGTACTACTACGTCGTAGTTGTGCAACAATTCTTTGATTGTTTGGGTAAGTTTGAGGAAAGTCAGAGCTACTAAGCCTGAAAACTCACCCTCCCCCCTCCTCCAAAGTAAGTTCTGGTCCTCGGTATACTTCAGTTTGGAGACGGGTTTCATGAACGTTCCCGAAAAGGTTTTGAGTTTCCCACTCAACCTGAGTGAACGGGTTTTCTAAGGAATACTGTGAAATACTCGCTATCTAAACTAGTAGTACTTGTGTATACTCAGTAGGGCTAGTCGCTCCAACCAAGTATGCCAGATTTTGCTCGGAGACGTCCAGATAACAACCCTTTTCGGGAAGGTTGACTCTGACTGTGAGAGCGAAATCTCCAGATTTTTGTTCAAACAATGATTTAACCATATTGTTTCAGTATAGTGGAGCACGAAGCGTAAAAAATGTTTCTATAGGCAGTTAAAAGGGAACTCTGCAAAGGCTTTATCATCACAGTTTTGTTTTTTTTTAAATTAGGACAGCAAATATGCATGTAAAGAAATACATAGAATATACTGCATGGTGCTTTTTTATATAGACACTTCTTCTCAGACATTCAAAAATCAGACGCCACATGCATGATTGAGATTACCCAGGGTAAACTTGTTAACACATCCAAACTTCGTTCATCGTTAACACGGGCGTCAAAATATTTACCCTGGGCAATCTCAATGATATATAAGGAGGCCGCCTGCATAATTGAGATTATCCAGAGCAGACGTGTTAACATTTGCAAATTTACCCGTTGCTGACGCGGGCGTAAACACTTTTACCCTGGGTAATCTTAATGATGCATCCATCCTCCGTGCCCAGCTCCATAAGTTCGGGAAGTTGGGGACTTTTTTTGAAAGATTTATTCTGTTATAAACTACGCTGAGGTGAAGATCCTATAGGGATTCACCTTGTACGATTCACCTTGTACGTACACCATAGTAAAAAGCTGTTCCAGTATTTTGTTACTTGACAGAATACTGAATTTCATAACAAACCCGACTGAGGGAAGCAGCCGCCATGAGCTTGTTGATGTAGAACGCTTCATCTTCTGAGTCAGATGAGGATGTGCTGAAAATGGGAGTTTGTGAGATAAGGCACTAAGTTGGTCCAAAAGTCTTGCAACAAATTTTACCCTTTTTTTTTCAAACAGTCAACACATGTCACAGTCACACAGGATGTATGAAATCTGATCTGCCAATTTTTATAACTGAGAAGAAGTAGAAGTATTCTACACAGTGACTGAAGTAAGTTAAAAAACTGTTAGTTCACCACTGTTTCACTCACAACTAATCTGACAAATCAGTTTTTTGTCTCTAGAAGGTTGACGCCTCGACGCCTTTTCCTCCATCCTCCAACTTCTGTCAGAGTGTATAAGATTTTCAGGTGAATTTCGCGCAGTCGAATGTTCTTATGATTAGTCTATCGCGGCGAACAGCACTGCTGGTTGTGAATTTCACCAAAATTTAAACTGTGCGTCTAAACCAATGTGGATGAACTGAGTACTAGGAATCTTTTTGAGGGCGTTTACTAATCTCGCCACCCGGAGCTTCTATCGCTCTTAGTATTTTATTTGAAGTAGCAAGTCGGCTATGTTCCTTTACCTGTATCCCAGCTCTTCTCGCCGTCGTGTCCTACTCGGTGTGCGGCTGTAGTGATTTCTTCCATCCAGGTCCTTTTCTCGGAAGCTTTCGATCCTCTGTGCAGTCGATGGCAGTACTGTCTCGTAGACGTTTTCTGCTGGAGGGGGAGGTGGTGGAGGAGCTCGTTGAGGAGGTCGTGGTGCCATTGGAGAAGCTGGTGGCCTGGAATGAGCATGTCTGAAATCGTATGCACTACCTATGGACTATGGGTCTAATTAACCAAGTTTGAGATCTTTGATTCGTATTCTTATTCTCCATTTTCTACTCCTAGCGAATGGGCCGACATGGAGGTCAACGATCCAACCGAGTAGGGGAGTTTTCTTTCTCATATTCTGTTTGAGGCTTAGGCCTTCTCTCTCTTATTTAGGAGTACTGGGGTAGTTCTATGCTGCTTCCGTATAAGGATAAAGTACGAAACGGAAGTTGAGCCATATGGAGATTTCCTGGGCCAGAATATATTTGCTAACACTGAATTTAACCACATATTTGGCTTAAAATATTTCCTGTAGATGGAAATGAGATGTGAGAGTTGCTATGACAAGTCTAAACTTGGCCTCGACTTTCTGGACACGCATGATGCCTCCAGGCTTGTTTACTTTAAGTCTATGAATGTATCTTTTTAAAGGGGCATACACAAGGGGAAAGCTGGTTATACTACTGGCTGGTTATTTTAGCGAATAACAATTGTAAAATTGAAAACTGCTTACCTCATGGATACAACGGACATGGTTCGGTCTGTGCTTCGAAAACGTCGTTCTCGCACAGCTCCTCTCGTCGAGACTGATGGTGGCCGCCTCCTAGCCGGTGATGAACAAGCAGCGATGCAGTCCTCGTCCAGTAGTTCGTCTGGAAGCATTCAGGTCATCAAATGAAAAAAAAATCACTAACTTCAACCACAGAAGATAACTTGAGAACATTAGAACTACACAAAATCAAGAGTTTATAGGAATCTAGGAATTCCAGTGCTCCAGATAATAAAATGAAGGAAATGGACTTTTTTCTTAAACTTCTGTTTTACCAACCTTCTCCTCCACACGTTTTGTATCCACAGTAAAGGCTTTTGTCGACTAGGCTATACTTCTTTCCCAGCAAATTTTTCCCGCAGACAGAGCAGCAAAAACATCGCCGATCCGCATGCCAACTGATATCGCCCTGTAGATATGATCTCGATTAGAAGGATGGGAATAATAAAAATAAAAAAATATTAGAATATTAAATTTTTTTAAGCGAAGAAGGAACTAACCTGCGAAATGTGGGGATGGTTAAGGGGAATTGTTCCACTACATGTGGCACACGACAGTGACGATGACCCTTCCGAGTGAAAACATCCGAGGCAGACTGGCTTGTTATTCCTGGATAACGCAGATAGATTAAGAAGTAGATGAGAAGGATAGGACAGCTAGAGTACATACCTTTGCATATATTTCTGTCCTCCAAGCTCCTTAGAGCAATCGGTGCATTGGAAATGGTGCAGATGCCAGGTTCTGCCCTCAGCTTCCGTACACTCTTCGCCAAAAATTAGCTGAAATAGCTCACAAATTGACAAGGGTTGCGTGCTAAGGAATAAAGGGTGAAATATCAATTGGATATGTGTTGCGTATGTGAATGCTCATGAAGAATGCTACCTAGAGAGTGCGAGGAATTCAGTATGGATACAGGTGACCAAAATCCTTATCCTTTCTTTTGAATTCCACACGGAATTTTCGTATAATTTTTCTAAGCATGGAAATGCTAGATGTTTTCCACGGAATTCCAAAAAGCTAAGGCTGTGAACCAGGGAAGCTCTTCCGAAGGAGGCTTCCTGCTCCACCTACCATTTATTTGACAGTTATACATCTTTATGTAACTTCCATAAGTTATGACAGTTTACACTGTAATCATTCGCCCAGAAGTTAATATGGAATAAGTAGTAGAACCGCAAAGAGACTCTGGTAGAATTAAACAAGCAGAAAGGTTCTGGATCCCCAACAACGAAATTTGTGAGCTTATTGTCTTCATTGAAGCATCACTGCTTTATGGATTCTTCGATTCTTTCTGGATTTTTCTAAATGCCCCAAACTATTTCTGCTTTTTCGAAGACTAGGAAGAGATTTACAAATCTTCGCGTCAATGTTGCTATTCTCTCCGGTCACTAAAGTGTTTCAGCATGTTTCTATTTGCTTTTTGCAAAATGCATACATCCAGCTCTCGAGATTCAAGATCCTTCGGTTTCCGGCTGATTCCAAGCTAGTTCCTGGGTCACAGAACATTCCTGTGAATGTACAACGCAAACCGTTGAGGTACTTGACTAAATACTTCTAATAATGGCTTCTGGGTGCATCATTGAGATTACCCAGAGTGAGTGTGCTGAAGAACCTGGTAACGATGGGTAAATTTCGAAGAAGGTAAAATTTTTAGCCTGGGTAACCTTAATAAAGGCTGCAGCACTTGACTAGTCAGATGCATTAAGCAAATTTGTTGAGTAGAGACACCTAACCGGCCGTACACCTAACCGGATACCATGGACACCTAACCGGCCGTAGCTTGGTTAGGAAACTAATTCTGACGTTTGGCGCACCCTGACGTTATCAACATATCCATTAAGATTTATCCTTTTGACTTATTTATTTATTCATTTATTTATTTATTTGTTTAAAAATTAGGTGAGGAAACAGGTTCTGTTCATAGAGGAAGGTACTCAGTTTCATGTTCGAAGCAGCTGTTTAAAGGGCGAAATTTCAAAGGGGGAAAGTCGTTATTTCCTCTTCTCCTAGTCCACAACCTCTGAGGAATGTTTCGTACTCCCGCGGACGTGCCATGCCGGCTCATGTCTGACTCGATGCTCGATGTTTTCCTTTGTCCCGTGGTCAACATCTGGTGGACCCAAACAGTCGTATGTTGAATCCCCCATCAGTGAACAGGCAGCACACGTAACAGTTGAGCGCATCGTCGATCCCTGATGATACCCAATGCATACGTAAGTGATTGCATAGCAAATACGCACAGGATACGTCGCGCATACGGTGTGCTGTCAGCACGCAGCTCATTTGCATGTGCTGTCGCTGAGCAGACTGACGATGTCAGCAGCACTGCTTTCATCTTCGTCGATGATTGCTCCAGCGATCTAAGATGCTTATCAGACGGGGTGATGATGGCGTTAATTAACAGGCCAATGAGCTGTCGTGGTAAATGATCGTTTTCAGGATCACTTCCAAGAGGAAAATCGTCAGGAAAATTATGGGTACCCATGGCCGCTTGCTTTACGATGCTGTTGCCCTGCTCATGAGCTACAGGAACCGCAAAAAAAAAGAGCCATTCCAGCCTGCACAATTAGCCTAAAGTTCTCATGAAAACGAGGCAAATGCACGCAAGAATTGCCATTGGGGGAAACATCTTGAAACAATTAGCGTAAACTGCAGTCGGCACTGACGGCAAATCGTCGTCGGGAAAATGAGCGACGTCTGGTTGTTGACGTAGTTGCTCCCTCGTTGAGCTGATAATTCCACTAGGTCTTCGGTCATCACTTGATAACTAGGAAGAGAAACGAAACGGCTTTATTTGAGAATATTACAGTAGAAATAGAGCCTCTTCTAGAGATCACGAATGGACAGAGTGGAAAAGTTTATTTTTTCCATCGCTATCAGTTACCTATCTCACGGTTTGGTTTACCATCTTTAAATCGTTTTCTCCCATTAACGAATTCTCTCTGGGATACAAGGTGTAGTATGACAACAATTTACTCATAAGTACGCTTTTATTCCCAGTTCATTTGATTTGCATCATCTTGTTTTCTTGTTGGATGTAAGGCGCTCCTCCGAATGTAGGAAAACAAACGAACATAGTATTCTAGAGTTTTTTGGAATTGTCGAGTAATCTGTGTAGTCTTACAGGTTATCAGGAGAATTCTAGTCATCATCTAAATGGATTTCTTGACTTCTAAATCAACTTTTAAATTGATGACAAATTTTTGAAATGAACATTAAAATTCTACCGGAAAGAACTTCTCGAACTATCTCACCTGAGGTGTAAAAGAAAAAATAGATAGAAGGTGCAGATAAGGAACCTAACAGGTCACTTGGTTCACATCTGGGAGTAACTTCTATGAAGCCCACGAGTTTTTTTTTCTAAAGAAGCTGTAAGGGCAGGTAAGAAAGTAATCAGGCATTGTATCGGTTTTGTTACGGATGAAAATTCTTGTTCCGTCTCCACGTGGAACTCCGACAAAAACTAGTATGGAAATTCGCTTTTTTTTCACTTGTCAGCCTCTATGGCCTGGTCTATCTTTTTTCTTTTCGGAAGTGGCGAGAATTATGCTTTCGTACGTGGAATTACAGATCATTCGCTAATCGATAAGTTTCCAAATTTGTCCCTTTCTCTAATGCTTTCATGTCTATTCTAAGGACTACACGTTTTGATACTGTGAAATTTCCTGCAATCACTCTAATACAGGAAATTCTCCACGGTCAAGGAAGAAGAATTCCTGATCGGTTCTTTCGGATTTTGAGAAAATGTTCAGAGAATAGGAGGGAATAGAAAAAAATAGAAGAAAAACAGAAGAATAAAAACAGAAAAGGAACTGAAGGAGTTGATAGAGGACGTGAAACCCTCTAATCATTCAAAATTCAAGTCAAATGGCATTTCTGAGCCAAACCTCCTCCCCAAACTGAGAGAAACCTTTTCCATCTTTCCCAAAATCGACAAAAATAATGTTGTGATTCGCTGACGGTTGACAAGAAATGGAAAAGATGCTCGGTTTGGGATTTTGATTGATGAATCAAAAAATAGTGTACAATTTCCAGACAGTTTTATTTGTGTATGTATGCCTTGATAGACCGTACTCGATGCAGTGTTTTGGAATAACAGTAGTAAATCCGAGCAATTTTCGTGCTCAAAATTGTGGGCCGAGCATCACTGAGATAAGCTAGAGCATCACACAAATTTACCCACCGTTAGCATTGGCGTCAACACGTTTACCTTGGATGATCTCAGCGATACATCCAGGTCCAGATTGGCACAAGTAATCGTTTAGAAATAAGAGTATTTGATGAAATGTATTATATTCAGGAAGAGTAGCCACGACCAACCCACGAAACTTCTCCATTTTTACTAAGGAAATGGCTCGGATGCTACCCTTTGAACTGTTCGGGTCCTCGAATTCTCGAGGCTTTGCCGTTTTTAAAGGCTTTAGTAGATTTAGTCTTGACAATCATATCGTAAGGTCTCCGTGGCAAATGTTTGCTCGCTTCCCTATATGATCTTCTGAAGCATTCCCTTGACTAGGAACACCTGTCACCACGCTTCTTTATCTCTAGGATGGAGAGTGCAGCTGAGCAACTTCGTCGAGAAGGTGCTTCTGCTGCTGACCCCTGAATGTGCAGATGTCCAGAGATCCTCGACGCGGTGCTCGACCCGTCAAGAGCCAAGTCGACTCGGATGACCACCAGTCGGCACGCTCTTCGTGCTCGCCCAGCGTCTCCACCGCGCTGTCACATAAACTTCCGTCATTTCATCGCCATAAACAGTACGCGCACGTGTTGCGATACGCATTATTGCGGGAAAGTAAGCCGCTTCGTGGCCAGATGTCTCGGGAAAAGAGGGGCGAGATCGGATCAAAGAGAAACAAAGAGTCCTTCGGAGGGGGTATTGCTATTGTGGGACGATAGGAGGGCTCACCTCGTCGCACTTCGCACATCTTGGCTTGATCTGTTCAGCATGGTGGCGGCCGCAGAAGACCTTAAATATTGGAAATCGAGTTAATTTCAATGGAATTTACTGTAGAGGGATTTCCTCATTGTGATGTATTATTACTGATGTTCAGAGTGTTGACCGAATAAAAATAGAATAAATAAAATAAAGTTAATTTGACTGACAATTCAAAGGTACATCCAAAAGTCAAACGTTCCAAAAACACAGAGAGTCACAGCCCTTATTTTTCTTTTCTCAAAAAATGTAGGGCTCTCCCTTTTCTGAATATTTCAATTCGTCAACTTATTCCCTTGTAAACACCTTTTAAAAGGTATAAAGTTCATTTCTGGACTAACAAATGTCTCCGTCCCCATTCTTGGATAACTCGGCTTTGTTTGGGACCATCCAACTTTTGTTTTTTTCTCTACTGTTTTGATTATATATGTAGGAGTAAACAACACTTACCTTGTCATTGTGGGAAAAGTAGATCAAATCTACCAGTAAGGTTGCACACTCCGTGCATTGAAAGCACGCTGGATGGAAAATGCTGCCAATCCTTGAGGCGACGACGCACAGCTCGCCTTCTTCGAAGGGACCAAAGCACTGAAAAGAGGAGCTAGAGAAGGAAGTATGTGCTCTGGCCTGAAAAAACTCTCTAGGCGTTTCAGGTATAGAAATTTGTTTGTACTTTTAGGTAAACAACTGGTAAACAGAAGTAACAGGTGGTTACGGGTAAAGGCAACATCCATGGAAATTTCCTTGTCCAAGATTTTGATCGTTTTTGAGACTTGGCAGTTGTCCCATCAAATATACACCGTTGAAGACACTACCATCCTCAAGCAGCTGCTCTTGATTCCACTATTGGCTAATATTGTTACAGTAATTCTACCGTAACCCTACAAAAATGGCGATTCCGTAAAGGATGACTATGACCTTCGCGATCATCTCATCAAGTAGTCTTGTTAGTCAACTTTTAACCGAAACCATCTATTCTCAATCATTTAGAAGTCGCTGCAGTGAGTACGAGAGCATTCCATACATACTTCCACTAAAGCCTCTCACCACCCGCCTGAGTGCTCCATTTCCAGGAACCACTTCAAATGCCAGATTTCCCACGCGCCATTCCACATGTCTGGTAATGGACCCTGGATTTGTTGGCATTGAACCCGCCGTAGGATAACATGGGCTATCCTCTGCACAGTATGCATACATAGCCCGATGGGGTTGATTTGCATGCGCTTGGGCATAAATCACCAATGTCGCATGTGTGGGTGGCACCTCAGCTGGTCGCACATGTGAGCGCTTCGTGTCACGAACGAATTTCAATGTGGGACAAATTGGTACAGGACTTTTGAGCCGGCCAGAGTAGTCCTGCGGTCAGCACTGGAGCCTCTAAATGCCCTTGAACAGTTACAGCCCGCGATTGGGGCCCGCGACAACTCGTCCACTGTACTGTACATCTCCACCCTGGTGATAATCCGTCTGCGGTGGCTTTTGACCGTGTCGCTGCGTTTAGCGGATGATCCGCGGCGTCAACGAGGTTTGCCTTTTCGGTGTCGCGACCGCGGGAGTGCCCCGAGCAGCGGTGCTCGGGGCAGCTGCGCCTGATGCGCGAGGGTCAAGCGCATGGAAAACGATACGCGCGCGGGCCAGTGCGCAGAAGAACCCGCTGGCTGACAGATGCACGCTGACATGCGTCCAGCGCCTCAGTAAACANCTCTGCACAGTATGCATACATAGCCCGATGGGGTTGATTTGCATGCGCTTGGGCATAAATCACCAATGTCGCATGTGTGGGTGGCACCTCAGCTGGTCGCACATGTGAGCGCTTCGTGTCACGAACGAATTTCAATGTGGGACAAATTGGTACAGGACTTTTGAGCCGGCCAGAGTAGTCCTGCGGTCAGCACTGGAGCCTCTAAATGCCCTTGAACAGTTACAGCCCGCGATTGGGGCCCGCGACAACTCGTCCACTGTACTGTACATCTCCACCCTGGTGATAATCCGTCTGCGGTGGCTTTTGACCGTGTCGCTGCGTTTAGCGGATGATCCGCGGCGTCAACGAGGTTTGCCTTTTCGGTGTCGCGACCGCGGGAGTGCCCCGAGCAGCGGTGCTCGGGGCAGCTGCGCCTGATGCGCGAGGGTCAAGCGCATGGAAAACGATACGCGCGCGGGCCAGTGCGCAGAAGAACCCGCTGGCTGACAGATGCACGCTGACATGCGTCCAGCGCCTCAGTAAACAAGCTCTGTTCTTTGTCCTTCTGTCATTGGGTGAGAGATTGACACCGGATTGAAAGAGCAGGAGTATGTTAACAATAAGGGTACGTATCCATGATAAGGGTGAACAAAATCCAGAAAATGCTACTAATATTCAGTTATATTCAAAAGACCGAAAAAAAATTTCAATGGGCCAGAAGCTCAAATGCAGTCCAAATAACCCTATTCCTTCCAACAGGGCACCTGTGGATTCTATTTTTTCACCTGTTTTACCTAGAAAACACAATGGGCGTCGATAGCGGTGACCCCTTCGCGGTCTCACAAACACGCGACGCGACCGCGTCGCTCACGATGGAATCGTCGCCGCGGTGGTGAATCTGGGTTGTCTCGATGGTTGTTCATCACATTTGATGGTAACTAATAAGAAAACTAACTGATTATCAAGAAAACCTAATAATTTGATGCAACTGAGAAGACTCCTGTTCGAGCGGGGCGGTCGCGCCGCGTGCTTCTTGAGGCCGCAGAGGGGTCACGCTCATTGTAGAAGAAATAAAAGAGCACAGTCAGAACTACAAAACAATTTGTCTGAGCGCATTTGAGACTTGCTCGACCTAAAGCTTGTCAACAACTTGCTTTCCCCTTTTCTCGTCGACAAGTTGTCGGTCCAAAGCTCGTCAACAACTTGCATAGGGGTCGGTCGTTGCTTTGCAAGTTGTCAGCAAGCTTTCGGTCAAGCAAGTTTCAGATGCGACCGGACAACTTATTGTGGGGGTTCTGAGCAATTACCTACTAGATTGGTAATGAGGTAACCTAACTAGCTTACCTGTCACAGAAGTGCTGGTACACTTTTTTGGTAACGGGATCACAAGTGAATTTATAGAGAAGCTATCTTAAAATTGATCGCTCGTACTCGTTATGGTTAAAAATGAGCGCAAGGATGCATTATTGAGATCACCCAGGGTGGACCTACTGACGCCCGGGTTCAAGATGGGTAAATTTGCAAGGTGTTCACCCGTTTACCATGGGTAATCTCAATGCTGCATGCGGCTCAAGGATTTCGTGAGATGTTCTCACTTCCAGGCGTCCTTCTCCTCCTCACCCTTTCTTGGACAAATCTAATTTCCAAACAAAGTGTGGACAAAAATCGATGGTTAGTTCAGGGAATCGCTCGTCACTTTTACGAGCGCTCATCGTAGCGACCTCCTGCAGCCCGACGGCCACGACGAGGAAATCACCAGCTCCTCGGCCGGCATCGTTAACGAGTACGGCCGCTCCCTCAAAACCAGCGCTGGCAGCGCGAAAGAAGCGACCACCTCCTGTGGTGCGCTTAATATCCTCGATAATTGCGCGGATGAAGACCAAACTTCACGATAGCATGTGTGCTGGTGCTTAGCCGTTTTTCTGGTATCGGAGACGTCGCAAAGCGGCTAACAAATTCTCAGCTAACATAGAGCAGCTGGTAGTGGTAGGTTGTTCATTTGTGGTAGGGTAAAATGGGTAAGGAGGCTTGGAAGAAGTAGGGTAACTCGAATAATTGAATGAGGAGTTACTTCACCTCATCACTTATATGTACCACCTTTTTTACATGCAATTTTTACATTACTATTTTATTTTGCAGCGTAACAGCGACTACGATAAAGCAAGGGAATAGCTGGTTTTATTTTTTACCCGGCTTCTGTGCCCCAAAATTTGAAGCCATCGAAAAAAATTGCATTGCGATGCTATCGCTGCCATTGTCAGTTCTCAGGAACCTGAGCTATGTCAGGGCTGACGCGACAAAAGTTGACAGATTGTCAGAAACAACCCCTGTTATGGCATCGCAAACCATAACGAACAAAATCAAGATAATGAAGATTGAAAGCGTCGAAAAAACGCTCAATTCATCAACAACCCTCAAGATAGCAGTCAAGATAATAATGAAACTTTCGCCCAAAAATTCTGGGAAAAAAACCTAGGTGTTCGCTAGGTTTAAGCGTAGTCCAGTGAACTTGGTATGCTAGGAAATTTCCGAGTTTTTTTTTTGCGATGGAGAAAAAAAACAAGGTTTTGGAAAATGTAAGGTCCCAAACGTTCGACTATCTATACACCTCGTCGTGTCCATGAGGGAAATTCTCTGTTGCTTTCAATAAGTCGTGCCATAGTTTTATGCGCTTCCTATAACCGTGAATACCTGTTTATTTATTTATTTATTTATTTGTTTATTTACTTATTTATTAAATTACACCATACATATGTTAGGGGTGCCAAACCAATACAGAACGAAAATGTATGTAAGGACCGGCAAAAAATTGGAAAATTTGCAAGGTCGTTCATGAATTTTCTATCTGTATTGGTTTAGCACTGCTTTAGGGTGTGAATAAATAAATAAATAAATAAATAAATAAATAAATAAACAGGTAAACAGGTTCTGGGTTATAGGAAGTGCATAAAATGACACGACTTGGTGAAAGCAACCGAAAAATTTCCTTATATAGAAATCTAATCATCTTCCACGTACATGTGTTAGCTATCCGTGTGAATTACCCTTTGGAAAGAAGTGTAAATAAGGTATCCGCGTAATTTCCAGAACCCAGTATGCTCCCTCGTAACCCCCTAACCCTGGTAACCCAGTCACTGCCAACCCCAAAAGACAGTGATGAGCACCGTAGACCGACAACAAAGCCGGCATGTTTGGCCGGCGTGCGTTCTCAAGTGACCGGCAATTAGGCATATCCTGAATGGATGAGCTGTGACAGTGGCACCGTCCATCTGGCAGTGGTGCAGCAGAGCTGTCCACAACTAAGGTCAAACAATCACCGCTCGCGTTTTACTGCTTGCGATGGTCAAAGGAGGAAAAATATGCCCATCAAACACCCCATTTTTTACCCATTTCTTAGAAGAAAACTTACCATTGAACCCCCATCCCTAACAGTTTTCTTACAATAAGGCATGCATTCCCGAAAGTTCCCCGTGAACCGCGAGTTTTTCCGGTGTCCTTTCGAGTGTGAACGCGACGAGCGAAGTTGCAATCCATACCCATTTATAACATCTACGATAATTGCATCCTTGAAACTTTTTTCCGTAAATGGAATGGTCTCGCCGCGAAGGTGACGATAACTACTTCAATTGTAAAAACAAGGAACGAAATCCTGTGATGACCCGATGAGTGTTCACGCTCTCAAAGGACACGCATCTAAAGGAGAGGAGAATTTGTCTATTTATTTTACTTGGGAGAATTTATTTATACTTATTTAGTTTGTTGTTGATTATTTATTGATTGAAAAATTTCGTCAAAGAGAACTCATTCATTTACTTTGAGTTTCATTTGAGTTCCAAGCTAAGAATTGAGACAGAAACTAAGCAGAAATTACCAAGAATATCAGCGAACGTTATCCTATTTTTTTCAAAATTGTAAAAAGGTCTTAAAAATCGCTGAGCGTCCGAAAATTCATTATCTTCCTAAAGTATCCCCTATAATTCTTTTTGAAAATTAAGGATTCATCTATTTCTCAGAATTCGACCAGAGATCATTTCACATAATAGAGCAAATTTTAAGGTTAATTAAAAGTTTCGGGATCCACTTTTGCCGGGTTGAGAAGCGTCATACCTGGAAAGGGCGGCACGACCGATTTCTGCAATTGGTCAATTCAACAAACTGGCCAATCACAGAGCTCGGCCACACCGCCCCTTCCAGGTTCAACGCTCCACACCCCTATTACCGGACTTATTCTCATTGAGAAGTGTAAGGACTGCTGTTGGAAATTTAACGGTAATTACTCAAAATTTAAAGAGAAATTACCGATTTCATCCAGAATTTCCACAAAATCTGGGAACTTATCCAATTTTTCCTCGAGATTTGACCAAGCTTCTCTTCAGAAAAGACACTACTTATATATATTTTCAGTCCGGATTTGCCTAGAAAAACAAGCAAAATTTTGTGAGATCCGTCATTTAATTTAAGTGGGATTTTCCCGGGGCCTGTCTAGGAAGTCCCTACCCCCGTGCTGACCAGTCAAGAGGACATGCATGGGAGGACAATTTAAAGTTCCCACATCCAGAGGGTGTGTCCGCGTGGATATTCATCCACAAGCAGGACATCCCATTAACGATATCCTTATCCTCCTTTGACCCAAAGCCGCAAGTCCAACCCTTCATCCCGCTGATAAATCATTCCTCAGAGCCGAAGAAAACCAGCAACGTCCTCTGCCGGACAAAAAGAAACGGCCCGCGCTTGCTCGGGCCGTTTTTTACGGCCGGCCATAACCCCGTCTGGCGCGAGCGACCGCAAATCCATCGAATGATTCATGCGGTAAAGCGGCGACGCGCTGGCTGCGCGCGATGTGTCATGCGCCAGCACACCATCTACCCGACTCTATTCGCAACAATGAGTACGATTGGGATGGGAATGCATTCGAGAGCTGGGTGTGGGTTTCTGGGTGGTTCAGGATTTTCCAGGAGTTCGTAGATCCTAGAATACTCGTCCAAATACATGACAGGAATCTAGTCATCCACTGAACCGACAGGACCTGGATGCATTGAGATTACCCATGGCAAACACGTTGATGCCTGGGTTAACCATGGGTAAACTTACGTCGCGTTGACGCGTTTGCATTGAGGACCTGGTTAAGCACTAACCACTAGCTTTGCTCTAATTAAGGTAACAAAAGACAGAATAAAGGCGAGTAAAAAAAGAAAAAAATTCGACTTGACGGTCCCTATGTCACAACTACCTCCTTAACTATTTGTTTACCAATCCTTTTTTTTTCTGACTTGGTTGTTTATTTATTTATTTTACTGACTATTTTAACAGTGTATTGATAAAGCAACACGCCAAGAATATTCGTGGGTAACTTGTAAAGAAAAACGCGAAAAACAAAATAAAGGGTGTGGCGCTACACTTGACAAAGGGACGGCACGGATGGGGTGTGTGATTGGCTAGTTAGTGTGGCTGGCCAATCGTAGAGCCCGGCCACGCCTCTTCTCCTGGTTCAACGCTCCACACCTATTCGTAACATTCACGGTAATTCTGAGAGCTCTACTTTCTACATATTTTTACCAATTTTTTGGCCATTTTTCCAATTGTCACTTTTTCCCACAGAAATCCTTTCCTCTAAAACTCTTCATCGTTGACATTAGGGTCAGCACGCTTACCCTAGGTGATCTCAATGATGCATTCCAGTCAAGGACAATCAACAAATTTCGGTTGGAGATACTAAATATGAGCGCATCCACTTTAATTTTCCTAACATAAGAAAATTGTGGATTATGACATCTTGGTATGTCTGACTCGATGGAAAGGGGCCGCTTTCATCATTGAGATTAACCCAGATGATAACCCTATACAAAATTACCCATCGTTGACACGGGCGCCAATCAGTTTACTCTGGGTAATCTCAATCATTCATCTAGGCCAAGAACAATTAATAAATCCTAGTTGGAGATACCAATTTTTAGCGCATTTTTCCCTCTTCAATGGAATTCCCCGAAAAACTCCACCATGGCCATGAGAACCAACGCATTTCAACTTTTCCTACGCAGCGGTTCTCGTAATTTACGCGCGCTTTACGAGTGCGTACGGCGGACCGGTCGTAGCAGCGTGGTGCGGGCCGCAAAACGGCGCACTTATGAAACGGATTCCAAGAATTGAATGTGACAGCTCAACGGTCCAGTTGGACTTACATTTCCGCATTTTCGATGGCGACCATCGTAAGGCACGCGGTCCACTGTGCCTCGCCCGAGGCACTCGGCTTTTCGGCGGCGCTCGAACAATCTGCAAATGTCTCTGTGAGCATTAACGTTTAACGAAAAACGTTTGGTAGGTGTTGATACTAACCGTAATTCATCCTCCTCTTCTGAGGTTAGACGAGAGCAATATCGAGGATCTGAGTCCTGGGGCGGGAGCTGGTGACGCAACTGTCGAAGTCGCCACTTTTCACCGGCGCTGTTCACATATGGGACTTTCTCCTCGGGGAGGGAGGCGAAATACATGTGGACCTATAAAGCAAGGGTTACAGTTGAGAGCTACACTTCTTCTACAAAGGAATGAAACCAAACCATATTTGGCTTCAGTCCACTCGGTACCCAGGCGTACTCTTCTAGCACACATCCAGAATCGTCGTCGCTAGTGGAGTGGCGATGGACATCGGCAGCGATTCGGAGGCGAGAGGCTGGCGACAGACCCCCGTCTTGGCGAGGAACTCGCAGCTCGCGACTACGACGTCGTCGCACGCGGTCGCTCATCTGGATAGGGGGAAGCGTGGATTTTGGGGGCAGGAATGGGAGAGTATAGCATATCGAATGTAACACGAATTACGAGGATAGAGCACAGATGTACACAAATCCGGTATCCAGGGGCAATCCAGGCATAATTTCACGGAATTCAGATACTCTTTCTTCTAACTAACACACCTTCAGTGCAATAAATAAATAAATAAATGTCTGAAACAGTCAGTACCACACAGGCTACCAAAAACTGAATACGATGAGGTGCAAGTCCTGAATATCAATAGGAACACCGACTTTTCTTCTCCGGATGTCAACAACCTCTCCTACACTGCACATAACTTACTCGTAAATTATACTAAATGGGAAGCATATGACCTTAATTAAATACATTTTTGAAAATATAAAAAAGGGAGAACCAGTAAACAATCGCTCATAGGAGGATACATTACTAACGACACAAAGAAGCTACTTGATACGAAATGAGGCTCTGGGATACCTCAACTCTACCACAAATTTTCGAGACACCTCAGGGTTGTAGCTAAGAAATAAACGAAAATTTCAGTGGATTGACCTCTGTGATTAATAAGCATCCAACAACACAGTCTAAAGGTGCATAAACAACGTGAGAAAAGGTGTGTTCTGGGTAAAACTGGCGGTAAACTTGCTATAACACCCAAGGCATCGAGAATTTCCACATCCGAATAACCCAGAATCCTCTTATATAAATCTCTAAAATACATTGATGGCAAGCTTTCACTCTTTGCCCACTTCCGAAACTTACTCTCCGTCCATGGAGCTAGTCAACAACTTGTTTTGATCGTTTCTTGCTTACAACTTGTTAATCCTATAGCTTCCTGGAAAAGTGGTTCTTGCATTCGCTGCCTTCTTTTAACGAGAGATACATTTCGATTTCTCATTCTGTATCATGTTAACCACTGCTCCGGTGTCCCGGGGTCCCATGCTCATTCGGATTATATGTACAGGGAAAACGAGTGAACAACCAGCAAATTTACCCATCGTTAACATGGGCGTCAACACGTTTACCCTGGGTAATCTCAGTAACGCCCTGAGTTGTTGCATCGTATCACTCGGTTTGAATCTTATATCTTATTTTGACCCGTCCTTGCCGACAAGCTATTGGGAGAAGAGTTAGTCCACTCCGTTCGGACTGCAGTGATGGTATCCAAATTATCGACCATAATTTGTTATTTATAAGCTTGTCTGCAAGTTGTTTTGGAGCAAATACTTGCTGACAAGTTGTTCTAGGAAATCAGAGTAAGTTTACAAAATTGCAGCAGTCGAGGTTGGCGCGCGAGCCCCACCACTTGTTTGGACATGTTTGAACAGGGAGCAGCAGGATATGACAAGAATGTAAGTGGTGATATCATTGAAATGTGCGGATGCACAGACAATCAGAGTGCCACGTTGAATGCAGCGCAGCGCAGCGCGTGCTAGCAGGTCTTCACCGCTGAAGTCTTCTGTATAATGCGGCTTGGAGCTACGCATGAGTTAATAGCTATCCATATTTAATATATATTTAATACTACATATTACTTCGGTTACTACGGCAAAGATATGAAGATCTTGTCAAAAATAAATAAATAAATAAAAATAAATTCCAAGGAGTTTCTTAATACGTCACATGCTTGCTTTTATCAGTATTGCCTGAAATTACCCGACGTATTTGGAGACTGTAATTACATAATTTTCGCCTCTACGCTGTCATGACCAATCCCCAAAACTGATCCACCAAAATAGTGGGCACACCTCACTGACGATGGCCTTCCCAATCAGTGTGCCCCGTCTAACGAGTTCGCACGCTTGATGTGTTCTCCAGATGCAAATCACAGTGTCTTCCGCTCTAATCGCCCGGAGTAAACCGACGAGAACGCGAATAAATCGCCAAAACCAAGTGAAACATGACGTAAATGTCAAAGTTGTCATCTGATGTCACGCTGCCGATCGAACAAAGCTGTGGATGCACTGAGATGCTTTTGCATTTCCTGCAGTGGAAGTGCACCAATTGACCAAATTAGGAAGTCTCTCGGGGATTGGTGAATAGGACCTGCAGCTAAAGTAGCTCGGCAGAGACAGAAAGGAAGTGCGGTGCAATTAGAACTGGAGAGAAATGGATAAATGAAGTGAATTTGCAGAAGAATTTCACTGTGGTTGGACACAATGCTACGGTAGGAAAAATGTTAAGCAGACAGGTTTACTGTTATTTTATGACACCTTGTATTGTTCTCATTCCCTCAATCTCTTCGATCTCATTAAAGGCAGCACCCGCGGAAATTTTCATGTTTGAGATTTCGCTGGATTTTGAGGTTATCAGAGACGATGAACTCATAGGCAATGATGAAACAGCGTGAAACACGCCGGAAGACGGGAAATGAAGGCGCTGTTTTCCATGCGTTCACAGCGCGGACGAGTTTCCCGCTGAAGGTATGCGCGCTTAACGCCACAAAATCCTGTGGATAAGGTGTGTTTTATACACTACGCTGCATATACTGCTCAACGCCAGGCGCCGCTATAGCTCTAGCTGGCGCTTCGAGCCGGGGAAAACTCGTACAGGCGTGAACACGGCCAGGCGGGTTCACGACGTCGGTTCGATTTTCTCTGCAGGTAGGCCATCATTGTTTGTGTTCATTTCACATTTATGATGTGCTGAGTCTATACTTCACCACACGCACACCAGCTCCGAGTCGAGGATTTCCGCGGGTGCTGCCTTTAAGCTTGTCATCCAATCCTTAATTTTAGGCCAGGTTGTGATTGCAGGATAAGGATCCAGAGAGCTCTTATATGCGAAACATGCGTATTCATTGAGCCTGAGCATAATTACACAGAAATTTTCATACAATTACATATGAATATGTTGGAAATGATCTCAGTAATACCCACGGACGGCAAATGTCCGTCTACAACTCTCTCCCTTCGTCCACGACCGCCACTCAATGATAAAGGTCATGAACCCTAGAGTGGCCCTCAAGCTAGTGTTAACAAAGGTTTTTAGCTGGTAGGTTACTTGTTGCAAAAAATCGCCTATATCGGCAGAAAGGAAAAAGAAAAGTGTAGGAAGCGTGATTACACTGCTCAAAAGAAATATCTGTTTATTTATTTATGTATTTATGCAGTTGATCAGTCTCTGAAAGTGTCTACTGTGTGCAGATAAGAGCAAAATTACGGGGTAAATGACCTCTACAAGGAGTTGATTAACCAGGACGATGTGCACTCTCCAATGATCTTATGATTTCATAATTTCAATCGATGGAATATTGGAATCGATGAATGAATGAATGAATGAATGAATGAACGGAAGGAAAAGATAAAAATGAATGAATGCTTATATCCGTGAGACGCGCGTTAAAATATGGAACACGAATGTTATTCGAAGCAACAATCATGCTGGGATATTTGCGAAAAAAATGTGCACAACATTTACGAACAAGGGCTTAGCTGCACGTGTGAACTAGAGTTAGGACCGAATAATGTACCGAACACATTCGAAATACTTGATCTTGAATAAAATGAAGATTTGAAATCTCAAACTATAGAGAGCAATGGATTCCGGGAGAAAGGGAAAAGGGATGCAGATGTGGTAAGCAACTTTACCTGATCCAAGGAGAAGTGAAAATCAAGGAAAGAACTATGTGAAATTTCCGTTTTTAGAGCAATATGGGATTTTCCTAAACCACCGGTTTCTGGGAAAATTCTTGTCAAACGTCGCTCAATCGGTGCATTTCAGAGAAAACAGACAGGTCATGCTCTACCATGGGTAAATTCCAAGCATATCCAGTGGTTTCCAGTTGCTTTTGAGCAAGGTCCATTCAATTTTCTGTCGCACACTCTTGCTTCAGAATATAGGAGGAAATAGCCGGCGCAGGTTCATCCGAGTGGCAGTGATAATTTCAGAGTGCTGTCATATTGCCATCCAAAATATATCAGGTTGGCCTGAAAGTCTGGTACCAACATTTATTTTTTGATGCAGAATTTGTTGGCCTTGAACTGAAATTCTTGGCAATGGAATGTGCTACAATGTTCTACTACTTCTCAAGCATGGAAATTGATAGACCATGTTCCCCCATGAACAATAATTTTATAAAAAAGTGTAAATTTTTTGGACCAACCTAGTACATAAGGACCCACGTATTTACGTACATAGGTGTCACTCTAAAGTGGAATCTCTACATAGTGGGAGAGCATTATCCGTAAATAAGTTAGCAGAGCAAAGGGCACTGGAGGACAGTAATGGAGCGAGGTATGTACTGACAAAGACAGACAATACGAAATTTCAGTGTGTTTTTGGGGCCACTCACAAATACAAGTTACAATGCAAGTTTCATTAACACTAAGTTTTTGCCGTAACTTTGGGCCTACGCTTAGGAGATAGGCATATTTTAACGTGAGGAGGATTAGAATTTTAATGAAAAAAAACTCCAAGCCGAAAATTCCTAAGAAATACTCAGGAGAAACCTAGGGTAAGACGAGCATTCCCTCTTCAAAAAGGAAGCTAATACGGATCAACGAAGTCGTGGCAGAGGTTGCACAGCGGCGGCGATGAGTCGATTAGCGACGTGGTGTCCACCTAAGTGATAGGAGGAAAAGTAAATATTGATACAGGTCAGACGATCCTGTTGCACCGAATAATGAGGAAACAGCAGCAGGCAGCAATTTAGCAACAGTTTTGCAGCACAATATCGAGAATTAAGGCTAATAGTGTTGGAAAACAATGCGAGAACTGGGTGGCGAAGTATTGGTCCCGGCGCCGGACGTCGCTGATTCTATTAAGACGTACGAATATGCAGATCAGTGCCAGCGATAACGCCTCGAAACTCGCGACGACGCCGTTCTCTGAGGACCTCGTTGAAGTCATAGAATTGCGTGATTCATCTGCGATTCTGAACGATAGGATGGCGTAATGAGGACGAGCATAAGATGACGAGGAGGAGTCAAAGCATTGGGGGCTTCTTCATGGAAAAAAGTAGCAAAAAAAGATTTCACGGAGACAAAAAAAGGGCTCTAAAAAGACGAGACAATATTTTTGGCTCTATTTTATCAGGGAGAATGAATAAAAGCAACAGAATTAGCCAGAAATTCATTAAAAATTCGAAACTATGCGAAAATTCGCTGCTCCTTGTAAAAAAATGCGAGAACTCAGTGGAGCACTGCCAGGATTTACCTGAAAAGATAATTTTGGTAAATGCGGAGCCCTTTTCATGTATCATGCATAAAAAGTGCACAATTTCCGCAGAAATCTTGAGGAATCATCCGGAGTAGAGCCAGCGAGAAGCAATCCTTCACCGTACGTACGTTGCATTTTGACCTTTTTTCCAGAAACCTGCATTCATTCTGACCTTTTTTCCAGAAAGTATTTGCAGAATAAGGAGCACGCATCATACTCTAGTGCAAGTTGCGGAAGTCATTTGATATTTGGTGGTGGAGCTGAGCGAGAGATAGTGGCACGAGAGATTATAAAGGAGATTAATACGAGAGAGGCGGACTGAAGCAAGACAAAGTGGTGTTCGCCCCCGAAATGGAAACTGCCACTTGCAAGACTCTTGTGAGGGTCATTCCAGAGGTGGTGATTCGTTCGAAGCGGAGTGAGAAGTATGAAAAACAACGTGGAGACATCGAAAAGGAAGGAAAAGATCCCGATCCTGGAAAATATTTTGTGGAGAAAACCACCTACTCATCACTGAACCCGAATCATGGTACGAATTCTCATACCTATCATGAAGGAGCAAAACAACCGCTGAGAAAAAAACTTTGCAAAAATAACTTTGAAAGAAATCTGGAAGAGCACCGCTTCACCAAGGGATAAGGCCAGGATTGCGTCTCTTAGGAAAGATAGAACCGTGGACCGAGCACTGCGATTGCACTGGACAAGAGTTAGGGAAGAGAGGAAAAGGAAACAAAACACAAAAAAGAACTCAGAGAAAGTTCAGACAGAGAAAATAGTTAGTCAGAGAAACCTACAGGTATGATTAATGGTTTTTCTTTAAAGCCTTGCCTAAGCTGATAGTTCCATCGAAGTTCCATACTTCTATTTCCATGCTGTTGACCCAAAGAATTGAGCTTCCAGGATGGGCGGTTGTATACCTCGCAAGTGTCATGAACTCTTGAAGATGCTGCTTAGGATGAGTCATTCAAAAAAGTGCATAAAGTTAACTATGTGTCCACTTCGACTGCTGAGGGAATACAACTTCATGGAATTTGAAGGAACCTCCCATTATGCGGAGAAACGATGCCTGGACTTTAAAGTTGGCTACAGGGTAAAGGACAGATGTACATCTCCCTTTTCTCTTTTGTTCCAAAATTAGAAGAGGAGTTCTGGAAGTAATCAATTGCATTGCTGTTAATAGAATGAATATCTCCAAATTCCGCATTCATCACTGATATTACCCAGAGTAAAAATGTCAGGACTTCACGAATTTACCCCTCCGTTAACACGGGCGTCAGAATGTTTACCATGGGTAATCTCAATGAAGCATCCAATCCCAGATCTGACTGTGAAAATCTAAAACAGTACCGACAAAGATGGATGGAGTTTGTCACCCGATGCTCTCAGCAGCAAGGAGGAAAAGAGAGGAATCGAGGCTAGGAGTCAATCAGATATAAGCAGAGGGAAACGTTCGGGATACAGGACGAGAGGAAAAATGGAGTCATCCATCTAATTATTTGTCTGTTTGTTTGTTTATCTGCCCCAAAAAATGGCTTTGCGTCAAAAAAAGTGCCGTTATTGGTAATGCAATGGTGGCAGCTTCAAAAATTACGGTAAAACTTCTGCAAATGGGGTAAAATACGGAATAACTACACTATAACTAACTACTAATAACACCAATCTGTAACACTAGTGCAAGATATCTACCAATTCTCAAACATCACCATTCATTCAGACTCCATAAAAATTCTATATGAAGATATGACTGCTCTACTATGAATGCATGTGCAGATGTGAAACAGGCAGTGACTGTTGAAATACTACATAGTATAACAAAAGAATTATTACCCACGGAAAGATCAATAAATCACACACGACGAAACATTCATCAAATTATCCGGCGCTGGTGCAACATGGCAAGGATCGCGATCCACGGTCGGGAGAGCAGTCAGCGCATCTGGCACCGCGACGGCGCGACTCCGCCCCCGGGTGCCCGGGTGCAGGAAGGGCGTGGCGCGAGGTGGTAGAAGGGCAGCAGCGCTTTGTGTTTTGTAGCGTTAGTCAGCGATGATGTACTGTTGTATGAACAGTACGGACCGGAACTGGCTGTACGTAGCTGCTAAAGACGCTGCAGGAAAAATTACGCACAAGGCCGCATGCATCTTTGAGATTACCCAGGGTAACATGTTAACACCACACAAAATTATCCGTCGCTAACATTAACACTCGAGCATTGACCGAATAAAAATCGAATAAAGTGAATTAATTTGACCAACAATTCAAGGATCCATCCAAGAAAATCGAGTATTCCAGAAACCGAAGGCTTCACAGCCCTCATTTTTCTTCACCTAAAGATATGGAGACGTATAGCTCTCTTTTTCCTTGAAATTTTATTTTTAAACTTATTTGAAATCGAATATTCGAATACCGAATGCTAATAGTACATTATGCTATAAGTATGCTATTCAACAGCACATTCCAGACTCAACAGCAAGCTTCTTCATGGGTTATACCTAGTAAACCCGTCCATTTTGAACCAGTAAAAGAATCTTTAAGCCGCTTCAATAGATTTTTACAAGGCGATTTCAATGTCAAACTTATGTACGATATATCTAGCAAAAAGACAACCATGAAAATCCTGCTATGTATTATAGTTATCCAACCGGTCGTTCAGATGTTACAGTCAAAGAGAAACTCGTCCATTTAATTGCGCTCAATGCTCTTCTTTCATGCCAACTTTTGCTAAAGAATGTAGGTCATGCTATTCAGGATTGTCACAGAACCGCAGCAAAAGTCACGAGGGGAACGATACATGCGAAAATTTGCTGCACTAATGTACTGTAACAGTAATTGTACATTTCTCAAAATACTACACACATTTGGCAGAGTGCTAGCGCTATGGTGAGCTGTACACGACGGCGGAATATAATACCATTGCTAGTACCTTTTTCTGCAAATTTAAACATCAAATAGCTTGCTATACCTATTTATTTATTTATTTATTTATTCATTTATTTATTTGTTTGTTTATTTATTTATTCACTCATTTATTTATTTGATACACCTAAAACGGTGTGCCGAACAGTGAAAAACCTCCAAGAAAATGACAATAACGACAAGCCCTAGAGTAGAGCAACTTCTGGGCAGTTGGACCAGCAGGAGTTAAAAAAGGCGTTGAAGTGAGACCTGACTTGGTTGCATGGCCGGTAATTCCCCACCTTGACCCTAAAAGTTTTTTATAATCCGGATCTTGACTGATGAATTGCTATGTTATCTTCAGGCTTCATACGAATGGCTCGAAAGTCATCCCGATTCAAATAAACTGCATTAGAGTACTCTAGCTGAGTTTAATCTTCCATAGAATCCTCATTTAGTGAGATTCACAGGTTAATGACCACACTTTTGTACCAGCAAGAATGTAGAGGCCATTTCTGGTCGCTGCAGCTGCCGTACAAGCGAAGAAAAACAGAAGAACCTAAAGCATTACACAGCTGTGAAGAGTTATACCTGAAAAGGCGGTGCTGTCGGGATATGCGATTGGCTATTTGGGCGAACCGACCAATCGCAGAGCTCGGTCAACCCGCCCCCTCAGAGGTGTAATGGTCAACACCCGCATTACGCTAGCTGGTGGCTGCTAAACCACCAAATCTACCCATCTACGTATATTTTGTCGGAGTGCCTTGTGCAAAAGTCGCCTATCTAAATACTAACAAATTTTGGAAAACTCAGTTAATTTTTTCAATTATTAGAAAAAAAATGTTTCGTATCATTTTTATTACACAGAGACTGTCATAGCGAGTCTCGATGGCCACATTCTGGCCACTATGTACAGGCCTGCAGAAGGCCTCTTACGCACATAATGCATTTCCAGAGTCGATTGAGTAATTTAGATGAGTTATGTACCATTTCACCGAAAATGTTTCGATTATAAGGGCCGTATTTCCGTCAACAGACTCCACGAAAACATTCTGGAATACCAGATGACGATAATACGAATGCCAGATTTGGCAGAGATCCATTAATGGTATTATTCAATGCGATAGTCCCATAGCTCGGCCAATATTAATTCTAATATATATCATTGCTTTCGATAATATCTGCAGTAGCCTTCATATATAGATACAACTATATAATGATGTATAAAATTCTTCGTTTCGTGGATTTTGTGGACTCCTGTTTTCAATATTTATTGGCGAGCTTTCGGTGTTTAACATCTTCGTCAGGCCAGGCTAGACTATGCAGATGACAAACAGGTCAGCAAGCGAGTCAGTAGAAGAATTAGTAGAAGAAGAAGAAAGAAAAGAAAGATTCTTCTACTCACTCGCTTGCTGACCTGTTTGCCATCTGCATAGTCTAGCCTGGCCTGACGAAGGTGTTAAACACCGAAAGCTCGCCAATAAATATTGAAAACAGGAGTCCACAAAATCCACGAAACGAAGAATTTTATACATCATTATATAGTTGTATCTATATATGAAGGCTACTGCAGATATTATCGAAAGCAATGATATATATTAGAATTAATATTGGCCGAGCTATGGGACTATCGCATTGAATAATACCATTAATGGATCTCTGCCAAATCTGGCATTCGTATTATCGTCATCTGGNGTAATGAGGCTCCGGGACGGCACCATCTTACCATATATGTATAATGATGGTTATAACAGCATAATAATGTATGAATAATACATAATAATATATAAACAATATAATACGTATGAAAAATATAATAAGTTCTACTAACTTAATAATATAATACAGTCTATGTAATACTATAGACAATATAATGTAACGACAGCTATGTAGCGTCTTCCACATTACATAATACTTTCACATATAGGAGTTATATATAGTAGTTCTTTCTATAGTATTGCTATATGTTTATGGTACTATCTATGCATATGTATGTAGTAAACATTATCCTCAGTAGTATTATTAATGGTTGTAAGTTATAACATCAGAAGTAATGTACTGCATGCACAATATTTTTCATAATATATAGTAGTTCTAATACATATATTAGTGCTCAAATTTCAGTTTTCTCAGCTTTGGCTATTGCTCTTCACCGATATCGTGCTCCAGGGTTTCCAAACCTTCCTCAGGGCAACACATCGTTCACAAACTACGCCTTAGCACTTTGGAAGTTTCTCCAGTAATGAATAGTGTTGACTCAAGACGCCGTTACTACCTCAACTAGTCTATTAATGGTCGTCATAACGATGCGCCAACCTTGGCCGTCTTATCGCCGCCGGTTGACCCGAACGAGAGCGACGGATGAAAGCCCCACACCGCCCACAATTAGAGGGGTCAGACACGAGCACTCAACCACATGAGGAACGGCACCGTCATGTCTCGATGGCGCGCAATCGCTTTGTAGCTCCAGAGAAAAGTCCTGTACGGGTTGCATGGTGTTCGGACGAGTATAGCGATCTTCCACTACGGCTGCAACTAATCTTCACGATTGAATTGTTTGCTTGAACGGATACGATTGAATTAGCAGTTTCCCGCTGGTCTATTCTCGTGCGTAACTACAGGCATAGCAGTGCTGGGATTTCTTCCTGAAATGGAGACTGAAAATAAAGGCAAAAGAGCCACAGATTTTGGAAGAAAAAAAAAACGACATCGTAGAGGTTCAAGTATGCTACAAATAAAATTTCCGGAGGATACTGCAAAAACGAATAACACAATCCAGGAATGATGGCTCACACGATGCTGGCCATGCAAGTCCTGGCTCGTATAATGAGGCTTATTAATCCAAAACAACTCGGCAGCCTGCAAAAAACAGCAGAGATAAGCAAGAACTTGGAAAAAAAACTCGGCTCTACAATGAAAAAGCAGTACAGCTACAATAGATAATGAATAATCCACTGTGTAGAGGAAGGAATGGAGAGGACTTAGATCATGTAAAAGGAAATGAATGAAAACACAGGAAACGTTAGTCCCACTATGGATGATTGCGAGAAAAATGAGAAGAGCCGAAGATCTTCCCCCTCTTCGAATATTCGAGTTTTCGAAACGGTTCGTCAATTATCAAGCGAATGAGTAGATCTATTCGGTATTTGGCCCTTTCCTTCACCAGTACTCCTCATGAATCATCCACTAGCATGTTTCTGTTATCGCCTTTATCCTTTGCGTAACACTAAGAGGCGAGATTGACTGCATTGCGCAAGTCACTTCAGTTATGTGGATACTGATGAGTGCGCTAAGTCGTCTTGACCCAATTCTGGATATTTACCTAGGTTAGCTGAAAGTTCCATATGTTTGTCAGACTTAATTAGTTCCAAACAAATGGATTTTTAGAGTTGCGATTCTCAATATAAGCTACTCTAGGACAAGATCAGTGCCCATATCCATGAACATGCAGAGTGATTTGTCACTCACTCGCTTTTCTGGATTGGGCGAGTTTTCCTGGTAAAACAATGAGCACTCCTTCTGTCCGAGAAGCTTTCCGATAGCGATAACAAATAATTGCAAGAAAGGGAATGTGGGCCATTATGAGGCAAAACGGGGTGGAGCATATTTCTATGATTGGCCTTTCCTCCAAATGGACCAATAGCAGCAACATGACTCGTCCCATTTCGCCTCCTCATGACTCACACCCCAAGAAAAGCCAGAAAACACCTTCTGCTCGAGAAAACTCGTCCATTCTAGGGGAACAGGAAGCTTATGTCCGAGATCATTCCTAAATCCAACCAGAGTGGCTTTTGAAGCGGCTGATCCCTACCTACAAGGATTGTATGAAACCAGCATTGAAGGAGTGAACAACAAGGACCACAAAAAAGTCTGAACGAGTCGATTTTTGCTCAGAAAGGAGATGAGAAGAACAAGGATCTACTCCAGGAATTGATTCACACCCAAAAATTTCGAAATTCTGGATATACCTGCCTCAATTGAGGAGCACGCTAATGCGCAGCGCTTGAAAAGCCTGGCAAACCAGCTAGGCCCGAGCGTGTGGCCTTCGGTATATCGGTAACAAATCATTGTTAGGCCATAACTCAGTGCACGCCTGGCGCTGAAATATATATGGAGTGCGCGCGCAGCGAATGCGATGCGTCAACATGATACTGTGTGTGCGTGGAGCGGAGACAGTGGTCAGGAACCGCGTGTGTGTTGAATCCAGGACGACGCAGTGACACGACCACCATGTGTGCTGCACTGCATGCACTGAGAGCATAAATCAGTGCAGCCGCTGCGTCGCGCCGTCACCCCGAAAACTACACAGCCAGCATTCGAAACTAGCTCGCAGACGCACAGCTCTGCACTTGCATGACCTCTGGAGGATCGCTTCGTTGAAAAAAAAAGGGTAAGATAGCCTTGATAATGCTAGGTACAGGGACACAAATCAGACAGTTGACTCCCTGAAGAATGGATTTTACGTGATCATAGGTGCCGACAAATGTTTTCGTTTCTTTCCGCCAGCCTATTAAGGAATTAAGGAGAAGAAAACCTCCGAGATTTCATAGTAGAGCCTCTGGATAATGCTTCCCCTCACATCCTCTGCCAATAGGTCCCAAGAGCAGCACTCACCCTGAGTAGAATGCGTTTCACTTTTACAAATAAGAGTACCTCAACTGTTGACAGCATCAGCACGGATGCATCATTGGGATTATCCAGGCTAAACGTGATGGCCATTGTCCTAACGATGGGTTTCATTAAGATTACTCAGGGCAAATGTGTTGACTGTCGTGCTAACAATGGATAAGTTTGCGTGATGCTGATACGTTGACCCTGGGTAATCTCAATTATGCATGAGACCCATCAAGCTTCATTCTAATTCAATGAATTTTCTTTCTTATTTCCTCTCGATTTGCTCTGAGAAACAATTCGTAATCACTTGGATCAGTTAGCAAAGCCGATATACAAGACAAGGCAAGAGGAAAAGGATTCAAGAGCTCTCAACGAAATGACAAGAGCAGGTGGGATAGAGAAGGTAACATATAATATCCTCCCCCGCTATAGCAGGAAGGAAATGGCCCGAATATCTGAAAAGAAACCACTGAAAAGGTGCTGTAGTTGCCTAGGAAAAGGCACTTGTCGTCGTTTCCAGTCGGACAAGTACCTGTCAGTTACATTGCTCCATGCGCCGTTGTATTTTGTCAAGGGCAGTCCCACATTAGTGACAGTATTCAGAAGGTCTTTGGGAAAGTGATCTACCCAAGGTGTGGTGCGCTATACCTTGAAATATCGGCGGGGCTGAGCTCTGTGATTGGCCGGTGATGCGAACCGACCAATCTCGGAGCTCGGCCACGTATAATGCTCCACACCCTCTACCCGCCATTCCAACGCGGATGAGTTCTCATGGTAAGAGTGGGTAAATTTTGTCCAAACAACCTGTATCACTCAGGAACAACGGGTGATGCTAAGGGAAGAGGAATAACTCACATAGTTAGAGGAACTAGTCCTGCTTCTTAATGAACGCGAAATATAGGATTTTCTCGGAAACGCCCATGAATGTCGCCAAAGGGCCTGGATCAGGGATGAGCGGATACGGAATTTTTCATTACCCGGATAACGGTGCGGACAACGGATAGGTCAAAAATGACCGGATACCGGATAACAGATAAGCATCAAGAGAAGCACCTTTTTAGTTCTAGTCAACGTCGCGAAACGTGATTATGACGAAAATCTCATGAAAGATTAGTAGAAGAAGTTATGTTACCTTTCACCTTTGAATCAAAGGATACAGATATGGAAGGTTCGAAGCTTATAGAAATTGTTTAGAGAGAAGACGTTTGCGCCTACGGCACAAAATGTACTGAGGGTGACTTCTCCCCCAATCGCCTCTGCAAAACACCACGCGCAGTTGAATCTGCCCATTTTTCCTTATCCGCACCGTTATCCGCTGTCAAATGCCCGAATAACGGTGCGGATAGCGGACTAGGAA
Source organism: Ancylostoma ceylanicum (assembly GCA_000688135.1). Classification (NCBI taxonomy): domain Eukaryota; kingdom Metazoa; phylum Nematoda; class Chromadorea; order Rhabditida; family Ancylostomatidae; genus Ancylostoma; species Ancylostoma ceylanicum. The sequence continues at coordinate 783,618 of JARK01001399.1, read as the reverse complement.
AAACAACCGGATAACGGCCAAACGGACAACCGAATACGAATAATCCGCTCATGCCTGGCCTGGATGCATCATCAATACTACCCAGGGTAAACGTGTTGGCGCCCGTGATGACAATGGGTAAATCTTTATGGTGTTAACACGTTTATCCTGGGCAATCGCAATATGCATGCAGGTGTACTGACTGATTCCCTTGTTGGCCTAAGCAAGCCGAAACATATATCTCTGGTATGGCTAGAAACCCTTGTTTTTTTCTTCTTATGAGCTATATTTCCGGCATGGTTTTATCCTAGGCTTCTTGTAATGGCATTTGTCGATCAGGATGACTCCAAAATAATCATTGTTTTTTCGTTCCCTTGTCTACAAAAAGTCACCACAGCAAGGCTCTCAAAACTATGGAAATGCGGCATAATCCAAAATCACACGGCATAATCCTTTTTTTCACCTAATATGAAAGCAAAACCCATTTCTTCGTATCGTCATCATATGCGATTCTCTCACAGTGCAAGCTAAACGCACATGTCCAAAATGCACTAAAACATGCTATATATCACCGCGATGTAGGTCGCGACGAACCGAGCCTCACGGGAGCGATAATTCAGGCTGCGTTGCATCGGCTGACATCCCGAAACACTTAAATTCAATTTCGCAACTCCCCCTAGAGACTATATGACTGAACAGCAAATGTGAGACATTTTTATTGGCGCAGCATCTTTGAGCACTGAGCAGCACTGAGAACATAACAACACAGATCATATGAGCACGTCGTGGACCCTTGCAGATTACCCGTACGGTGTGGAGATCCTGAAACAAATAAGATTAGACTCTGAAAAACACTTAAATTGTCGAGCCTAATGATTCTCTATGAATCATTTCTAATTTTTATTCATTACACAAACAATAAAAGGTACAGTTACGAAGAAAATGAAAAAGGAAAAGCTTACCAGGCATGTGGAACAATGTGACATGCCTTGTGTGCTGAACAATTCAGATCTACATAATTTATCAAAAAATTAACAATGTTCAACATGGAATATGGAGACATAAAAGCTGAATCCGAGACAAATGTCCGCGAATGAAGCGACGCCGTAGAGATGCATGACGAGAACCCTTCTTCTTCCTTTCACTCCAACAACGCATACGTAGAAATACAGAACCTGTACAAGACACATGTTTAACAAACAACGAATAAATAATGGAAAAACTCACACCGCGCAAATGATATAATTATACATGAGGACAAAACTTTCAAAAGGGTCACTTTAAGATAATACAATTCTGAGAGATGGTGAAGAAACCAGTGATTAAGCAAAACTATCAGCATCTGATACAAAATTAATATTTTCTTTCAATTACTCATCTACGAGCAACTACTACACTACAGTTTAAGGTTATTATAAACATTTTTGAAAATAGTACTCACATTACCAAGAGCTACCAATACTACCTTTCTCGGAATGGTTAAACGGTTCAAAATATTGGCAGTAGTTTAAAAAGTAATTTAAGATCTACAAAATCGTGACTAAGTAGTAGTTAGTACGTCCAAATTGATACAACAATTACAACTATTCGGTGGCAGAATTACCACTCGCGATCTGCTTCTCTCAGCTTGAATCTCAAACAATGTACTGGGAACGAAAATATGATGGATTTCCAGCGTTAACACGAGGATAACCTAACCACACTTTACACCAAATATTACAATGTTAATAACCGAACGACTAGACTGTTTCTTACTTCTTATCAGGATGGCTCGGCTAAAAGAATACATCGAATTTCGATTAATACAACTTTAGAAAAAAGTCACAAAAATATGAAACACCGAGAGAATTCACGAGTGGTAACGCTGAACTTAAGCATAAAAGTGTTTGAGCGACTAAAAATGTAAGTAAATCAGATGTATTAGAAATACTACACACATAAAAATTAAAGGCAAAGATAGAATGAGCGAATGCATAGGGAGATTGACAGCAACATGTCTCAGAGATCTATGCTTGATTTAGGAATAATAAAAGGCTGGCGATGATAAGATCAACAAAGTGAGAAAACAATAACAGAAGGGAAGAGCTTAGAGTTTGCTTCAAACCAAATTTAAAACACCCAACTACTAGGCATGAAACAGTGAAAGGTACCCATTTCCGTGCTGTTACATACGAAAGACCAACGACAACAGCACCTACTAATAAAAACTTTTAGAAAATTAAAAACGGTAAAATAGTTGCGAAATTTTCACGAAAGAGTTTGTACGGTGTGATCAAACAGTAACGGCAATTCCTAAAACTATAACAAGGAATGAACGTGCGACTTGAATGTTTTAGCAAATGAACGATGGTGCAAAAATAGACGCATCATTAAGAAAACCGACAAATAAGAAATGAAAAGCGAAGCCATACGGAGGAATTATCAAGCATGAAGTTGTAGTGGAACGGCGAAATATCACAGTAAAACGAAAGTAAAAGTGCGGGACGTACGGAAAACTCGGTATTTGAAGAAAAAAATAGCAGTATAACATACCTTCGAGAAAGGAAGTACAACAGTCAACTCCATATTCAGTGATAGCGACCGCGAGAGTGTCGTGGTGAACGCGATCGAGAGCTTGAACTTAAAGGAACTTTTTCGAGGAAAATGTTTAGTCTTGTTTACAGAAACAAGATCATTTTTCAAAATGGCGAGTAGTTAGTACGGGTAAGGACAGATCTAACTCACCGGCTTCTGGAGCGGCTTCGTCGCCTTCTTTTACGATCGCGGTCACGGGAGCGACTGCGGGATCTGTCGCGATGTTTGCTTCGGCTGCTACCTCCTCCACTCGCGTAAGCTTTGTTCTCTATACCGTTCAGTGTGTCCTTAAATAAGTATTCAATCATTAAACGACGACGTAATGTTGCAGAATTTTAGGATTTTAGGAAAGGACGTAATAATCGACGAGGAAACCATCCCTATGGTCACTGAATTAGATCAGAATACAAAGCAACAATCTCACAATTTTCTTTTGAGAAGAAGTGACAGACCGAAAATTTTGGGCCGTTTTCAACAATTTTGGAAAGTAAGACAAGATTGTGCTATCCCGGAGCCTCATTTGATATAATCGTTGTTTTGTATTGACTTGAGAACTCCTGTGTGATATAACTTTACTGGCGAGCTTCGGTATAATAATACCTTCGTCAGGCCTACAACATACAATCATTGCATTCAATCTACTGATATCCATAACAACATTCAATCGAGCAGACTGACCAAGCGAGCACTCAAATTATGGAATCGCAAACAGAGCAGAGACAGACGCGACTGTGCGACAGAGCGGCTGTGCTCTTCCTATAAGAATGAGAGCCACTGATGCGACTGATGTGACGTTGTCGCAATCTCCACCGCTATCTTATAAGCCGCAATGCATCCATCATCTCATCCTTATTGTTTATCTCTGGCGGTAAGCGCTTTATTTCCAGAGCTTCCAACACTTTCCTTTCCAACGGAGCTTCCTGCGAGCGGTGTAGTATAGTGACTTTCATTCTAGGTGGATCGTCGTACGTGTGGTGGAGGGTGCGATGGCGCGAGAAGCTACTATTGGGATATGAGGTAGGGTTACGTAGCGCTCAAATGTGTTCGTCCAAACGCTTGTGGAGAAGTTGTGACATCTCTCCCACGTATTTCTTTGCATACCCTTGGCATATCACTAGATATACGGTACCTCTTATAAGATCTGTCAACTAAGAGATACCGTATATCTAATGATATGCCAAGGGTGTGGAAAGAAATACGTGGGAGAGATGTCACGACCTCTCCACAAGCGTTTGCGAGCGCTACGTAACCCTACCTCATATCCCAATAGTACAGTGCGTTTCATAATTATAGGACACCCCCGAATTCCCCACTCCCAGGTTTTCCTCTGACCATGGAATTTTCCCTCTAGTACCATTGTGATCAGCACCTAAAATAACATTGGTACCCAATTTTTGAGCTCACGGCAGCAACTCTTGTTTTTTAAAACTTTATTTTCCTCTTTTCGCACACTTCGCGGTCATGACACACCTTCAGATTCTAACAAGTTTACTCGCCGCACAATCGAATTCACGGAATTTCGATAATTTATGGAGCATCTATGGATCACACTGATTTCACGCAGCCTGCTACTCCTGCTCTTTAGAGGAAAACTGAGGACATGTGCGTCGATAGACATCGGACATGCAAAACTGCCTATCTCAATTTCTCAGCCGCTCATTGTTGACGAAGGGGCACTCAAAACTGGCTAACAAGGACCCACTGTAGTCCTACTTTAGAAATACAGTTAGGACTAGTAACAGGCTGCTCCGTTGGCTTTGCTAGGTGGCGATCCAAGTAAGCAACACTCGCCCGACATCAAGGTTTTCCCACACTTTCTTACTAAAATCCATGAATCGGTGGTTCAAAATGACGTATATTACTCATAGGAGTTTTCTGAGGTCCGGTGCTGCCAGAGCAGACACCGTCCTCTGTTTGCTCAGGTGTCTGCTCCGCGCGAAATAGGCAGTAACTGATGACATGTTAGAAACAAAATGTCACAGCTGATAAAGTGACCAANCTTTAACAAACAACGAATAAATCATCGAAAAACTCACATGCCGCGCAAATAATATGATTATACATGAGGACAAAACTTTTAAAAGAATCACTTTAAGATAATACAACTCTGCGAGATGGTGAAGGAACCAGTGATTAAGCAAAACTATCAGCATCTAATACAGAATTAATATTTTTCAATTACTCATCTACGGGCAACTACTACACTACAGTTTAAGGTTATTATAAACATTTTTGAAAATAGTACTCACATTACCAAAAGCTACCAATATTACCTTTCCCGAAATGACCAAACGGTTCAAAATATTAACAGTAGTTTAAAAAGTAATTTAAGATCTACAAAATCATGACTAAGTAGTAGTTAGTACGTCCAAAATAATACAACAATTACAATAACTATGCGGGAACAGAATTACCACTCGCGATCTGCTTCTCTTACAAGTAACCTATACTTGCTCGCAGTTGTCATTCGTGATGCGATGTGAACTACCACATGAAGTTTTTAATGCCGATCTTGAATCCGTGGCTCAAAAGTTCTGCAGCATGCTGTATAATAAATTACACCTATTTCTTTCCGCTCACATGTAACATAACAAACTCATGTATGGGCTTCAGGCTCCGCTTGATAGCTGCTTTAGTGTCTTCAAATTATTGTGTACTAGATGGCATACCCGGCTTCGCTCGGGAGTTTTACTACCCCCGGCTTTTCACGGTGATGCGGTTAATTAGGATACAAATACAACCATTTCGTGTTAAATAATCTCGTTAACCTTTTTTTTACCCTGTTCGATTGTGAGAAAGTCGATAGAACCAATTAATCGATAATTTCAAGCAAAGTAGTTATCATATTCGTGTTGGGCATACTGACATGTTCACACCCGTCCCCGAACGAAAGTGGAAAGAACCGATAAATTCAATAAGTCGATACCCTCGCTCAAAATGGTTGTCATATTCGTGCTCAGCGCATTGGAGAACCCTAGTAGACACGCCCTTGCAAGTCCCCGAGCGAAAGTGGAAAAAATCGATAA